>JAJIBD010021257.1:0-295104 GCA_021461705.1 Cryptotis parvus
ACAGAAGAAGAAAGGGATATTAAGGAAACTATTTCATTCACAATTGTGCCACAGAAAATCAAATACCTAGGAATCAACTTACCCTAAGTAAAGGACCTGTACAAAGAAAAACTACAAGACACTGCTCCAAGAGATAAAAGAGGACACAAGGAAATGGAAACACATTCCCTGTTCATGGATGGGGGAGAATCAACATTGTCAAAATGGTAATACTCCATAGAGCTCTGTACAGATTCAATGCAGTCCCTATAAGGATACCGATGACATTCTTCAAAGAAATTGACCAAACGCCTCCTGAAATTTGTATGGAACAATAAACCCCCAAGGATAGCTAAAGCAATCCTCGGGAAAAAGAAGATGGGGAGGCATCACCTTTCCCAACTTCAAACTGTACTACAAGGCAGTAGTAATTAAAACAGCATGGTATTGGAATAATAACAGACCTGTGGACCTCTGGAATAGAATTGAGTATCCTGACACCCAACCTCAAACACATGATCATTTAATCTTTGATAAAGGTGCAATGAGTCTAAAATGGAGTAAGGAAAGCCTCTTCAACAAGTGGTGTTGGGAAAACTGGGCAGCAACATGTAAAAAAATGAATTTGGACCTGTGTCTAACACCATGCACAAAAATCAGATCAAAATGGACTAAAGATCTCAATATCAGACTTGAATCCATAAAGTACATTGAAGAAAATATAGGAAAAACCCTCCACGACATTGAAGCTAAAGGCATCTTCAAAGGTGAAACATCACTAACAAAGCAACTAGGAAGAAAAGATAAACATATGGGACTACATGAAACTGAAAAGCTTCTGCACCTCAAAAGAAACAATGACTAAGATACAAAAAGCAGTCCACAGAATGGGAAAGAATATTCACCCAATACCCATCTGATAAGGGTTAATATCCAGGATATATCAGGCACTGGTAGAACTTTACAAGAAGAAAACAAACAACCCCATCAAAAAATGGGGACAAGAAATGAACAGAAACTTCAGCAAGGAAGAAATTCGAATGGCAAAAAAACATATGAAAAAAATGCTCATCATCACTAATCATCAGAGAGATGCAAATCAAAACAACAATGAGATACCACTTTACACCACAGAGACTGGCACATATTCAAAAGAGCAAGAACAACAAGTGCTGGCGTGGATGTGGGGAAAAGGGGACACTCATCCATTGTTGGTGGGAATGCCGGCTGGTACAGCCTTTCTGGAAAATAATATGGACTTTCCTCCAAAGACTAGAAATTGAACTCCCATTTGACCCAGCCATACCACTCCTGGGAATCTACTCTGGGAAACCAAAAATACGCAGCGGAAACACCATCCCTACTTTTATGTTCATAGCAGCATTATTCACAATAGCCAGAATCTGGAAGCAACCAGAGTGCCCAAAAATCGATGACTGGATAAAGAAGCTTTGGTACATCTACACAATGGAATACTATGCAGCTGTTAGGAAAAATGAAGTTATAAAATTTGCCTATAAATGGATGGACATGGAGAAGATTATGTTGAGCGAAATTAGCCAGAAGGAGAGAGACAGATACAGAATGACTGCATTTATTTGCATGGCATAAATATATATGTACATATTATGATACCAATATCCAAGGTCAAGTGAAACATATATCAGGAGGTCTTGTCAAAGGTGGAGATTATCACAAACGTGTGGGAGTCAGAGTTTAGGTAAGACAGAAAATGGAACAGGGTGCTAATAATAGTCGAGGGTACTAATGTCAACCTAGAACTGAGCATTAAATAGAGGCAAAAGGATACACATGACAACCTTTTAATGTATGTTCTGTAATCCATAGTCTGGAAAGGAAGGAAAAGAGAAAGAGAGAGAAAGGGAAAGAAATAAAGAACCTGCCATGGAGCAGGGCTGGGGAAGGGGGGGGGAACCGGGGATGTTGGTGGTGGGAGATGGGCGCTGGTGGAGGGACGGGTGCTGAAACACTGTATGACCAAGGCCCAAACATGAACTTTTTAATTGTATATCTTTTTATTTGTATATCTCACGGTGGTATAATAAAATACTTAAAAAATAAAAATAAATAAATAAATAAATAAAATAAATAAAATAAATGAATAAATAAATAAATAAATAAAAATTTTAAAACATGAAAAAAAAAGAAAACGACAGCTATAAATGACTGTATTTATGAGTGATATGAATAAAATAGTATGATACCAATATCTAAGTCCAGGCTAATCATGGTTCAGGAGGTCTTGTCAGTGGGTGGAATCTACTGCAAGTATGTGGAAGTCAGAGGTTAAGTAAGTCAGATAAAGGAACAGTGTATTAAAAAAAGTGTTGGAAATGATTATACCAGTTTAGAATGGAGCATTGAATGTAGGCAAAGGGATATACATGATAACCTCTAAATGTATGTATTGCAAATCACAATTGTAAGAGAAGGGGAGAGAGAGAGAGAGAGAGAGAGAGAGAGAGAGAGAGAGAGAGAGAGAGAGGGCAAAAGTACTTGCCATAGGAGGGGGAGGGAATAAGGGAAATTAGTGGTGGGAAATGGGCCCCAGAGGGATGGGTGTGAGAGAGAGAGGAGAGGCAAAAGTATCTCGCCATAGAGGCAGACCGGGGAGGCGGGAGGGAATTGGGGACATTAGTGGTGGGAAATGGGCGCTCTTGGAGGGATGGGTGCTTGAACACTGTATGACTGAGACCCAACCATGTTCATTTTTGTAATTATATATCTCAAGATCATATAACAAAAAATTTTAAAAAACCCAAAGTGTAGAAACTAAAAGCTACAATGTTACTGAAGGATATTTATGTATGCAATTTGTGTGTATATTTATGTGTGTATAAATATATAAAAATTCATACATGACTGTAAGATAAGCAATAGTTTTCTTACATTAGACATGAAACTTCATGTCTACGTGAAAATATAATTTGGGCTTTATTAAGATTTTTATTACAGATAAATATTATTTTTATATAGTTATCACATGTAGTAGTGCTTTGTGGAGATCACAGGAATATAGCAAGTAGATATATGTTTTGCGCAAGGATTGAAAACGGCCCTATTAATACATGTGCTCTCTTACTTGGGGGTTTTTGGTATTGAACTTCCGTCTGGAGAAATATGTAGCATACATTTTCCTGACTGAACTCTTACTTTCATACTTCATTTATAATATAGTAAATCCCCACTTAAGAGCATCACTAGGTCTTAGAAATCTTGGTATTTAAATAGCAAATAAAAAACATATTTGAGGAAAATAATTTTTTTGGAATATAGGTTTTATTACCAACATTACAACAAAATAATGAATAGAATGACATTACTTAAGAACTACTGTACATGGTACATATATTACAATGCATCAGTAAAATTATATAACCATATCTTATTAATTATCTGATATTGAAACCATATGGGGTTTGTAGAAAATACGATATTTTTAATATACTTAATAAATTAAAATACTGATTTAATTATGTTTTCAACTTGTTGCTAACACTTACCAGAGGGAGACATTATTTCATAAAAATTGATTGGTTTATTTCAGTTTGAATTTTTATACATTCCTTTTTGCTATTACATGTCTGAAATCAGAATAAATATTAAAGTATAAGCAGACAAGATTATCAATATTAAAATAATTATAAAACCTGAAATTGTTTTAAATGCTTAAATCGGATAAGACCAATATTTATATATGACTTATATTTTACTTGTTTATTTCTATTTTACTTATTTATTTACTTTTTACTTTACACAAACACTATATTTTGTAAAATTTTACAGTACAGTTATTACAGGTACTCAGTGTTCCATCACCAACACCACCACCAGAGTGACCTTCCCTCAACTATTCTCTTTAGTTTTCCACCCATCCTCCAATCCTGCCTGCTGGGCAGGCTAAATAATTGATTTGATATTGCATACAACTACATGACTAATGGAACTATCAAAATAAATTTCAGTAAAATAAAGTTTGTGAAAGTTTTATATCTTACCATGAGGGTTTACTAAACTGTTCAAGGTTAGTCGAGACTTTTATACTATTGTTTTTTATTGATCTTAGTTGACTTCTATGTTACTTTCCCATTTAACTTGATGTGTTCCTACTGGGTTGTCAGTATTGTGGAATCTGTAGTGATATGCTCCAGAGACTCTAAGATCGGCAGAACTGGGTCAATGAGTTTACATGGTGGTGGCTTGGGATATGGGTGTGGCTCCTGCCCAAAAGTACTAGTGGAAGGTGTAGACTGCCTGACCTCACTCTGAGAAGACTCCAGGGTTTTCAACCTGACAACTGGTATACCAGGAATCGTTGCCAGTCTTGTGCCCATACTTCCTCCTGCTCATGTGGCCATTCCAGAGTCAGGGGACTCTCGCTTGCCAAGGCATTGAAAATCAGATGGGCTGGACATGTAATGCGATTTGGAGACAACTGCTGGACTAGAGCCGTTACTGAATGGATCCCACAAAACATCAAAAGATCACATGGCCACCCACCAACAAGATGGTCGGACGACTTCGCCAAGACCCCGAATGAACAGTTTGGCGGCTCTTCGGATTCCTGAAGCAAGCAGATGCCATTGGGCTACACTGGCACATGATAGGGTCAAATGGAAATGTTACTGGTGCCCACTCGAGGAAATAGATAAACAATGGGATGTCTAGTGATCTAGTGATCTAGTGTGCCCATACAGAGATCAGTCATGGTACAGTGAAATTGGGTCATTGACATGGCAGACCATGAATTTTTGCATGGCAGCTGTAAAATCATGACTTTTTGTTTCTTAGTTTGCATCTCTTCTGAGATTAGCTGTGAATCTATGAAGCTGTGCCAATGAGTTTACATGGTCACAGCTGTGGGATGTGGGCATAGCTTTGACTTTTTTAAAAGTAATTATCAATGATTTTTCTTCTAGCTTCAGAGTACCTTACCATATTATACGCAGTGCAGTTTTCCTGACACTCATTGTAACCCAAATTTGTAGTGTTTGTGCATGTCTTATTTTCGCAATACTAAAAAAGAAAAATAAATCAAAGTGAGATAACTAAACTTCCACTTTGTACATGACTAAAATTATTCTGTATTATGCTAACTTTAGACACATTTATTGGACAATAATTCCTAGCAATTTTTTTATAATTCACTACAATGTTTTTAGCTCTTGAAGAACATCAAACTATCTGAAAGTAAACCAACAAAAAATGAAAGCATCTTCCTGTGTATTCTGTAATTCTACACCAAAATTAATTAAATTTTCAAATGCTAATATTTGGTATTAATACCACAATGATATATTAGGTTTTGGAACATTTAAAATACAGGGTTCATATGTGAAACTAAAAGATATACGGTCAAGTAGCAACAAAAGTCCAAAGGCAATATAATAGGAAAACTGATCCACACAATTGAGTTGAGCGTGTGTACATGTTTATTCTAGTTTAGAGTACTCACCATATTATACATTGTGCAATTTTCATATTATAATGCATATATTATGCACATTGTTATAATATTATGCATACTATGTATATTATACATATACTATGTATATTATACATTGTGCAGGTGGGGAAGGGTGCTGGGATGCAAAGGTGCTGGGGATCTTAGGGGACAATGCACACTGGTGCAAAGCTGGACTTAAGTTCAAAATAAACTATTATTAAAAGCATTACAAACCAAGGAATTTTATTTTCTTAATTTTTTTTAAAATATGCAAAATGTTTACTGACTAATCCATAAAATTTTAGCCTTTTATTGAGCAATGTTGTTGAACATGACTCATTTGAGAACAAATAAAACGGAGAGTATTTTCTAAAACAAAAGAACATAAAAGATAAATGAGTTTGAGATACCACTTTACACCACAGAGACTGGCACATATTCAAAAGAGTAAGAACAACAAATGCTGGCGTGGATGTGGGGAAAAGGGGACACTCATCCATTGTCCGGTGGGAATGCCGGCTGGTACAGCCTTTCTGGAAAATAATATGGACTTTCCTCCAAAGACTAGAAATTGAACTCCCGTTTGACCCAGCCATACCACTCCTGGGAATCTACTCTGGGAAACCAAAAATACGCAGCGGAAACACCATCCCTACTTTTATGTTCATAGCAGCATTATTCACAATAGCCAGAATCTGGAAGCAACCAGAGTGCCCGAAAATCGATGACTGGATAAAGAAGCTTTGGTACATCTACACAATGGAATACTATGCAGCTGTTAGGAAAAAATGAAGTTATAAAATTTGCCTATAAATGGATGGACATGGAGAAGATTATGTTGAGCGAAATTAGCCAGAAGGAGAGAGAGACAGATACAGAATGACTGCATTTATTTGCATGGCATAAATATATATGTACATATTATGATACCAATATCCAAGGTCAAGTGAAACATATATCAGGAGGTCTTGTCAAAAGTGGAAATTATCACAAACGTGTGGGAGTCAGAGGTTAGGTAAGACAGAAAAATGGAACAGTGTGCTAATAATAGTCGAGGGTACTAATGCCAACCTAGAACTGAGCATTGAATAGAGGCAAAAGGATACACATGCCAACCTCTTAATGTATGTTCTGTAATCCATAGTCTAGAATGGAAGGAAAAGAGAAAGAGAGAGAAAGGGAAAGAAATAAAGAACCTGCCATGGAGGAGGTCTGGGGAATGGGGAGGGAACCGGGGACGTTGGTGGTGGGAGATGGGCACTGGTGGAGGGACGGGTGCTGGAACACTGTATGACCAAAACCCAAACATGAACTTTGTAATTGTATATTTTTTATTTGTATATCTCACGGTGGTATAATAAAATACTTAAAAAAATAATAATAATAAATAAATAAAAACTGAAAAAAAGATAAATGAGAACATCATTAAAGTGTTCAATGATGATGACAACCATAGAATAAAATTTAGTGTAGTGATATAGATGAAAGCTTGCAGTTTTCCTTGAGAAACAGAGATTTGCTTACAATAGGGTTATTTAATTATTTAAGCAATTATATGGTAAAAATCATTACTGGTAAGTAATGATTTAAGCAAAAAAATAAATTGACCTGGAACTATACCCCCAATATCATTATTAATTTGAAAACAAGTAAATAACTATATTTTACTTTTATCAACCTTAATTTAGTGATGTGCTTAATTTAGTAAATGCAGTGAAAAGTGAGAGATCAGTCTATTATATGACTTACTTATTCAATCCTTTTATAATTTTTGATGTGCAATATATTTTTATTTACTATTTATTTTTAATGAATCTTGAAATTTAATTAAAACTGACTTACAAAGTTATTGATTTTACAAAATTGAGTTTTAGGTATATATTATTTAACGCCAACCTCACTCCACCAATGTCCCTGTGTTACCTCTCATCCACAAACTTGTCCCATCCCCCACCTGTCAACTTGACAGGCATATCATGAAATTCCAGAAGTTGCAGCTTAGATCTCATGTTTTCTGTATTACTGAGTCTGTGTTTGGATTAATGGCTAACCGAACACAGATTCAGCAACTCATCCATATCAACACCTTATGATTTTTTTATAGAGGTAGAACAAAGCAGTAAATGCAAAACAGAAGAGATACATCTTAGAAGTATCTTTTACTTTTTACCAAGGTAACATTTTTCAAGGCTGAAGAGGCAATATAAGGTTTAAGGAGCTTATCATCCTAAGTAGTCAAACCCAATTCAATCACTAAACTGCGAACAATTCCAGGTACCCAGGTACTCAGGCTGAGAACAGTGGTGTTCCCCAGAGTTGGGATGGGCAGCCTTCCCCAAGCCCCTAAGACTTCTGGAAGACCACATCCACATCCACCTCCCACAGTTACTGTCATATTGATTCACCCACTGGCCCTTATTCTATGCTAAATTTTCAAGACCACGCCAAGCAGCTAAAATTTACAGAAACACTGGTCCTCATCACTGAAAACTCCAGGGTGTCCACAGAAGGTGGGTTGCCAAGTATCCACCTTGCCAAAGCTCTAGTAGCCACATACATAACACACTGCATAGCCATGCCAAGGACTTAACTCCACTGCTTCATGAATATTCTTTGCAGAGACTCCATACTATGGACAATATCAAGTACCCGTGCCTAGGCTGAGAACTCTGCTGTTCTCAAAGTTGGGTGGGAAGCGTGCCCTCACCCCCTGTACTTTTGAAGCCCTTGCAGCCATGCTGACCTTCCTTAACTGACACTATGACACTGTTTCAACTTACTGGCCCAGACTAAGACATCAAAGATTGCCCAGGTCCTAAAATCTCTGGAAACCTCCTAATTCTTCAATAGAGAATTTCAAGTAGGAGCACACCAAATTAGGTGGGGAAATAATATAAAAGCCAACTAAACTCAACACACAAACACAATAGCATAGGTAGCTCAACTAGAAACAAAAGCTCAATAAATTATGCTTTTTATAAAAAACTTGCCAATTTTGGGACAGATGATATGAATGCTTTTGATTCATATCAATACATTTACTTCCTCTTTTCAATTGGCAGAATAACATCTTGTCAAGGGCAGTTTTCACAGCTCAGTTGAATCAAGTCACCATCATAAACCTTTCCATGGTGGGCAAACAGACACCTGTGAGCAATGGAGAGTAAGGACAGAATCAGGGACAGCTACACCTTGAGCAACTGATCTCGGCCACATTGCAATTTGATCTCAGTATTTGCTATTCAAAAGTGTTTAGAATTTAGAGAGGACAAAACCTTGGGTTTGAGATCGCCAGTCCAGAAACTATTTCACCTGTCATGACACAGTACCTGCTATAGCACTTGGTACATGGCAGTATAGGGGCAGAAGAGGGCACCTGTGGCCCAGGACCCACCTCTCCCAGCAAGCTGTACTCCAACTGCTCTCTGTGGGGAGAAGAAGCAACCCCCACGTGATGCTTCCTCAAAGCCCTCTCTGTAGGCTCCAGTAGCCTGAGCAGAGTAGGGTGGAGGTGGGAAATCTACTGAGCGAATTAGGGTCACTGAGCTCAGTCATCAGCCAGGGCCCTGAACTTCATTACCAAAAGGGTGAACTACCAAAGATAATCGACTGCCCAAAGATACTAGTATTTGTTTGGTTTTTTTATATTTGGTGCTAGGGATCTAACCCAGGGCCTCACAAGATAGGTACTAACTCAATACCTTACGGTTTCCATTCTCCAATAGTTTTATGAAAGGTCAAATGAGAATCAAACCTGTGATGATTTTGCTTCTCTATGTTAAGGTGGTGGGATACACTGAAATTATTGTGGATTTTTCACAGTTTGCAAAATCTGTCTTTTCAGGTCTTGGCATAGGGTATCAAATCGAGTTTCATGCAGGTGAAGCTTAAGTTCCACCAGTGAGCTACAAGCCCAGCCCACAAATTCCGTGGTTCGCTTAACTATAACATAATTAAATGACAAGGGAGTTAAAAGACAGGGAAATCATATGTCTAGTTTCAACAAAAATCACAAAGTATACAAAGAAGCAGGAGATGGATTCACTTCAGTGGAGAATAGGAAGTTATAGAAAAGTTTGTCCCTAAAGCATTATGAAAAAAATCTTACAATACTCAGGCAAAATCACATTGTCATCACATGGCATACTTAAATAAATTGCCAGTACCCCACCTACATTTTTGTTTTAAGAGAATGATTATGATTCTTGAGATATAGAAGAGGGAATAACTATTACAGCCAGAGTTCCAGTTATTCTTATACCCAAATATATTTACCAGTAGTCAGACTTAGTTTACTACAGAACACAAGACATAGTGTATCTTTTGGCAGATGGAGCAACTAAAAATTAGAATTATATTTAAATACTAGAAAATATAACTGTTCATTGTAAGGAATGCCATCCACTTTCTCCCTGGGATCTGAGAAACCCTAACATCTTTGGGAAAAATGTACACTAGCCATAGAGTTCCACAGCACTTTTGTTGAACTCAGTGTATGAGCCCTTTGCGTATACCGTGCTGATTATTTCCTGGAGGTAGAAGAGTCAGCATAGGACTGTCAGCTACTTAACCCACCCCCGCCAAGTGACACTTTAGCTAAAATTTTGTTTGGTCCTTTCTGTTCTCTCCCTTACCTACCTATAAACAAAGAGAAAACTCAAACTAAAGACATAGTGCACTTAGTAATGAAACAAGACAGCAGTCATGACAAGAGAACAAAACATAAAGAATTTCTCTGAGACCAAATATAACATAAAGTATTGATAATATAAAAACTTAGGACAGTTATGAACAAACTCAGTGAACTTCTAAAATCTCAAAACAGAAAAGTGTTCTTAGTAAAACTGTGGTGATTAAAAACAGCAAACAAAGGCTGGATTTGAAGAATGCAAATGACTAAAGTTGACAGAACAATAAAAGTTGACACAACTATAAGGTTGACACACTAATCTTGTAGGAAGCTTACTATTACAGATGATAAGATTAATAAAATATAAGATGGGATTGTATAATGACTTAATAAAGTGAAAGAGGAGACAAATAAGATCCATAAATAATGAAGAAACTATGATAAACATCAAATTCCATTAGAAGAAATACAAGTAAATGAATTACTCTAAAGGTCATGTAAAAGAAAAGGGGGCAAATAGTGCATTTTATATAATAGTAATATATAAGAACTTTCCAAATATAAAGAAAGTACTAATGTATAAATTTGAAAGCTGTGACAGGACATGCAAAGTAAAACCTACTCCAAGACACATAATGGTTATTATCAAAAGCTTTTTATTAACCATAATTCAAAACTACAAAACATAAAGACACCCCAATCACACTATCATTAGATGTCTCAGTAGAAAATTTTCAGACCAGGAAATATTGGAATTACATATTGATATATCAAAGACTTAATCAAGTTGTCAAAAGTTAGCATTCTTGCAAAATCATCATTCAAATATAAAAGCAATCCAAAAACAAGTAAATTATATTGTTATTTACCACTACTAGACTTGCACATAAATATTTACAGCAGTTTAAAAATAAAATGATGAGAATACCAAAAATATATAAATATATACTCTCAAGTAGACATGAACAATGCTCAGTAATAGCAAATAAATTTCAGTAATACAAATTTCAAGACTGTCGCTCATGAGGCACCTGGGAGGGACGGTGGGTTCTAGTCCTGGCCTGCCAACCCAGCAGAGCCCTCACAAGAAGCCAGACGACCCCCACACTCCATGAGGGCCGCCATTTTCCACATCCGACTCCCCTCGCCAGAACTCCACCCAGCAGAAGAGCCTATCACAGCCCGGCTGGCGCGCCACCTGTCTCTGCGTGGTTCATCAATAAATTCTGGATTTAGAGGTGACTACAAGAGTATGCCACGCGCACGGCAGAGCCTGGAAAGCTACCCGCCTTGTATTTGATATGCCAAATACCAGTAACAATTATATACCTCATTCCCATGACCTGATGGAATGGTTTGAGGCTCTTTATATTCCTGGAGGCGAGCAGATGTCCTTGGGCTCTACTAGCATGAGACAGGACATATGGAGATGTTACTCGTGCCCGCTCGAGCAAATCCATGATGAATGGGAAGACAGTGATACAGTGACAGTGATTAGTAATGATTGATGTATATGTTCCAATTAGAAGTGTTTAAATCTAAAAAAACAACAATATAAAGAAAACTAGAAAAATATAAAAATCATGTAGACTGAACTAAAATGTGAATCAGTATAAAAATGATAGAAACCTGTCAGTGAACTTACATGTAAAATAGATACTACATACAATTTTAGGAAGATACAGCCCTTAAAGACAGAATCATGAAGAAGCTTGAGCAGATCAATCACTTAAGAAGTCAAACAAAATCAGGTTTCATGAATCCAAACACTTCTGTGGGACAAATAAGCTAACTCAGACAATAATAGCAGAAAAGGAAAATTTAGATTAATTATGATGATGAATACATTCCAACAGTTCTCAACAAAATGTTGGAAAATAATATCAAAAGATTGTATCCCCAAAAAACAAGATTCATGGGTTCAATAAAGTGGAAGAATGCAAAGATAATACACATGAACCTATACGATTTTTTTTTTTTTTGTCACACTCAGCATTGCTCAGGGGTTTCTCCTGGCTCTGTACTCAGGAATCACCCTGGCAGTGCTGAGGGGACCATATGGGATGCCGGGATCGAACCGTGCCGGGCACAAGCCGCCACGCAAGGCAAATGCCCTACCCGTGGACTATCACTCCGCCCCGTGAACCTATAAGATTTTTATATGAAACCATTGAGTTGGAAGAAACAGAAAACAAATAAAAAAAGCCTATTCAAAAACTGCATTGTAAATAAGAAAATACATGATAAGTTAATCTAACAAGGCAGAAAGAATTTAACCCACTTTCATAGTTATAAACAAGAAAGAAAATATGGGAAAATGTACTTCACATCATTAGTCCTGACTTATAAACACGTATCAAAGGTAATGTTTCAAGATCAATTGCAGGATGATAATCTAACTGGAAGCCATATGCAGAAAGAAATGTTTCTTGACAAGTTTAAGAAATAAAGAAATAGAAATAAAATTAATAGAATTTTATATATAATTTAAGTAAGTGACTATATAATTCCAGTAATTTAACATAGCGGTTCATAGTGTTGGGGGCCCAATGGGGTCCCCAACAGATACTGTCCCCAAAAAAGATACTGGGGTTTGAAGAGTGCCCTGGCATGCTTGTAGCCAACAACCACCCCCTCCACCTACTCCCCACACTGATGCACAAAGGAACAACACCACAGGCTCCTTGGTAGTATGAAGCTCTGGCACTTTATTCAAGTCAAGTCATTTTTTAAATCCTCCCAAAAGTTTGGAGGTTGAGAGATGGAAGAGGTGAATGGCTTTTTGAGAAGGTATAAAAACAATGAGAATGTATTAAAAAAAAAACCCTTCCCTAGGCAGTCTACCGGGACCTCCCCAGAGTTAAAATCCTGCCTGGAACTAAAGACCTACCCAGAGAGAGGTAGAATCCTGCCGTGTTGTTTTTTCTCCTTTATTTAATTGGTAAATGATCATCTTAATATTTCTAGTCAATTTGTACAAATACAGTAAGAGATACAGACATTTATAAAGGGTGACTTTTCCTGGGCACATCTCGCTATATATTTCAGACTACAGTTCTCAGGTGAAGTTTATCCTAAACCCAATAGTCCAAAATCAGTTGCTTGTCTTTGGGTCAGGACAGAGTTTGTTACATGACCTTTTACTCTTAGCTTATTATCCTGCTTATTACTCTTAGTCCATCCCATATTGAGGCCAGGGAAGTTTACTCACTGTTTGCCCTAGGTCTATCCGAGTCCCATGATGAGACCCTTCTTTCGGATGTAAGGAACTAGAATCAATCTAAGGACAACTGAGGTTTTAAGTTAGGCAATATGATAGATGTCCAGGAATAACTATTTCAGAGTTAATTAACTCCTATATCACAAATGCAAAGCCATAACTGTCTTCCCTGTGTCTATACAAAAGGTCTTGCTCTTAACATAAGAATATGCACAGGGCATACAGGAAAGAGAAAAGCAACATTTTACTTACAATACAAAATCCATGACTGGCAAAATATGATATAGATGGCTATGAATGAAGGGTAATCCAACATGTAGTTGCACTCCCTTTTTCCCAACACAAACTTAGCAATGTCTGACAAACCTTCACTTATCAAAAGTTGAAGATACTGCCATCTAGTGGGTGGGATTGAGGTGCTGTTAATTAATCATCCTGTAGTGGACAAAGCTTATTAACATATAAGAAGAAATATAAGAAGACAGCTTGAAATGGGGGGCTAGGGCTTAGGAGAAAGGTTAGGGTAGAGAAATAAATATGGAGTTCATAACCAAATTCAATATTTCACATTTCAACTTACATCTGAAATTTCTTTTGATCCATGCCAGACCAAAACCAATCAGAAATAGCTTTTACCTTTCTATGTGAAGCAAAGCCTGTTTCAAGTCCAGGTATGCTTTGAACCAGAGACACAGATACATGGGGAAGAGCTACTACCGATATCCCTGTGCAATGCTGATGGGAGACATCCGGGAGGGAAGGCTGGTTCTAGCCCTAGCCGGCTATCCCAATAGAGCCTCACAAGAAGCCAGAGAGGAACCTCCACACCATGAGGGCAGTAATTTTCAACATCTGGACTCCACAGCTTGTCAGAGATCCACCCAGAGAAAAGCTGATCTCTCCCTAATGCATGCGGCTGTGGGTTCATCAGTAAATGCATGAACTGAGAGCCCACTACCAAGAGTATGCCACCCTCATGGCAGAGCCTGGCAAGCTACCTGTGTCATATTTGATATGCCAAAAAACAGTAACAAAAATAGACTTCATTCCCATGACCTGAACAAATGGTTTGAGGTTCTTTGTGTTCCTGAATGAGCAGATGCCCTTGATTCTACACCTAGCACGCGACAGTAATATGGAGATGTTACTGATGCCCGCTTTAGCAAATTGATGAACAAATGGGAAGACAAGTAATACAAGAGAAGTGAAGTGACTGCATAATCTAAAGGAAAATTGGGATCAGATTTTATGTGGCTTGAGGTACTTTCCTTAAATGAGGTCAATCCTCCAGCACCACATAGTCCTTATGCACCACCAGAAGAGATCCCTGAGAACAGAGTAAGGAGTTAAGGCCTGAGTACTACATGGGTATAGCCCCAAACCTTTTCCAAAAAAGTTGATAAAGAAAATATAAGTAAAAGTATATACTTTTATACTTTATAAAAGTATATTAATGTATGAAAAGTTTTATAAAAGTATATTAATGTATGAAATTTATATAAATACAATTTGACAAAAATTTTTGGCAGTTATTTTAAGTAATAGAAATTCTTCAGCTGCTTGAAATTACTTTTGGAATTAACTACAACATATTCATATACCCTTAACATGTTTTAGGGGATGTCTCGGTAAACCTAAAAGATATATCTATATAAGGAACAAAAGTAAATGAAAAGATTTTGAGATTTGTTACTAAAAAGACATAAACTAAAATAATGGAAATTAAAGGAATGTTAAAACAAAAGTCTATGAAATGCAAAAAATGACAAATGTCCCCGTTAGAAGTAATTATAATCATGCTAGTGGATTAATTTATTTTATATAGTGTCATAGATTAGAATAATTGACAACTTTGCATAATGTTATGCTCAAAGAAACTCAATATAAAATGACAAAAATAGGTAAAAAATCAATGTTATTGACCAAGCAAATAGAAGCAAAGATAAACAAATGGGACTACATCAAATTAAAAAGCTTCTGACCTCAAATGAAATGGTTACCAGGGATATAAATGTAGCCCACAGAATGGGAGAAGTTTACCCACCACTCTTCTGAGAATGAGTTAATATCAAAGATATATTGGCATTGGTAGATCTTTACAAGATCAAACATCCAACCACATCAAAAATGTGGAGAACTGAATATAAAGTTCCTCAAAGAAGAAATACATATGTTCAAAGACATATGATAAATGCTCTGCAGTTTTAATCAGGGAGATACAAATCAAATCAAGCATGAGATATTATCTTATACAGCAGAGTCTGGCACACATAAAAACAAGAACACCTGAACAAACCCATCACTATCCAGAAGACTAAATCAGTAATCAAAAGTCTGCCCAGACATAAAAGCCCAAGTTGAGATGGGTTCACCAGTGAATTCTACCAAACCTTTAAAGAGGACCTATTCCCAGTCCTTTTCAAGCTCTTCCAGGAAATTAAAGAAGCAGAAACACTCCCATATAGTTTCTATGAGGCACATATCACCCTGATACCCAAATCAGACAGAGGTGTCATGAAAAAGGAAAACTACAGACCATTTGCTTCATGTAATCATGGTCTGGACATTTTTATAGAGTGATGTTACTTAACATGCTCTTTGTCATTAAACAGTGCATAACGTAAAATGGCTTACTATGATCTTCAGTTACCTTTGTAGATAAGCTTAAATTTTACTTTCCTTTTCATACTTTGATATTTTAGTGACATTTTATTTTGCTAAATATTGTCAGTATTTTCTTTAATGCATGTGTATCTAAAAATGTCCTTTAGTTTAATTTATTCTTGCTTGGTTGAAAACCATGACTTGTCATCTCTTTAATATATAAAGCTGTTCTATTTGACCTGCATGGATTTTGTTCACTTGATCACTTGATATCCCATTATTCATCGATTTGCTCGAGCAGGCGCCAGTAATGTTTCCATTTGACCCTATCACATGCCAGTGCAGCCCAATGGCATCTGTCTTTTTTCGGGATATTAAGAGCTTGGAACCTGTTTGTTTAGGGTCCTGATAAGGAAGTCTGACCATCTTGCAGGTGGGCAGCCACGCAATCTTTTGGCATCCTGTGGGATCCAATTGGTAACGGCTCTAGATCGCATTATATGACCAGCCCATCTGATTTTCGATGTTCTGGCAGATGAGACAGCATCCTTGATTTTAGAATAGCCACGGAGGTCGGAACTCCGGATTCCCCTCTCACTCTGAGTAAGGGAATATATACCAAGCACGGCTCTTTCGATTCCTCTTTGGGAGACCCAAATGGTATTCTCATCCTGCTTTCGTGAGGCCCAGGTCTCTGAGGCATATGTCCATGCAGGGAGAATGGTGGAGTCAAAGAGGTGTGCCCAGAGCTGGAGGTTCTTTGTTCTTTCGACTATTGTTTCGATGTTTTTGAAGGCAGTCCATGCCGCTCTTTTCCTCCTGCGCAACTCAGGTTTCAGGTGGTTCATCATGTTGACTTCTCGACCTAGGTACACATAGCTGTTGCATTCAGAGATGTTTGTTCCATTGAGAGTGAATGGGGCCTCTAGAACTAGTTCATTTCTCATGAACATAGTTTTGTTGAGATTCAGCTGTAGACCTATTCTTCCACATTCTCAGCCAAAGTTTGCTAGCATTTGTGCCGCTTGGCTGATGTTTGGTGTCATTAGAATGATGTCATCAGTGAAGCATAGGTGGTGTTTTTCTGGGGCTAGAAATATTTCTATTGTCTTCCTGGCAAATGCCCAATCCTGTTAGATCCATGAAACCTCATATGGTCCTGAGCCCCTCCAGAAGTAATCCCTGAGTGGAGAGTCAGGACTAAGCCCTGGGTACTGCTGACTATAGCCCCTGATCACTGCTGAGTTAGCCCCAAATAAAACTATATTATATATTATGTATATGTATGCTATATTGTGGGGGTGCCCACCCGGGATGCCAGATATTGGGGAACGCCGGGGTCCCCGACAGTGCTGGGAAGTGAATTCCCTTCTACCTCTGAAGTTGGTGGGGATTGGATGAAGACTCAGGAATCCGATACAGTTTTAAAATGCTTTACTTATCACAGGTTCAGGTATACACATCAGCAATAGGGAAAACCCTGTGCTTAGGATTCCTGGCTAGAACCCCAGCCACGTGTAGGCCAAGATGGCGCCACCATGTGTAAAGGCCCTGTAAAGAGAAGACAAAGAAAAGCTCCCAAGAAGGGTGCAAACCCAAAAAAGAGAGCCCCAAAAGAAAGAGAGCAAAGAGAGGAAGCAGCCTAGTTTTACACCGCTGCAACTCATACCTCCCACTATTATGAGAAGGAGGGAGGGTCAAATGACCTCAGGTAATTTCTCCCAGCACCTCACCTAAGCCCTTTTATATGCTAATGTTTTGAGCCAAGATCTGCCTGGAAATGCCTTTATAAGGTAGAGAAGGGGGTTTTTGAGATGGCAAGCTTCTTTACCAAAGACTATAATATCACTATCACTATCTTCCCATTCATCATCTATTTGCTCGAGTGGGCACCAGTAGTATCTCCATATATCCTTCCTCATGCTAGTAGAGCCAAAGGGCATCTGCTTCCTCCAGGAACATAAAGAGCCTCAGACAATTATATTAGGTCATGGGAATGACCTAATATAATTGTTACTGGTATTTGGCATATCAAATACGATACGGGCAGCTTACCAGGCTTGCTGTTTGGTTGGCATACTCTTGTAGTCACCTCAAAATACAGCATTTATTGACGAACTCCACCCAGCAGCAGACAAGCCTATCACAGCCTGGATCATCAACACCCACCCTGCAGCAGTTTTTGTTTTTTTTCAATCCGGCCCAGGTATGCTGATCCAGAGACTTACAGACATGGGGCAGAGCTGCTACTTGCTCTCCCTGTGCCCAGCCACTCACGAGGCACCTGGGAGAGATGGTGGGTTCAGCCCTGGCCCGCCACCCCAGCAGGGTCTCACAACAAGCCAGACGACCCCCCGCCCCCACTCCATGAGGGCCGCCATCTTCCACATCGGACTTCCCTCTCGTCAGAACTCCACCCAGACAAGCCTTATCACAGCCCGGATCATCAACACCCACCCTGCAGCAGTTTTTTTTTTCAATCCGGTCCAGGTATGCTGATCCAGAGACTTACAGACATGGGACAGAGCTGCTACTTGCTCTCCCTGTGCCCAGCCACTCACGAGGCACCCGGGAGGGATGGTGGGTTCTAGCCCTGGCCCGCCACCCGAGAAGGGCCTCACAACAAGCCAGACGACCCCCCCCCCACCCCGAGCCTTCAAAAGAATCTCCTCTACTTCACGGTAGTTTTGTATTTTAGTTGCCTTTGAGTTATCAGGGGAGCCATGCTTGCTTGCTCGTAGGCAAAACAGCATTTCTCTCTGGTCTAATTACTTAGAGATCCAACGGGCCAGGCAAATAAGCTGGTAAGATCTAGCTAGTTCCACGATAATTGTGGTAGCATGAGAGAATATTTATACCAGCCAGTACAGAATACATGGTCAGATAAACTGCCACATTTAAACTACCCCCTATCTACAAAGTGATCTGCAGGAGGCAATCCAGGGCAGATGCAGAGGCTTTTAGTATTTTAGGTGTCCTGAAACACTATATAGTTTTATTTCTATCAATTGGAAATAAAACTTCATCTAGCAGTTGGAAATCACTATTTTATTTTAAATTCTTTAGTTTCACTTCGTATTTTTTCTCCTAATGTATATGTATTTTGGATCTCTACTTCATTCATTTTCTCCAACAAATTTTGGAGACTATCTTTAGGCCAGATGCCCTTGGGCTACACTTGCTTGCGACAGGATGTATGGAGATATTACTGGTGCGCACTTGAGCAAATGGATGAAGAATGGGAAGACAAGTGATAAAAGTGATCTTTAGACCCCTGATTTTGATTTGTAGGGTTATTTATTTGGAGGGAGTATTTATTCTGTGACTTGGTTTGGAGACATATGACTTTTTTTCTATTTGACTAAACATTTTTACCACCCCATCTTTTAAATGTCAATCTTGTGTTACTATTTTGGCTTTCCCAAGTTCTTAGATGTCTCTAATAAACCTGTATTTTTTCTTAGTAGGTCTCAAGTTTTAAGATTATCAAGAGCTGCTTGATAAATCTTCACATTCTGAGTCACCATATTGGGAGTGGTATTCCCACAAAACTATTTCTTCACTTTCCTATAGTTTTCTTTTACTATTTTCTATTAATTTTGGTTTTGAAGGGAGTTGTTCCATATTACATTAGTAAATTTGTTATGTTTATGGTTAGAAGAAAATTCAAGACCCTACTGTAAGGCCCTTTGCTTTTTATTTTCTCTCTCACAATTCTTTTTAAAATTTGTTTCCTCTTGGTTACTAACAGAACTTCCTCACTAAGACTATAAATAGCACAGCAATTTTAAGTAACTATAAGATATTTTTATAATATTAAAAATAATTTTAATGATATTAAAAAAATTTAATATTATTAAGATATTTTTATAATATTAATTAAAATTCCTGAATCAACCAGATGCCATTGGACTACATTGGCACGTGATAAGGTCCAATGGAAATGTTACTGGCGCCCGCTCGAGCAAATAGATGAATAATGGGATTCAAGGATCAAGTGATTAATTAAAAAAATAGTATGATTTTGATTTTTCTTTTTAAAAATTATGCAATCACGTTATGAGTAATACGCTAACTATTCACTTAAAATCAGAGTTTGAGCCAGAGAGATAGCACAGGGCTAAGAGATAAATAGTACAGGGGTTAAGATATGTGGCCAAGCCAGATGTGAATCCCAGAAGAATATGGTGCCCTAGGCATTATTAGGCAAGTTCTTGAAGGCTCTGAGCATTGACAGTACTGCAGGGCTCAAATAATACCACATCCTAAGACCCTTGCTTTGAATATCATATTGAATTTCTCAAGAATTGTCTGGGAGGCCTCTAGATCTCATAAGCACCATTTGGGAAGTCCTGTGGAAAACTCAGTATAAGATATTAGGGGCATTAAAAACAAAAAATGAAAATACATACCATTTTTGTACCACAAAGAGTTCCTTCTTTTATCCACATGTTCTCTCTATGAGCTGAAGAGTTGTCATACTCCAGTGAAAGACAAATACTCCACTTACTTTGGTATAAAAACAGAGGCTTCACTGACGTGAAACACTCTATTTCCTGAAGTTGAACAAACTAATTTTCCACACATTGCATTCCTATAATTTGCCAATAAATAAAAATCAGTTTTCAACAATAGGAATATGAAAACATCTGTTTTTCCTTCAATTTTAAATTCAGGCATGATGGGTTATAAAACTGTTAATAGAACTTCAAAGCCAAGGAAATAGTATAGAGGGTAAGGGGGTTGTCTTGAATGTGGTTGAGCCCAGTTTTATGCCCAATATCACATATAATTCCCTGAACCCTGCCCAGAGTGATCCCTGAGAATAGAGTTACAACACACAAAATACAATTTAAGGTATATTAACTTGCATTATTATACTTTAAGACTTGAAGCCATACTATACATAAAAGTAGACAATAATAAACATGCATATAGATGCCATATTTTCTCAGTGTGCAGTAACTTGTCATATTGTTGGAAGGGTTGATATTAGACAAAGGGCTATATAAATGTTAAGGTATTTGAATATAAATGATAAGGTATTTGAATATGAAGTACTACCATTATCGCTACCAGTGATAAAAACATTTTATGCTTTTAAAATAAAGGTGATAGAGTCAGCATTACTTGCAGGTTCGACTACAGCAACACATTAAAGCAAAAGTAAGCAAGAGGCTTAAATCATGAGAAACATAAACAAGAAATCTTGTATCAAAACAGACACACTATAAATGGGAGGAGATATTTTGATACCATATACCTAAGAGTTTCAAAATATACACAGAGATCATGAAATTCAATAATTACAAACAACCAAATTTGGAAAATAGACTTAATATCTAAATAACTACTTCTTCAAAGAAAAAAAATTCAGATCAATAGAAACATCTCTTATTATTAGAGAAATACAAATAAAATAACAATGAAATATTACCTCATACCTGAGAATGCTTGTTATCTAAAAGACAAGAATCAGCAAGAGTTGGAGAGTTATCTATCTATCTATCTATCTATCTATCTATCTATCTATCTATCTATCTATCTATCTATCTATCTATCTATCTATCTGTCTGTCTGTCTGTCTGTCTGTCTGTCTGTCTGTCTGTCTGTCTGTCTTCGATCTTTCTCTATTTATCTTCTATCTATATGGAGATGGGAAATCTCTTTCAGTAATTATGAAAAGAACTAATAGAGATTCCCCAAAGAATTAAAAGTAAAATTTTATATAACCCACTACCTTACTACTTTGTAGTTACCTGAATAATCAGATTAATATAAAAATACCCGACACCTGTCCAAAAAGCTCTGGCAGCTGAAAACCTCCACACTCCATAATCACTGCCATGCTCAAGGTCATAACTCCACTGCTTGGGACAAACTGCATCAGAAATTAATCTGTTGAAAAACTCAGGTATGTGGTTTTTGTGACTGAAATCTCAAGGCTTTCACAAAGTCAGGCATAGGCTATCTCCCTGTACTTCCAGAAGCTCCAGCAGTCACACGACCCAAAGTCAACACCCAGTTAAAAATTTAACTCCAATGATCCCACTCTATTAAAAAATTCAGAATTCCTGGAGCACATAGCAGCATTTTGTGTCAGCATGACATCAAAACTCCCCAACACTGATAAATCTAGTAGCACACCATATTGGATGGGATATAAAGTAGAAGGCAACCAATCACAATTAATAAATACATAAGGTTTGTCCTGTAACAACATGTTAGTAATCTCTTATACAAGGACTTGATGGGTCCATGGTGAGATACAGCATTTTCACTAACTTTCTTCTAAGGAGAGGTTATTGTTCACTTTTATCAAATTATTTATAATGAGCCATATAAATTAAATTATTGAGGGTCGGCTATATGGGAACCCTAAAGGAACACATGGGAACACTGGAAATAAAGGGGGTAGGAAAGTTAATGGTGGTGTGATTAGTGCTAAAAAAATCTGTAACAAATCATCATTAACAGCTTTGTAAAAATAAATGAGTCAATTAAAGATGGAAAAGAGATCTACAGTTTAAGAGACAAAGACTTAGAGAATGGAAACAATGTACTTTGTTACAGTAGCAATATTGTAGGACTCCTTCTATTTTAAAGTTTGTAGCAATATTTATTTTAGCTCCAAAGTGGTAACAACTCAAATATTCATTGTATTTATTAAATATACAAATAAAATGTGATAAATTCAAAATAAAAATAATATTTACACTTCAATGTATACTGAATCATTACTTATCATAGTTCTAAATATCAAGTGATTATCAAGTTATTAAGATGTTTTATATATATATCTTTATATATGAGGCTTTCTATGTATACATACATCAACATGGATAAACCTAGGTGGTTTTATGCTTAGTGAAATAAGCCAGAGGGAAAATGGCAAATGCAAAACCATCATCTGACTTTACTCATATAGGGTATAAAAATAAAACAAGCTTAGTAAACTTAATTTAAAAATAAATTTTGTTATGGGTCAAAAAGGGAGTATTGATATTAAAGTATCAATTCATTTACATGACTAACCCTGGATTTATCCCTGGCATTGCATAGTTTTCCAAGAACTGCCAGATATGAACCTGGAGCACAGAGACAAAAGTAATCATTGAGTACCATAATGTGATCCAAACTCTGCATCACTTCCAAAAATAAACTTCTGGACTATAATAACACTGAACAGTGATAACTAGAGAGGAAGAAGGAATCATAGACACATGAAAATTGGAGTTGAACTTCCAGTAGTGAAAAATATAAATATAAAAGTTCTAAACAAAAGGGTTATAAAGTCATTTCTTCTGTACTGTAGCATAAATATGGACAAAGAGAAATTTATTTTTTGGATTAATCAACAATGAAGCAAAGAAATCCAATCTACATAACAAGGGAAAATAAATACATGCTAAAATAATAAGCACACAGTATTTTCAGTGAACTCTTTTATAGAGAAAAGGCACCAATTTTGAAAAAATAGACAAGTACTACTTTTTACAGTTGTTAAAATTGTGATATAACATGATAATGAGTAAAGATTATATTTACGTTATACTACCATATCTTTGATTTTGTTTTCTTTCGACCAGGAACCCATTAGGTTCTCTTTTGAAGGATTTAAGAAAGAGCTCCATATAAATTGTAAGTGGAGGAGCAAAACAACTAGCAGGTTATGGTATCAGAACCTACTCTCTCACAAAATATGAACAGATAGAAGGAATTTAGTAGATAAAATTATCCCTAAGGTTTTCAGGTATCCCCAGGCTTTCTTTCACATCTAAGAAAATCATAGGGATAAACTTAAAAGAATTTGGGAACGCTCCAGTTATGATTGTGATTGAAAAATAAGGGTTTAGTAATGGAAGCTCTAACCCTGGAAAAGTGACAAGCATTTTTGAAAGATAGATTATCCCGAGACAGGGGTCAATTATAAAGTCTGAATATTGTATGAAGAATAGAGATGTTTCCCTACGTCTTACCACAATACCATTAAGTGTCCAATGACAGTAAAAGTGAATTACAATAGAATCTCACACCACAGAGACTGGCACACATCCAAAAGAGCAGAATAACCAAAGCTTGTGTGGATGCGGGTAGAAAGGGACTCTCATTCACTGTTGGTGAGAATGCCTACTGGTCCAGCCGTTTTGGAAAACATTATGGGCATTCCTCCAAAAACTTGATATTGAGCTCCCATTTGACTCAGTAAAACCACTCCTGGGAATATACCCTGGAGACCCAAAAACACATAGCAGAAATACTACTAGCACTACTATATTCATTGCAGCTCTGTTCACAATAGCCAGAATCTGGAAACAACCTGAGTGCCTGAGAACAGAAGTCTGGATAAAGAAACTTTGGTACACCTACACAATTGAATACTATGCAGCTGTCAGGAAAAATTAAGTCATGAAATTTGCTTACAAATGGATGGACATGGAGACTAACTATCATGCTGAGTGAAAATAATCAGGAGGAAAAGGGCAGATATAGAATGCCCACATTCGACTGTGGGATATAAATATAAATATACACCACTGTTATACTAATTGTTGTAAATGGTAATGCCAGACTAGAACTGAGCATTGGATGTAAGCAAAGGGATAGATAATACTTGATTTTTGCAGGACACCTAAAAGCCTAGGCCTCTGCATCTGCCCTGGATTGCCTCCTGCAGGTCACTTCATAGATAGGGGGATAGTCTGAATGTGGCAGTCTTATCTGACCATGTATTCTGTACTGGCTGGTATACTGGCTGGTATACATATTCTCTCATGCTACCATAATCATCGTGGGACTAGCTAGATCTTACCAGCATATTTGCCTGGCCATGTTGGATCTCTAAGTAATTAGACCAGAGAGAAATGCTGTTTGCCTCCAAGCAAGCAAGCTTGGCTCCCTGATAACTCAAAGACAACTAAAATACAAAACTACCGTGAAGTAGACGAGACTCTTGTGAAGGCTTGGAGAAATATTTAACTGGCATTAGTATTAGTCTTTGGTATAGAGACATGCCATCTCAGAAACCCCCTTCTCTACCCTGTAAAGGCAATTCCAGGCAGATCTTGGCTCAAGATATTAGGTAAGGTGCTGGGAGAAATTACCTGAAGGCATTTGATCCTTCCTGCCAGGGGAAGTTACATTTAGCTTATAGCTTCTCCCAGCTCTGCTAGGAGGCTTTTAATTAGCTCTGGGTCCTTGTAAACTGCCAGATGGTTTCCTGAAGTTGCTAGCATTTCTATAGAGCTATTTTCCTGTTTTCGTCTCTAGATTCTGGGCTGGGCTAGGAGTTTGGGCGGATTTCTAGCTATAAAGTAAGCTGCAAGAAGAAAGAAGCTCTCTCTTTTTTTCCCCTTTTGCCATTTAGGCTTCCCTTAGTGTTTTGCTTCTCTGTCCTCTCAATTCTCTGTTGGGCCTCAACACGTGGTGGCAGCCATCTTGGCCTACACCTGGCTGGGGCCTAGCTGGGAACCCAGAATCTGGAGGTTTTCCCTGCTCTTAGATTGTATATTGGAACCTGTGATAATAAAGCCCTTTTAAAACTGCATCGGATTCCTGAATCTTCATCCATTCCCCACCGACTTTGGAGGTAGAAGAGAACTCGCTTACCGGCACTGTCGGGGACCCCGGCAGTGCTCCCCAACACTTGATAAACCTTAAATGTATGTAGGGCAAGCCACAATGTGTAAAGAAGGGGGAGAAAGAGTGAGTGAGAGAGAGAAGAAAAAGAAGAGGAGGAAGAAGGAGGAAAAGGAGGAGGAGGAGGTGGAGGAGGAGGAGACGAGGAGGAGGAGAAGGAGGAAAAGGAGGATGAGTGCCTGCTATAGAGGCAGGCTAGGGAATTGGGAACATTGATAGTGGGAAATGGACACTGGTGGAGGGATGGGTGCTAGAACACTGTATGACTGAAACTCAATCATGAATATCTTTGTAATTGTATATCTCACAGTGGTATAATAAAATTAAAAAAAAAATAAAAAATAGAAAGCTTTAACAAACACAAATCTTATAAGGGCCAAATAAAACCTCTATGCAAAAAGGGGAACAATGTATTCCACAAGAGAATCTGACTTGTACAACAAATAATATAGGTAGGCCAATTTCTAAAGTATATTACAGTAAAACCTCTTACTGCTTTCATGTTTACTTCAGTTCTTTATAACCTATACAACATGACGTTTTCAAGAAAAGGAATATGTGAAGAGTTCAAGAAGAAAATATGTGAAAAGAACATGAAAGAAAGTAATCACTGTATCACTGTCTTCCCGCTCATCACAATTTGCTTTTTTTTTTTTTTTGCTTTTTTGGGTCACACCCGGCAATGCTCAGAGGTCACTCCTGGCTCTGCACTCAGGAATCACTCCCTGGCGGTGCTCAGGGACCATATGGGATGCCGGGAATCGAACCCTGGCCGGCATGGGCCGGCCGCAAAGGCAAACGCCCTACCCGCTGGGCTATCGCTCATCATCAATTTGCTCAAGCGGGCACCAGTAAGATCGCCATATGTCCTGTCTCATGCAAGTAGAGCCCAAGGGCACCTGCTTGCTCCAGGAACATAATGAGCCTCAAACCATTCCATCAGGTCTTGGGAATGAGGTCTATAATTGTTACTGGTATTTGGCATATCAAATACCACATGGGTAGCTTGCCAGGCTCTGCCGTGCAGGTGGCATGCTCTTGTAGTCACCTTAAAAAATTATTTTAATTTGCTTAAATCTTCTGTTCACATACACGTGTGTGTGTGTGTGTGAAAGATGGCCATACTACCCTGAACGCGCCTGAAAGAAAGTAAGCACAGCATAAATAGAGAAAACAAGTCTTAAAACTAAAATATGAACAGATGTTGGGATTATTTGATATGGCATTTAAAATAGTTTTACATATATGTATAAGATTCCACTTGTAATAAATGCATACATAACAATGTAATTGAGTGTCTCAGTCATAACAAAAGGGTAGGAGAGTTGATTACCCTTAAATGTGTGTAGGGCAAGCCACCCTTTACACATTGTGGCTTGCCCTACATACATTTAAGGGTTATCAAGTATATCCCTTTGCTTACATCCAATACTCAGTTGGAAATACAGATATTTCTGTATTTCCAAAATAGTTAACAGTAGGACATCTTTTAAACGTATTTTACAAGGTTTTACCCTGGAAACAAAAAAGATAAATGGAAAATTCCACCCCCTTAGCAAAAGAAATACCAAGGGCCAGAGCATTTACAGCGAGTAGGATGCTTGCCTTGCACAGGAGCTAGTGTTGGGAAAACAGTGAAGAATGAAGCTACTTGCTTTGCAAGCAGCAGGTTCTGATTTGGTCGCTGGCACAGTTAGTTCCTTGGGAACCACCAAGAGTAACCTCTAAGCACAAGCTAGGAATCAGCCATGGTATTTTTTTAAATGGAAGGTGAAATAATTCTCCATAGTAATTTGCTGGAGCATACCTGTCGGAACACTTTGTGAGTTCTGAAGCCTGCATGCCGCAGCTCCCAGCTATATCACCAATAGAGTTGACGTGTTTAAAACATTCATTAGTACCAAATTGTGAACCTGTAAAAATTAATGTCTTTAGTCATATTTAATGCACATTTATTTAAAACTATTTATTTTAAAATATTAAATACATCGAAAATTTAGAACACTTTAAAATGTATGTGCAGAATCAGATTATAATTAAACCACTCCACTTTTTTTTATAAAGGTAATGGATATTTAAAAATTAAATTAAAAATTAACTTTCACAGATCTTTTAAATAGGTTTACATACCCAATTGAAAACAAAGTTATGGGGGCCAGAGCAATAGCACAGTGGGTAGGGCGTTTGCCTTGCGCTCAGCTGACCTGGGTTCAATCCCGGCATCCCATATGGTCCCCTGAGCACCGCCAGAAGTAATTCCTGAGCAAAGAGCCAGGAGTAACCCCTGAGCATCATGGGGTGTGACCCAAACAGTAAAAAAAAACTAACAAAAAAAAAAGAAAATAAAGTTGTATTCACATGCCCACAAAATCAGTTCTGTTACATATTTAACATTAAAATGAGTCTTGTCTACTTTCCATTAAAATATCTTAGATTAAAAACCACTACATTCAATTGCCCTAAAATTTTGATAAGTATCACTTGATCACTTGACATCCCGTTTTTCGTTGATTTGCTTGAGTGGGCACCAGTAACATTTCCATTTGACGCTATCACGTGCCAGTGTAGCCCAATGGCATCTGCTTGCTTCAGGAATACGAAGAGCCTCAAATCGTTTGTTCAGGGTCATGATGAAGTAGTCTGACCATCTTGTAGGTAGGAGGCCATGTGATCTTTTGACGTCCTGTGGGATCTAGTTGGTAATGGCTCTAGTCCAGTGGTGGCCTCCAAATC
Source organism: Cryptotis parvus (assembly GCA_021461705.1). Taxonomy (NCBI): domain Eukaryota; kingdom Metazoa; phylum Chordata; class Mammalia; order Eulipotyphla; family Soricidae; genus Cryptotis; species Cryptotis parvus. Next base: position 28,273 of record JAJIBD010021257.1, read on the forward strand.
GCATTACAGGTCCAGAACATCTGATTTTTCGATGCCTTGGAAAATGAGTCAGCATCCTGACTCTGGATCGTCGACGGAGGTGGGAACTTCGATTCTTTCTCTCACTTGAGTGAGGCGTGATATTCAAGCATAACTTTTCTATTCCTCTTTGGGAGACCTGAATTGCGTTCTCATCCTGCTTTCATAGGGCCCAGGTCTCTAGGCATATGTTAATGCAGGGAGAATGGTAGGGTTTAAGAGATGTGCCCAGAGTCAGAGGTTCTTTGTCCTTTTAGCTATTTCTTTGATACTCTTGAAGGCATTCCACGCCACTCTATTCCCCTTGTGCAGCTCAGCTTTTAGGTCATTCACATGTTGAGTTCTTGACCTAGGTACACATAACTGCTGCGTTCAGAGATGTTTGTTCCATTGAGAATGAATGGGGCCCCTGGAACTAGTTCATTTTTCATCAACATTGTTATGTTGAGATTCAGCTGTAGACCTATCTTTCCATATTCTTGGTTGAAGTCAGCCAGCAATTGTTTTGCTTGGCTAATGTTTGTTGCTGTTAGAAAGATGTCATCAACAAAGCGGATATAAGTTACATCACTTAAATACATAAGTCTCTTCGTAAAATGCATGACTGTACTTTTTTTCTTCACTGTCACTGTCTTCCCATTCATCATCGATTCGCTCGAGCAGGCACCAGTAACATCTCCAGTGTCCTGTTGCATGCTAGTAGAGCCCAAGGGCATCTATTTGCTCCAGGAACATAAAGAGCCTAAACAATTCCATCAGATCATAGGAATGAGGTCTAGTATTGTTACTGGTATTTGGCATATCAAATACGACACGGGTAGCTTGACAGGCTCTGCCGTGCAGGTGGAATACTCTTGTTGTCACCTTTGATCTCCAGCATTTATTGATGAACCGCACGGCAGGCTGTGATCAGTTCTTCTGCTGGGTGGAGTTCTGACGAGAGGGGAGTCCGGATGTGGAAAATGGTAGCTGTTATTGAGTGGGGGGGTCGTCTGGATTCTTGAGAGGCTCTGCTGGGGTGGCGGGCCAGGGCTAGAACCCACCATCCCTCCTGGGCGCCTGGGCACAGGGAGAGCCGGTAGCAGTGCTGCCCCATGACTGTGAGTCTATGTATCAGCATACCTGGGCCGGACTTGAAAAAGACTGCTGCAGGGGGATCTCGATGAGCCGGGCTGTGATCAGCTCTTCTGCTGGGTGGAGTTCTGATGAGAGGGGAGTCTGGATGTGGAAAATGGGGGCCCTCATGGAGTGGAGGGTCCATGGAAAAAAACCAGCCTCGGAAAAAACCGAGGCTCTGCTGGGGAGAGAGTCACAAACAAGGGGCAGAGCTGCTACCGGCTCTCCCTGTGCCCAGCTGATCATGAGGCACCTGGGAGGGATGATGGGTTCTAGCCCTGGCCCGCCACCCCAGTAGAGTCTCGCAAGAATCCAGACAACCCCCCCACTCCATGACGGCTGCCATTTTCCACATCCGACCCCTCTCATCAGAACTCCACCCAGCAGAAGAGCTGATCACAGCCCGGCTCATAGAGACCCACCCTGCAGCAGTCTTTTTCAAGTCCGGCCCAGGTATGCTGATCCATAGACTCACAGTCATGGGGTAGCACTGCTACTGGCTCTCCCTGTGCCCAGCCAATCATGAGGCACCCGGAACTGGCGGATTCTAGCCCTGGCCTGCCATTCCAGTAGAGCCTCACAGACTTTTTTCTTAATTTTTTAAAAAATAGAATCAGAGTGAATGACAAGTGTTGCCAAGGTATTCATGATTAAGATTCAGAAGTATTATATTCTAACAGTCCCTTCACCAGTGTCCACTTCCCTCCATTGATGATCCCAGTTACTCTACCACCTCCCATCTGCCTCTTGGGTAGGAACTTTATGCCTTCTTTCACTACTTCTTTCTCTGCTCGAGTGTCTTTTCCCTCCACCAATGTATTACACTGTTTTGGTCCCTGACCTATCCCCATCAACCCCCATCAATGACAAATATCCTACTGGAAACCAGTTCTCATACTCTTTGTTTCTATTGTCTTTGGGGATTTGTTACTCCTCTGCTCTGTTTCTTTATATTTCCATATGAGAGAGATCATTCTGTCAATCCCTCTCCCTCTGACTAACTTTACTCAGCATGCTACTTTCCAGATCCATCTACATGGCAGCAAATTGTATGACTTCATGCTTTCTTATGGCTGAATAGTATTCCTTTGTGTATTGTGGGATTACACGAGAACATGACACTGTGAGTTCTACAGCTGTGAGAAAGCTCCAGCCTCCTCAACTAACGGTGTTGGGAAAAGTGCATATGCAAAAAATGAACTCAGACCCCTTTTAATATCATGCAAAAACAAAATCAAAATGAATTAAAGACTCAGTATCAGACCTGAAACCATAAATTCACATAGGGAAACATAGATAGCACTCTGTGGCATTAAATCTAGAGGCCTCTTTTTTTACGTTAATTTTTTAATTTTTTAATTTATTTTTTTAATTTAGATTTTTATTATGCCACCCTGAGGCATCTTTAAGAAGTCAATACCACTGCCCAAATAAGTGGAAGCAAAGAAAATAAATAGAACTGCCTCAATCTAAGAAGCTTCTACACTGCAAAAGAAACAATGGCTAGAATGCAAAGATAATGCAAAGACTTGGAAACACTTTTTTCCACCATTCATCTGATAAAGGACTAATATACAAGCTATATAAAACACTGGTAGACATTTATAAGAAATGAAAGCACTCAATCTCATCGAAGAAAGGGAATAAGAGATGAACAGAAGCAAACTTCCTCAAAGAAAAAATGCAAGTGACTGAAAGGTACATGCAAAACTTCTCTGCATCTCTAATCTGGGAATTGCAAATAAAAACAAGATAAGTACCTCACTCCAGAGAGACCTGGTACACATAAAAAGAACAAGAGTAACCAGTATTGGTGTATTGTGGGGAAGAAGGGTGAAAGGAGGGGAGAGGGGCCGTCATTTACTGTTGATAGGGATGCCGATTGGCCCAATCTTTTGGAAAACCATATGGAAACTCCTCAAAAAACTAGGAACTTAGTTAATATAAGGGCCAGCCATTGTAATATAAGAAGAGGTCAGGTTCTGGCCCTCCAGAGGGCATTGAGGACCCTGAGATGTACTAGTCCTAAAGGAAGGGCTCCAAGGCAAAGTTTATTTCCCTGCCACTATCTTCTTTACTCCCTCCCTTCCTCCTTCCCTAGCAACACAGTTGTAGTGATTTATTAATAGTGTTAATTGTTACTGCAGAGTGTAACAGTCCAGCTGCTGCTTAGTACCATCGTGTATTTACATGCTTTAAAGTGGGGCAACACAATCTGTCTTAGACGCATTTGGGAATCTAGAGGGTCTCTTAATGGAGGGGTGTTGAGAGAGAGGGGCTTTAGAGTCCTTGGTAGAGTGAGATGGTTACAACTGGTGATTTAAAATAGATTCATGAGAAAACATTATTAACAGAATTATAAAACACAGAATCTCAGTGAAAAATTTTTAAAAGAATTACTCTGAAACTCGTTTTTCACAAATAAATTAAAGTAGGAACTGCTATTTGTCCTACTACAGCACAGTCACCAATAAAGTTCACTACCACTGTCCATGTATATTTTATCTGATTCTTTCCTTCTTCGATTCAACTTCGTGCATATCATATTTCAATGATTTGATTATTTCTGGATTTTTTGTTAGTTTTTGTTGGGGCTTTTGAATCATCTCTTAGTTTACAGGTATGAATGCAGACATCTGTGTGTGTGGTTTTAAACTATATTGTCATGTCAATTTATGTTTATAATATTTTTAGTGCCTGTAAACACATGCCTTTATTATGTATATTCTATTCCTATAAAGAAACATTGAATGCAAAGTGAGAATAAGAATTATAGCTTGCTTTCAGTCTATTTTCCTCCTTCTTAAAACAGAAACCAGAGACTCAGATCCACGGGGCAGAGCTGCTACTGGTTCTCCCTGTGCACAGCCAATCATGAGGCACCCAGGAGGGAAGGTGAGATCTAGCCCTGGCCCGCCATCCCAGCAGAACCTCACAGAAGCCAGAGGAAACCCCAACCAGGAGGGCCACCATTTTTCCATATCTGGACTCCACAGCTTGTTAGAAGAGCAGAGAAGCTGATCACAAGCCCGGCTCGTCAGAGTCCCACTCTACAGCAGTCTATTTCAAGCCCAGGTATGCCTGATCCAGAGACTCAGATCCATGGGGCAGAGCTGCTACTGGCTCTCCCTGTGCCCAGACGATCATGAGGCACCCAGGAGGGAAGGTGGGCTCTAGCCCTGGCCCGCCATCACAGCAGAGTTGCCAGAAGCCAGGGAACCCCCACATCATGAGGGTTGCCATTTTTTCACATCCAGACTCCACAGCTCGTCAAAGCTCCACCCAGCGAAAGAGCTGATCTTTCCCCGTCTTGTGTGGCCACTTTGCAGCTGTGCAGTTCATCAATAAATGCACGAGATGATAGGCTACTACAAGAGTATCCCATCTGAACGGCAGAACTTGGCAAACTACCTGTGTCATATTTGATATGCCAAAACCCAGTAATAATTATAGACCTCATTCCCATGACCTGAAGGAATGGTTTGAGGCTCTTCATGTCCTGGAGCGAGCAGATGCCCTTGGGCTGCATTAGCATGTGACAGGATGTATGGAGATTTTACTGGTGCCTGCTTGAGCAAACTGATGAACAACAGGAAGGCAGTGAGTGATACAGTGATACAATGATGCTTCTTTTCAATTGAAATGCACACTTTTATATTAGAATTATGAGAAATAAAATTATGATTAATACCTTGAAATATATTGTTACATTGTTCATTTCCATCTATACACTGTCCATGGAAGCAGATCCACTTGTTAGCTGATCCACATGGTCGACCATCATAAAGATATACGCCTTCTGGGCATTCAGAATGTGAACCATTACATGTCTCCTTTATGTCACAGTTGATATCAGCCATCCTACATGTTTCTGTGGAAAACTGACAGGTAGAGGTAAGTTATATTGAATAAAGCAAAATTTTAATATTATAAATGTAAATAATTATATTGTCAACTTTAGCCAGTAGGCAATATAAAACATTTTTAAAGACACTTACTTGACAATTTGAACAGCAAAGTCCGGAAGCACAGTCAGTGCCATCTTTCTTTTTACATGTGTTACTTTGACAGCAATTTTCTTCTATGGCATTACATTCCTGGAATACAATCCATTATGTTCTGAATTAGCATCCAATTTCTATTTACATTGCGTGAATGCTTTAGTGATAATCGCATATGATATAATAGACAAGTACTTAATTTGTATGTTGGCAAACTAAAAAGATACTTATTGATTTTAACAGATAATTATTGATTGTCTGCTATATTAGAGTACAAAATTCTTATATGCTTAAAGCAGTTTTGACAATATTGATAGTAGGAGTTTATGGAAAAGACTTTGACCTTACCTAAACCAAAATATTAAGACAATCTCTGCTTCTTACAGACAAAAGAGAAATTAAATATAAGAAATAATCAGAAGCTATGATTTAAGAATATTTTATGGTTCCCTGTCCTTAATAAATCTTTATGAGCTATAGTATTTATAAGTTTGCATAGTATTTATAATAAGTTTCCTTTTTTATTGGATTACTTATGTAATTCTCTAAAGATTAAGATATATACACTGGCATTTCTGAAAATAACTAAAGTCTATTCTTATTATATCCTCTTATATCCTCTGTGTCACATACAGTCCTCCAGGAATGATTACAGAGCACAGAGCCAGGAAAAGCCTTGAGCACAGCTGGGTATGGCCCTCCTCCCCACGAAATGAAAAAAAAAATGAAACCCAAGCATTCATTCTTTACATAACTACTTCTCTCAGAAATGTAGGAGCAGGGGCCGAATCGACAGCACAGCAAGTAGGGCGTGTGTCTTTCATGTAGCCAACCCGGATTTGATCCCGGGCAGACCACATGGTCCCCTGGGCACTGCCAGGAGTAATTCCTGAGCGAAGAGCCAGGAATATCACCGGGGTGACCCAAATAAAAGCAAAAAAAAAGTAAGAAAGAAATGTAGGAACAAATTGCTTCACGTTCCAGGTACAGTGGTGGCCACTGTGACAAGTGTAAGCATCACTAGGGAATCAGCTAAGTTGCTCAGTGAAATGAGCACATACTTTGCATGCAAGAGATTCAGGACCACAGTGGCCCCCCAAACACCTCTGCAAATCACCCTTGGGCACCACCAGTTGTGCTCCCCACCAACCAAACCAAACCAAAACACAGAACAAAACCCAAAATTTAGTGAACAAAAGCTACAATGTAGTGACTTTAAATTAACCCCCTGTATAACTGAATTTGGGGGTGAAGAGAAAAATATGAAATGTAATGTAGAAGCAATGTACATATGGGGAAAAAAAAGATTCTTAGGCCCTGAGCCCTAAGATTCACATACACGGGGCAGAGCTGCTACCGGCTCTCCCAATGCCCAGCTGATCACGAGGCACCCAGGAGGGGAGGTGGGTTCTAGCCCTGGTCCGCCACCCCAGCAGAGCCTCAAAAGAAGCCAGAGGAACCCCCACACCATGAAGGCCACAATTTTCCACTTCCAGACTCCACAGCTCATCAGAGCTCTACCCAGCAGAAGAGCTGATCACAAAGCGGTCAAGTGATTCATCAATAAATTCTAGAGATTAGGGGTGACTACAAGAGTATTCCACCTGCATGTCAGAGCCTGGCAAGCTCCCGTGTTGTATTTGATATGCCAAATACCAGTAACTATTATAGACCTCATTCCCATGACCTAATGGAATAGTTTGATGCTCTTTATGTTCCTGGAGCTAGCAGATGCCTTTGGGCTACACTAGCATGTGACAGGATGTATGGAGATATTACTGGTGCCTGTTCGAGCAAATCGATGATCAATGGGAAGACAAGTGATACAAGTGATTCTTATTATATATTATTTTATTCTATAATCCAACTCTGTTTGGTGGCTTTGCTTTTTATATGTTGAAAATATATACTGAAATATAACATCTAAATGCATATCTTTTTTTAAATTCCAAGAGATCTTAATGGGGCTAATGAGACAAAAAATGTTTTTAAAGATTTCAGAGAAATAACTTCAGTAGTATTAATATTAGTTGCAATATGACACTAGGTAGAAGATGGTACATTTGTATTACTTTCTAATAATACTTTGTTGCTTAATCTGAATTATTACTATTTCTACTGCTATTACCATCTTATAAAATTTTAGAGGGAAAAATTTTGGTGCTGTACATTTAAATTGGCATGAAATTATACATTAAATTATATCTTTATTAATAAAGTCTAAGATATAGAAATATATTTTTTCATTAAAAATTTTAGTGCAATTTTATTTGGGTATAAAAGAATAACCATTGTATCCAGTGGGAGCTTTGGAATAATTCCCTAAAGATACTTCATCCTTACCTAGCACTTTTAAGGTGTTAATATTTAGGAAATGTTGGGATCATGTAATTATGGGAATAGAACCTAGTCTGACTCATGTGAGGCATATATTCCAACTGCTGTACTCTCTCTTCGACTCTATATTTATCTAAGACTCATGAAAGTTGGTAAAACTGACTTGATTATGTATGGTTCACATCCAAATAAACTTGTGTATTTCAAGTGTTAAGATAATAAGAAAACATACATGATGGCAAGTATGGCTTAGGTCAAATATCAATAGGATTAGCGATCTTGAAAAACCTCCTAAATGGATCATCTACACACTCAAGTTTATTATATAAATTATACCTTGTTTTTGATAAAGTAATAAAAATGATAAGTGGACACTAAATAACTATGTTCTAATTTGGGCAAATACTTTCCAAATTAGTACCAACCTCGGGACTCCCACAGTCACACTCTTCACCTTCTTCCATTATTCCATTGCCGCAAGTTGGCTTATTTTCCTTATATGATGGACCTAAACGTGGCTGATTTCAAGACAATTTGATTTTGGCGTTGAAATAAAATGTGCAAAATCTTCCATACTGCAGTTACTAAAGATCTTCACACCACTAGAATGACTAAAAATACATTAAATTTCAAATTTTGATATGTTTCATAATACGACCAGCATTTGAATAGATTATTTATTCCATAACAGCATTCTGTAACAGACAACATGCTCTATTTTACTAGTATCACATTTTCATTTTCTGTGTATGATGACTCAGCCAAATATTCTAGAAAAACATAAATGCGATAGGCTAGCAAATTTCGCTCACAGCACTTATTCAGCTTACTGCTTATTTCTTGTACACCTTATGCTACAAGAATTGCATGTATAAGTTGTTTTATTTTTCTTTAATGGACTTATAAATGTTATAATGCCAGAGTATTAAACAAAGTATTGAATTTTCTTTCTTCATATTTATTACTTGATAATATGGTCTTATATTTTACAAAACACCTATACATAATATAGATGAATACACATCAATATTTCTCACTCAAAAGCTTCACCTGAGTTAAAAATAAAGTATTAAATTATTGTTTGTGTTACTGCTGCAATAACATACAACTACAATACCCTTTTAATTTTAAAATGTGATAATAATTTGCTAATATCACTATTAAACTTTATGGTGTAGATGATCGAAACTATTGCACACTGCCATGTGAATTCCTATGACTCTTGACATCTGTCCTTGTTAACTCTGTCCAACTTTCCTTCCTTCCAATCCATTCTCCCCTCCTCCATTATATACTGAAGTTGACTGACATTTATTCTTTTATTTTCTTACCATTACTTCACTTACTACCAAGCATGTGCTTCACTTACATTACCATGTTACTCCAGTCAACTTACTTATTCCCCTCCTCTTTACTCCCCAATCCGTCACTCTCAGGTCTCTATTCTGTATCCGAGGTTTATTCTTTTTTTTTTTTTTTTTTTTGCTTTTATGGTCTCACCCAGCGATGCTCAGGGTTTCTCCTGGCTCTGCACTCAGGAATTACTTCTGGCGGTGCTTGAATACCATATGGGATGCCGGGATCGAACCCGGCCTGCATGGGCCGGCCGCATGCAAGGCAAACCCCCTACCCGCTGGGCTATTGGGTAGCCCTGCCCCCGAGGTTTATTCTTTTGTTGTTGGTGATACTTTTGTTTTTTGAGGGGCACCTTGAGTGACCCTTATGGATCACTCCTGGGAAGGACTCAGGGGTCATGTGTGATATGAATCAAACCAGGGTTTGGTACTTTGAAAGGCAAATATCTTACATCTGTTTTTATCTCTGCCACTTTACAGTACAGTTTAAGTTCAGGAAACACAATACTTGTATTTTTCTCCCTCAGGATTGCTTTGGCTGTTTGAAAGTTGTGGTTCCAAACAACTTTTACTGAAATTTATCTTACGCCTTGGAAAGATGCCACTGTTTGTTGCAGTACACTGTTGCCCAGGGCCTCTGCATCTTGCCTGGAGTTGCCTCCTGCAGGCCACTTTGTAGATGGGGGGTGGGGGAAACAGTTTTTATAGCCTGCTTTTATAGCCTGTCACTTTACTGTAATGGTTTATTGTTTAAAATAGTTCTTTGGCTGAATATAAAGAATGAAGAAAAATGGAGTTTTCTTTTTTTCCCTTTTTGTATAAGCTAATTAGGGAAACGTTGATGGCCATTTTAATGAGTGATTGAAATATACTGGTACAATCAATGTAGAGAACATAGGGATATGGGATTCATGTTCCTACTGATGCAGATAAACTCCATGGGAGGCTTAGTGAGGCCGAAAGGGGAGAGAGATGGTTGCTTTCTCCCCCAGCCCCTCTGCCGCCTGGGACCTGCTGGGCAGGCTTAGGCTGATAAAGTCTGTGATGAGCTCCTGCACGGCATGGGCCTGAGCCCCACCAGCCCCACGAGGTGGCCATCAAGCCACAACGGATGTCCTCTTGATCTCTAGGCACAGGAGTTGATCCCCACCACCCGAGATTTCTTGGGGGGCCACGGACTCAGGCTGGAGCGAGGAATTGCTCTTTGCAGGAAAGGAAAGTCAGTGCTAGGCCTTACCCAGGGTTTCCCTCAGGGTATCTTGTCTTCCTCGCAGCAAAAGAATTTTCAGGAGTCGATGAGTAGTGAAGTAAAACAGATTTTATTAAGGAGGTTTTAGAACGGGAAAGGAGAGAGAGAGTACATATCTCAAGAGGGGAGATGCAGGCTGCTCCAGAGGCAAAGAGCGAGCAAGCCCAACCTATTTCCAAAGGGGGCTTTTATCCTTTTGGGTTAGAATGCTCTGGAATCTTCTACTGGGCCATCAAAGGTTGATGGGGGCTAAGGGCTGTGCTGAAGAAGGTGGATCCAGCTTCCTCAAGGTCTATTGTTGATTAATGGTCCTATCATGTCTTCATTCCTGGTTCCAAAAGGTGATGGCCTAATGGCCACAGTTCACTGCCATGCAGGGTCTACCCCCCTGCCCCCCCCCCTCTGCCTGCCTATATCACTATTATTTACTGTGCTACCTGGATCTTTCCTCACTTGTTCTGCAATAAAATAATTTAAGTCATCAGTTACTGTAATGTTCTCATTTGATTTTATGTTTATGTAGATTGATTAGATGCTACCTAATTATGATGAAAATATACTTTAGTCATATATTCCCTTATTATTTTATTTCTAAGATTCATGTTCGATTCTACAATAGTTCAGTGTAGACCTTACAACAAAAGTTACCATAGTGAGTTTTGCACTATAAATCTCACATTGATACTTCTTAAAGGTTTTTCAAAAATGTAATCTCCCAAGAATATATTTTTAAAAATACATAATAAAGATCATAAGAAGAAACAGGTCATTTTGTACTATATCCTGGATGTTAGACATTACCTTCTCTACATTTACCCACCTACCAAATGGGTATTCTTATTAATAATATAATTATTTTCCACTAAAACTACCACTGAACAGATTCCTTACAATAAGAACCCAAAATTAAAACTTAAGTAAAAGTATTTTTATTAAATAATTGTAATATCTCAGTGACGGAATAGAACTCATATTTTTCTTGCTGTAGACACTGAGGTTAAGTCACAATTGGCTTTGAATTTCTGAGGATCCGTGGAAAGCAAAACATACCTCTACTAGTGATTATTAGGAAAACAATCGACTGGCTCTAGTATTAAGTGACAGACAATTTCCAAAATTACCTTCATTATTTGGTACTAATTAATTTAGTATCTCATAATGATGTAGGCAGGCAGACGGGTGGTCCACACATGGTAATGAATTCTGCCCTAAGGCTGTCCAAAGTCACCTTTTGGAACCAGGAACCGGAGACTCATTAACTGACAACAAACCCTGAGGGAGCTGTATCAACCTTTTCTCTGCCCAGCCTTTAATCCAGCTACATTCCAGGATGGAAGATCCAGCAGGAACAGAGGTCAAGAAAAGGAGATTTTCAAAGACCGCTCCCAAAGTCTACTCCCCCTTGGCAATGGCCCTAGCAACCTAGGTTGAGACCCCATATGGGGGGTAGCTTGGGGAGAAATCTATAAAAGCTGTCCTGACCAAAGGATGACACGCACATGCTGCCTGGGCACACACGCTGCCTGAGCCCACAAGGCCGAGCACATGTGGTGCCTGAGCACGTGTGTTGCCCGGATCTTCCCTCTTGAGATGTGTACTCTCTCTTACTCGCTCTCCATCTTTGGAGTAGCCTGTGTTCTCCCTCTGAGCGCGTTACTCTCTTTCTTTCTCTCCCCTCCCCCTCTCCTAAAACCTCCTTAATAAAACCTGTTTTACTTCACTGCTCATGGACTCTCCTGAAAATTCTTTTTCTGGGGGAAGACAAGAACCCTGAGGAAACCCTGGGTAAGGCCTAGCACTGACTTTCCTTTCCTTCAAAGAGCAATTCCTCCCTCCAGCCTGAGTCCGTGGCTCCCTGAGAAATCTCGGGTGGTGGGGGATCAACTCCGTGCCTAGATCAAGCAGGCTTCAGGTGTGGCTTGATGGCCACCTCTGGGGCTGGTGGGGCTCAGGCCCATGCTGTGCAGGGGCTCATCAAGACTTTATCAGCCTAAGCCTGCCCAGCGGGTCCCATGTGGCAGAGGTGGCTGGGAGGACAGCGACCCTCTCTCTCCCCTACAGGCCTCGCATAAGCCACCTGTGAGTCCCAACTGCATCAATAATGCATTCTAACAATAATGATGACAGGTCCTGGGAGATAGGACAGTGATTAGGATGCATTCCTGGAGTGAATCTGACCTGGCTTCAATTCCTGCCACCATATGATCCGTCTAGCATGTCTAAGTGCTTAAGGATCTCCAGCAATTCTGGAGACCCCTGCACCACGGGTGACTTAGCTTTTCTCTGCCCTGTACATTACGTCCTCGTCCTCATGCCCTTAGCTGAACAGCAGCATTACATCTTCAGACACTTGTCAGAGGATCACAATCAGGGGCCCCAGGGTCTCCTGAGTAATCTTGGGCATTTTGCATGACAATTACAGACTCAGGGCACAACTGAAGCATGTTTAGAATCTCAAAAAATCCCATTCTGCTGTCAAATTGAAAGCTGAATGGCATCTCTGAAATCTGATATTAAAATCAGCTTGTAGTTTCAAAGTTTCAAGACTTCAGAATAGGACAGAGCAAAATAGTTTTTGTACAAACAAAAGTACAAAACAGTCTTATAAACAGTTATACAGTGATTATAAAATTGTGTCTGGCATAAATCTGATTGTGTTTTAAATTACAAATCCATGAATTTAACGTGGTACATGTTGTCAATTACTAAAGGTATTGAAGTAGATATGCATGGTGAAATTAGAATAAATATTTTGATGGTCACTACAACCCTTCTATTATACTAAATTAATGTTATATAAACATTTATGTGATAAATATAAAAGTAAGTCTCTTACATGGCATTTGGGTTCATTACGCACACAGTCCCTGCGCAGTGGCATTTCTTTTTGTCATCATATGCTATCCCCATATTAAGAGTCAGTAATTGAGCTATAACAACTGCTAGTGATTCCAAACTTAGGGATTTTGGATGCTGGAAAGAAAGCATACATTTTTACACATTTCAGAAGATAAGCAATCTTGATAATCTACATAAGACTGGATAAGAAATCTATGGTACATATACACAATGAAATACTACTTGGCTATAAGAAAGGATGGAATCATGGGAATGTGTGGATGGATGGAGAGTGTACCAAATTTAAACTAAGTGATAAGTCAGTAGAAAGAAAGGACCAGAATAATCTCTTTCATATGTGGGATTTAAAGCATCACAGCACTACTGGGTCCAAGCAGCCTGAGTATCAAACTGTTTGACCCAATTGGCTGACTACCACTCTGCTTCAGTATGCCTGGCCAATGCCATTTAAGCTATTTAATGTCATGAATGGTCTATCTTTGATGTTTTTGTATTGCTTTAATTTGGATAACACCAGATCATGCTCAGGACTTACTCCCGTCTCTGTACTAAGGGAGCATTTCTGGTGGTACTCAGGGGTCAATATATGATGCTGGGAATAAAATGCAGATTTTATTCACTCAAGGCAAGCTCACAGTATTATCACTCCAGTCCCTTGTTTCATCAATAGAAACTTTGGATTGTATATATCGTGGATCATACTGATGAAAAGGTCTGATAGTGAGGACTTTTTGTGCATAGGGTTACTTTTACATGTGACTGATTGGTTTTCCATTTGTTGATGACTTTCCTTGCTCCACTTAATAATTACACTGTCCATGATTCCACTTTCTTTATTAAAGATTAGCTGTCCATATACATAAAGATGTCTCTCTACTTAATTCTATTACACTGGTCTAAGAGTCTATTCTTATTCCAGTATCACACAGTTTTGATTACTATACCTTTATAAATAAGTTGAATTTACAGAAAGAGGAAAGAGAAATCTCCTCATCTTTATTCCTAGGATTCCTTTGGCTGTTTGGGTATGGGCCTTCTTACCCCATACAAATTTCAACAGCATTTGAGCAGTAGTAATAAGCCCCGGAGTACTGCTAGTCTCCTTAACTCCCACTCAAAAACCCCATAATGTCATGTGTATGTTGATACAGACTGTACTGAATCTGTGTAATACTTTGGGCAAGATTATATATTTGACAATATTAATCCTTTCAATATAAGGGTGTGTTTTTTCATGTTCTTGTATCCTTTTTTTATTTATCTCATTAATCTTTTGTCATTTTATTTGTATAAGCAATTCACTTTTAAGTTGATTCTCAGGTACCTGATTCTCAGAGGCACAATTGTGAAAGATACTACTTTATTAGTTTCTCTGTTGTATAATTAATTAATTGCACATAGAAAAGACAGGGATTTAAGAATTGAGTTTGTAATCAACAACTTTACTGCACAGGCCTATTTTTTTTTTTTTTTGGGTCACACCGAGCAATGAACTCTACTCAGGAATTACTCCTGGTAGTGCTCAGGGGACCATATGGGATGCCAGGGATTGAAACTGGGTCGACTGTGTGCAAGGCAAATGCCCTACCCGCTGTACTATTGCTCCAGCCCCCATGCCTATTATTTCTAAGAGCTTTTATCTGTGGTGTCTATAGGATTTCCTGAGTATAATACATCACCTGACAATAGCAATAATTTTACTTCTTTTCTGATTTGGATGGCCTTCATAGATGCTTTTCTTAGAGAGAAGATTCAATTTTTCATCATTGAGCATGATGTGTGCTGTGACATTGAGGTAAATGACTTTAATCATATGAGCAAAGTTCCCCTTATACCCATTTTATTGAACATTTTATCATTAATGGATATTGGATCTTGCCAACTATTTCCTATATATTTAGTAGTATGATCTCCTGCTTTTTATAGTATTTGAATTGATATGGTATGTTAACTTGGATCTGCTAAAACATCCTTGCACCCTAAGAATAAATCTTACATAGTTATGTTTGACTATCTTACATAGTCATAGTCATATTCATTTTGAAGTACTTTTAGATTAAGTTTACTAATACTTGTTGAGGATCTTTGCATCAATGTTCATCAGGGATACAGATCAATGGTTTTCCTTTTTTTGTGCTATCTTTTTGTTTGCTGTTATGAGGATTATGTTGGCTTCAAAAAATTGGCAGATTTCTGTTTCTTCCTGTGTGAGGAGGATTTAGAATAGGTGTTCTTTAAAACTTTGAAAGAGGTAACTAATAAACACGTCTGGAGCTGGTTTTAGGTTTGAGAAAGACTTTTTGGTTACCATTTTGATTTCCTTGATATTATTTGCCTGATCAGGTGCTCTGTTTCTTTTAGATTCAACCATTGAAGGTTATTGGAGTCAAGAAATGTATCCATTTCTTCTAGGTTCTCTAGTTTCTTGGCATAAAGACATAATCCCTTGACGAATAATCCTTTAGATTTCTTTTGTACATATTGTGACATTTACCCTTTCATTTCTACTTTGACTTTCTCTTCCTTGCCAGGGGTATCCCAACCATCATGTGAGGGTTCTAAGAAAACTTGCAATGTCATTGGGTCTGCCTCACTTTTGTTTGAAATTATGGTTCCATGATTTCTTACTACCATGTGAGAAAAACTGTGAGTTTTTCGTGGGAATAGTTGATTTAGAGTTAGAATTAGGTTAATATTGTCACAGTATGGTTAGGGGCAGAGAAGTTACTACAAAGTGTAAGTTCATTGCAAGAGTCCAAGGTGTGATATTAGTGAAATATGAAGGAAGGAAAGAAGAATCATGTGACTACTAATGTGACCTCACACTCTAGGATACACAAAGATCCTCCTGTTGATCTGGAAGGGACAAAAGGGAGACTCTAGCTGCCAGCTTTCTTCTGTGGGACTTCCAACACTTTGGCAGGGCTAGGAGACATAAGGGACTAGTGCCAGGGCTATTTCTTACTTGGAGGCAAGCAAGAGGGAAGTTGCTGCTAGCAATTTTCTTTGTTAGGATTTCTGATACTCTAGTAGGACTTTGAGATTAAAGACTGAATGTTTATTACTGGTATGTATTTGTTCCATTTCTAACCATTAGGGAATTATAATTGTCAAATTATTTCTAAATGCTCTTATATAATAACGATCTACTTTTAGTTGAATTTTTTATTTTTTTTTTTTTTAATTTTTTTATTATACCACCGTGAAACATACAATTACAAAGGTGTTCATAATTGGTTCTTGGTAATACAGTATTCCAGCACCCATCCCTCCACCAGTGCCCCATTTCCACCACCAATGTACCCCCCCCTCCCATCCCCCACCCGCCTTAATAGCAGGTACCCCAGTTTCCTCTCTCTTTCTCTCTCTATCTCTCTCTCTGTCTCTGCATCTCTCTCCCTCTTATTTTACACATTGTGGCTAGCCCTGCAGATAGTTAGAGTTAATCACTTAAGTCTCTTTGTGTATATTCAGTGGTGAGTTTTAATCTGCCATTACAATTTCCCATATTTATTAAAACACTGGTATCTATATCCTATTAATGAATGCAGTCATTCTATATCTGTCCTTTTCCTTCTGACTAATTTCACTCAGCATGATAGACTCCATGTCCATCCATTTGCAGGTAAATTTCATAATTTCATCCTTTCTGACAGCCGCATAGTATTCCATAGTGTAGATGGACCACAGTTTCTTTAGCCAGTCCTCTGTTCTCGGGCATTTAGGTTGTTTCCAGATTCTAGCTATAGTGAATAGCGCAGAGATGAATAAAGAAGTACAGATAGTGTTTCTGCTATGTGTTTTTCGGTCTCTAGGGTATATTCCCAGGAGTGCTATTGCTGGATCAAATGGGAGCTCAATATCTAGCTTTCGGAGGAATGTCCATATTGTTTTCCAAAAGGGCTGGACCAGTCGGCACTCCCACCAGCAGTGGATGAGAGTCCCTTTTTCCCCACATCCACGCCAGCACCGGTTGTTCTCGCTGTTTTGGATGTGTGCCAGTCTCTGTGGGGTGAGATGGTACCTCATTGTTGTTTTGATTTGCATCTCCCTGATGATCAAAGATGAAGAGCACTTTTTCATATGCCTTTTGGCCATTCGAATTTCTTCTTTTTTGGAAGCTTCTGTTCATTTCTTCTCCCCATTTTTTGATGGGGTTGGCTGTTTTCTTCTTGTGGAGTGCTACCAGTGCCTGATATATCCTGGATATTAACCCCTTGTCAGATGGGTATTGGGTGAATATCCTTTCCCACTCTGTGGATTGTCTTTGTATCTTGGTCACCGTTTCTTTTGAGGTGCAGAAGCTTTTCAATTTTATATAATCCCATTTGTTTATCATTGCTTCCATTTGCTTGGTCAGTGGTGTGTCGTCTTTAAAGATACTTTTAGTTTCGATGTCATAGAGCCGTTTCTCCTATGTTTTCTTCGATATACCTTATAGATTCATGTCTGATATCGAGATCTAGAATCCATTTTGATCTGACTTTTGTGCATGGCGTTAGAAGGAGGTCTAAGTTCATTTTTTACATGTAGCTGCCCAGTTTTCCCAGCACCATTTGTTGAAGAGGCTTTCTTTGTTCCACTTAATATTTTTTGCTCCTTTATCGAAGATTAAGTGGTTGTATATTTGTGAGTGCATTTCAGGATACTCAATTCTATTCCATAGGTCTACGGGTCTGTCTCTATACCAATACCACACTGTCTTAATTACAACTGCTCTGTAGTAGAGCTTGAGGTTGGGGGAAATTGATACCTCCCATCTTCTTTTTCCCAAGGATTGCTTTAGCTATTCATGGGGTTTTATTATTCCATACAAATTTCAGGAGTGTTTGTTCAATTTCTTTGAAGAACATCATGGGTATCTTTATAGGGACCGCATTAAATCTGTATAAAGCTCTAGGGAGTATTACCATTTTGATAATGTTAATCCTTCCAATCCATGAGCAGGGAATGTGTCTCCATTTCCTCAGGTCTTCTTTTATTTCCTGAAGTAAAGTTTTGTAGTTTTCTTTGTAGAGATCCTTTACATTCTTTGTCAAACTGATTCCTAGGTATTTGATTTTCTGCGGGTGCAATTGTGAATGGGATAGTTTCTTTAATGTCCCTTTCTTCTCTTTCGCTGTTTGCATATAGGAAGGCCATTGACTTTTGGGTATTGATTTTGTACCCTGCTACTCTACTATAAGAATGTATTATTTCTAGGAGCCTCTTGGTAGAGAGTTTTGGGTTTTCCAGGTATAATATCATGTCATCTGCAAATAGTGATAACTTGGCTTCTTCCCTTCGTATCTGGATGCCCTTAATGTCTTTTTTCTTCCCTGATTGCTATGGCAAGTACTTCCAGTACTATATTGAATAGAAGTGGTGAGAGTGGGCAGCCTTGTCTTGTCCCTGATCTTAAGGGGAAGGCTTTCAGTTTTTCCCCCATTGAGAATGATGCTCGCTGTGGGCTTGTAGTAGATGGCCTGGATTATCTTGAGGAAGGATCCTTCAATCCCCATTTTACGGAGAGCTTTCATCATGAACGGGTGTTGAATCTTGTCAAATGCCTTCTCTGCATCTATTGATATGATCATATGGTTTTTATTTTTCTTTTTGTTGATATGATGTATTATGTTGATTGACTTGCGGATGTTGAACCATCCTTGCATTCCCGGGATGAATCCCACTTGGTCATGGTGTACAATCTTTTTGATGACTCTTTGGATTCTATTTGCTAGTATTTTATTGAAGATCTTAGCATCTGTATTCATCAGGGAGATTGGTCTGTAGTTTTCCTTTTTTGTGACATCTTTGTCTGCTTTGGGTATCAGGGTGATATGTGCCTCGTAAAAGCTATTTGGGAGTATTTCTGTTTCTTCAATTTGCCGGAAGAGCTTAAAAAGAATTGGTAGTAGGTCCTCTTTTAAAGGTTTTGTAGAATTCACTGGTGAATCCATCTGGGCCTGGGCTTTTGTGTTTGGGGAGACTTTTGATTACCGATTCTATTTCCTCGATGGAGATAGGTTTGTTGAGGTATTCCAAATCTTCTTGTTGCAGACTTGGGAAGCTATAGGAATTCAGGAATTTGTCCATTTCTTCTAGGTTCTCTTGTTTCGTGGCATACAGGCTCTCATAGTAATCTCTGATGATCTTTTGAGTTTCTGTGTTTTCAGTTGTGATGTCTCCGTTTTCATTTCTGATTCTATTTATTTGGGTTCTCTCTTTTCCTTTTCTTACAAGTCTTGCAAGTGGTTTGTCAATCTTGTTTATTTTTTTCAAAGAACCAGCTTTTTGGTTTCGTTGATCTTCTGGATTGTTTTTTGACATTCCATCTCATTGATTTCTGCTCTAAGTTTTATTATTTCTTTCTTTCTGCTTGGGTTGGGCTCCTTTTGTTGATCACTCTCTAAGATCTTAAGTTGGGAAGTCAGACTGTTTATGATGGCCTTTTCTTCTTTTCTGATGAATGCCTGAAGAGCTATGAACTTGCCTCTTAACACTGCTTTTGCTGTATCCCACAAGTTCTGGTAATTCGTGTCTTCAGTCTCATTTATTTCAAGGAATCTTTGGATTTCCTCTTTGATTTCTTTTATGACTTGCTGGTTGTTCAGCAGTGAGCTGTTTAGTTTCCAGGTACTTGGTATTGGTCTCCGTTTTTGTGTACAATTAACTTCTATTTTCAGTGCATCATGGTCTGAAAAAATAGTTGGCACAATTTCTATCTTCTTGATTTTATGGAGGTATGATTTATGGCTCAGCATGTGATCTATTTTGGAGTATGTTCCATGTGCACTGGAGAAGAAAGTGTATTCAGCTTTTTGGGGATGAAATGTCCTGTATATGTCTACCAGCCCTCTTTCTTCCATCTCCTCTTTTTAGGGCCAGTATTTCCTTGGTAAGTTTCAATCTTGTTGATCTATCCAGGGTTGATAGAGCAGTGTTGAAGTCTCCAACTACAATTGTGTTGCTGTCAATGTCTTCTTTGAAGTCTATTAGTAGTTGTTTTAGGTATTTTGCTGGCCCCTCATTGGGTGCATATATGTTTAATAGCGGGATTTCTTCCTGATATATGCATCCCTTGACTATTAACAAGTGACCTTCTCTGTCCCTTCTGACCTTCTTCAGCCTGAAGTCTATGTTGTCAGATACCAGTATGGCTACCCCAGCCTTTTTGGATGGGTTGTTTGAGTGAAGGATTGTTTTCCAGCCTTTTATTTTGAGCCTGTCTTTGCTCCGATTGTTCAGGTGTGTTTCTTGAAGGCAGCAGAATGTCGGATTCAATTTTGTGATCCATTTTGCCAGTCTGTGTCTCTTAACTGGTGCATTTAGACCGTTGACATTGAGAGATATTATTGTCATGGGATTTTGTGCCATCTTTCTGTGTAGGTTGGTTGTTCTTTTGGGTTATGTCTCGTCTTATAGTAGATCATTCAGTCCTTCTTTTAAGGTTGGTTTTGATTTTACAAAGTTCCTAAGCTGTTGTTTATCCAAGAAGTTGTATATCTGTCCTTCAAATCTGAGTGAGAGTTTAGCTGGATAAAGAATTCTTGCTGAGGCGTTCATTTCATTAAGTTTTTTTACTATATCCCACCACTGCCTTCGGGCTTGGAGGGTGTCTTCTGAGAAGTCTGCTGAAAGTCGAATGGATGCTCCTTTGTACACAATTTCCTTCTTTGATCTTGCTGCCTGAAGAATTATGTCTCTGTCTATGGTATCCATTACTTTGACTAGGATGTGTCTTGGGGTCTTTCTATTGGGGTCTCTTCTTGCTGGTACGGCGTCGGGCTTCTTGGATCTGGATGCCTTCATCCTTTAACTCGGGAACTTTTCAGCCAGGATGTTTTTAACTGTTTTAATTTCCTTGGGGTTACTTTCCTGTCCCTCTGGGACTCCGATGATTCTTATGTTGTTCCGCCTGGCTTCATCCCATTGTTCTCTGTTCCGTTGCTGATCCATTTTCCGATCTTTTTCCATCTTATGTAGTTCTCTGAGTGCTTTCTGCAGCTCATCTTCAGTCTCACTGATTCTCTCTTCCGCTGCCATCATCCTATTGTTGAGAGCCCCGATTGTGTTTTTTCATTTCATCTACTGAGTTTTTAAGTGACAATATTTCTCTTTGCATGGTTCTCATTTCTGCTCTCATTTCCTCCCGTAGTTTATTGACTGCCCTTTCAACAGCTCCGTTTATGTTCTCCTGTATTTTATTGGACATCTGCTCAATTTTTTTCGTTGAGCTCCTTAAACATCCTACCAATTTCCTCTCTAATTTCATTGTCAGAGTGATCATGCATATCTGTATTCTTTTTGATTCTTCACGGTCAATTCCTTCATCTGTTCTTCGAGCTGGGGATCTGCGTTGTTTTCCCATGGTGTTGCGTGTGTTCAGGGATAAATTCCTCTAGTGTACTGTTTCTTTTTTCTTGAGGGTATTACCTACCCTTGGTGTTGAATTTCCTAGTTTTATTAATAATAAGCGGCGCGGGCCGCCCGCCTGCCAGCCACAACACCCCAGAGACTCTACCTAGGATGCAGGCAGGCCGGGTGAGAGTTCAAAATGACGGTTTACTTCCGGTTCCGCTCGGACTTCTGGGGGTTGTAGTTCCACCTTCTGCCGAGACCTGGGGCTCTACCACAGCCCCAGGCGCCCGCCCGCCAGCCGCACACCCCAGAGACTCCTACCTAGGATGCAGGCAGGCCGGGGTGAGAGTTCAAAATGACGGTTTACTTCCGGTTCCGCTCGGACTTCTGGGGGTTGTAGTTCCACCTTCTGCCGAGACCTGGAGCTCTACCACAGCCCCAGGCGCCCGCCCGGCCAGCCGCACACCCCAGAGACTCTACCTAGGATGCAGGCAGGCCGGGGTGAGAGTTCAAAATGACGGTTTACTTCCGGTTCCGCTCAGACTTCTGGGGGTTGTAGTTCCACCTTCTGCCGAGACCTGGAGCTCTACCACAGCCCCAGGCGCCCGCCCGCCAGCCGCGCACCCCAGAGACTCTCTTAGTTGAATTTTTATTCTAAGATTTAAGATTATATATTATTAATGTTCAAAATTCGCTACACACCAATACCACCAACGTTCTGCTGACCCACTCCTCACTGTCCCTATGTCACCATTAAGCCACCTCTTAATTCTCCCACCACTTCACCAATACCTGGTTATCTCAGTTTTGTAATCCAAGGACAAAGGTTGTTATCGTTGTTTTATCTCTATCTCTATATCAATATACCATCACTTGATCACTTGAATCCCGTTATTCATCGATTTGCTCGAGCGGGCACCAGTAACATTTCCATTGGACCCTATCACGTGCCAATGTAGCCCAATGGCATCTGGTTGATTCAGGAATATGAAGAGCCTCAAACCGTTCCTTCAGGGTCTTGACAAGGAAGTCTGACTATCTTGTAGGTGGGCAGCCACGTGATCTTTTGACATCCCGTGGGATCCAGTCGGTAATGGCTCTAGTCCAGAGGTTGTCTCCAAATCGCTCCAAATTACCCTAAATATTCAATATACTATAAGTGAGTGAAATCATTCAGTAATTGTCCTTCTTTCTCCCTCTGACTTATTTCCCTCAATATGATACACTCCAGCTTATTTATGTTGCAGCAAGCCTCAAGATTTCCCCTTTTCTTATAGTTGAGAAATATTCCATTGTGTATAAGAACCAAAAATTCTTTTTCATATGTAGTTGGACATTTGTGTGGCTTCCACAATTTGTCTATAGTTCTAAAAACTTCACTGAATATAGATCTGCATATGTATTTTTGAATTAATAGTTTTGTACTCTGGGTAAATGTCACAAAGTAAAATAATATATATGTTTTATTTTTACTTTTTTTGAGAAATCTCCATTTTTTTCCCATATAGACTGAACCAGATGATTTTCCACCAACAGTAGTTATTTCCAATTGTTTTGATATAGTACATTCTCACTGGTGTGAAATAACATATAGTTGCCATTTTGATTTACATTTTTCTAATATTAAGTGAGGATGAGTATTTTTTCTTATGTATATTGGCCATTATATGCCATTTTTATAGAAGGGCCTATTTATGTACTTTAATTTTGATGAGATTGCTATGTTGCTATTGTTAAGCTTTTTAAATACTTTATGTTTCATGGATGTTAGCTATTTATCCATTCAAATGTGAAGGAATTATACAGAGCTTCATGGACAGGCAGGAATTCATAGCCTTCAAACCAATGTTGCAAGATGCTTTAAAAGAATTACTTTGAAGGATAGGAAAAATATCCCATCATGTGGTACTGAGTACGGCACTCACTAATGGTGCATATGGTAGTTCTCTACTAGATTAAGAAAGGTTAAAATCATGCAGGGCTGGGGAGGGGGAGGGAACCGGGGACGTTGGTGGTGGGAGATGGGCACCGGTGGCGGGATGGGTGCTGGAACACTGTATGACCAAAACCCAAATATGAACTTTTTAATTGTATATCTTTGTAATTGTAAAAATAAAAAATTTAAAAAATAATAATTAAGGGATATGTATATGAGGAAGAAATTACACTCCTAAACATATATGCACCCAATGAGAGGCCAGAAAAATACTTAGAACAACTGCTGGTAGACTTCAAATAAGACATTGACAGTAACACAATAGTAGATGGAGACTTCAACACTGCTCTATAAACTCAATAACAAAGTTGTAATTGTATATCTCACGGTGGTATAATAAAATATTAGTTAAAAACTCAATAGATTGAAAAGACTGAAACTCACCAAGGAAATATCAGAGGCTAAATTTTAAATCTCATTTTTCCATAAATGTTCAAAATGATATACATCTAATCAATTTCATGACTGAATCAATGCTAATAATTGTCGAAAATGATAACACCAGCCTAGAACTGAACATTATATATAGGCAAAAAGATATACCAGATAATCTCTAAATGTATGTATTGCTGTATTGCAGTGCACAATGTCTAAGAGAAGGAGAGAGAGAGAGAGAGAGAGAGAGAGAGAGAGAGAGAGAGAGAGAGAGAGAGAGAGAGAGAGAGAGAGGAGATAGAGAATCTGCCATAGAGGCAGGCTGGGGAAGGGGGGAGGATTTGGGGACATGGGTGGTGGGAAATGGGCACTGATGGGGGGATGGGTGCTTGAACACTCACTGTATGACTGAAACCAAAACATGAATATCTTTGTAATTGTATATCTCACGGTGGTATAATAAAATATTTTTTAAAAATTAAAAAAAGAAAGGTTAAAATCATAACAATTCATCATCCAAATTGAATTTTATTGTTTATTTTCTGATAATTATATTTGACAATCCTTTAAGTTGCTTTGGCCCAAATAAACTGAAATAAATTTGTTAAGCCTGCCAAAGTGGTAGCCTAGAGTAGAAATGGAAGGGAACTTGGAGATATCGGTAGAGGGAAGAAGTTATTGGTAGTGGGATTGGTGTTGAAATGTTGCATGCCTAAAACAACTCTAATATGAACAACTTGTAAATCACAATGTCTGAATAAACATTCCAGAAAAATAAAAGATAAAAAAATGAAATAAAATATAAAATTTTGTAAGACTGAATAGATATTTTTCTTAAAAGTATATTTTGACTTAAGGAACAATGCAAAAATTTATATGTAATAAGTACACTGAAAACTAATAATTCTAACATTTCTGTCAGTTGTAAGAACTAAGAAAGATGAAAACAGTCATAATACATATTTTAAGTCATTTATGAATAACATATGGGCACTTTTAATTTTATAATACTGTGCATAACACTCCATCTAAATAACCCAAGAAATTAAATCATATCATACCAGTGCAACTCCTCCTCCATACTGGCCATCACATATCTTTCCTTCAAAGGTTGCACCAACATAATCTGGTTTTTCTCTGTAACTTAAATTTAAGAATAAATTTAAAAATTACAATAAATACATTAAAGGGGCTGGAGAGAAAGTAGGTAAAGGGATATGCATGATAGCCTTTCAGTACTTATATTGAAAACCATAATGCCCAAAAAGGGGAGCTAGAGGAGAGAGAGACAGAGACAGAGACAGAGAGACAGAGAGATTGAGAGAGACAGAGAAAGGACGGGAGAAAAGTGTTTCCCATAGACCAGGCAGTGGGTGAGTGGGTGGTGGAGGAAAACTTGGGAAAATAGTGGTGGGAAATGTATACTGGCGAAGAGATGGGTGTTGGAACATGTATGAATGAACCCAAACATAAATACGTTTGTGACTGTCTATATCTCACAGTTATTCAATTAAAAGAACATGAAAAACTGAGTGACCATAAACCTGCACTATGAAATAATATTGCATTAATGTCATATATGTAACATCATTTTCTAGATAGTTTTCTAGTAGTTTTACTAGATAGTTTACTAGATAGTTTTCCTAAAATTTTACAACTGTCTGAATTTCAATCACATTAATATTTTAAAAATAAGTTTTAGTAATGGCAAGGTATACTTACACAAGTAAAAAGGCCACATCATGTGGACGCAAAACAAGGTAAGATTTTTTCCATTTTAAAAATCTGTGCATTAGTTCATTCGCATCTCCACTTACTGGAATTTTATTTTCATCTATCCAAAGCTCCACTGAAGATAACAGTATTGTGAGATTAAATGAAGTAAATATCTGAAATAGAATAGTATAGAAAATATATTCAAAATAATATACTGATTTGACATCTTCACTGTCAAAATATTAGTATTTTTTAGAGAAACATATAAATATTATAAAGCCTATTTCAAACTATACATGACATCAAAAAGCAAAAGCACGGGTCAGAGCAATAGCACAGCAGGTAGGGCATTTGCCTTGCTTGCGGTTGCCAGGTTCGATCCCTGCATCCCATATGGTCCCCCAGCACTGCCAGGAGTAATTCCTGAGCAAAGAGTGAACAGTAACCCCTGAGATCACTGGATATGACCCCAAAAAAGGAAAAAAAAATAAAAATCAAAAGCACTCCTGAGAAAAATATAATAAATGAAGTAACTATTCTATTTAACTTCACACTCTTACGCAGAACTAATATTTAAATAAGTATGGGATTTGAAAAAAGAGAAAAACAACTTAATTGAATGTAATATATAATACAGAAATATAACAAGTAATTATATGTATATATGTAATGACTATACACAAATGTAACTACATAGCAAAAGCATTTCTTTTATTAGCATAATAAAAAAGCTGTCCAGTTAAATGTAAAGGGATACTAAACTATTATCTAGCACCATATAAAAGTGAATTTAAATAAATAATGAATTACATTTAGAACTAAGATTATAGGCACTTGCTCTTTGACATCAACCTCTGCAATAGGACCTATTCCAAAGTCCAGGGAAATAAAATTAAAAATGGAATAATTTGACTACATCAGACATAAAGTCTGCTTTAAACTTACATAACTTTTTATGAAAAGTGTATTCTTTTTAAACAGCAGAATAAATTTGCACATCAAACATACTACAGGGGACTGACATACAAAACATACCACAAAGTAACAGCAATTGATTAAATAATAGGAAGAGACATTTTTCCAAATGAGGCCTAGAAATGCAAAATGATGAATGAAAAGATTTCCATTATCTCATCATTAGGTAAATACAAATCAAAACAAAAATAAAATATCATCTCATACGTGAAAATGACTATTATCCAAAATACAAGAAATACTGTTCAGTAGGAAACTGAGGAGAAAAGGAACCTTATTCACTATTGGTTGACAAGCAAACTTGTGTGTTCATTATAGAAAACAGTATAGAGAATCATCATGAAATGAAAATAGAAAATGAATGCAATTTTGTTATCCCACTTCTTATCTACCTGAAAAAACACAAGACTGACTTAAAAAATATGCTCCCATGTTTTTGTAGCATTTCAGTAGCCACTCTTAAAATTACTCAAGTACTCATTGATTGACTACTAGATAAAGAAAATATTGCACACACGCAAAACCAAATGAAACACTGTTCATCAATTAAAATATTCTTCCATTTGAAACAACATTGATTACATAGACATAGATGATATTATTTTTAGGGTAATAAGCAAAGCAGAGAGCCAAAGAAATCACTTGATCACTTGATCACTTGAATCCCGTTATTCATTGATTTGCTCTAGCGGGTGCCAGTAACATTTCCATTGAACCCTATCACGTGTCAATGTAGCCCAATGGTATCCGGTTGATTCAGGAATATGAAGAGCCTCAAACCATTCCTTCAGGGTCTTTACAAGCCACAGAAATAGGATGCTTAAAATGCATGCTCTGCATGCTCTAGAGCCCAATTCATGTGGAGTTCCCTGAGTACTATTGAGTGTAACCTCCAAGCACAGATTCAGAAGTAGTCCCTGAATTACTACTGTACTGTAGTAATGTAGCCAAAAAAAGCCAGGCTCAATTAAAGAAAGAAATGCAGAAAAGACAAATACTGTTCTAGGGCTTAACTCCTCTACTGAAGATAGAGAAACAAAATGAAAACCAGAGAAACCAAAAAGTTTTTGAAACATAGAATTCCAATTAGTGACTCCCAGAAGGAAAGAGACGGGGGAATTGATTGAAACATAATAGAAGTCAAATAGTATAAAATGGGTGAACAAATCTTATGCTTTAAAATTCATTTTATTCATTCGCTCCCCTGGTAATGAGATATCATCTCACACCAGAGAGACTGCCACACATCCAAAAGAGCAAGAACAACCAGTGCTGATGTGGATGCGGGAGAAAGGGACTCTCACCCATTGTTGGTGGCAATGTAGATTGGTACAGCCTTTTTAGATAAACAATATGGACAGTCCTCCAAAAACTAGAAATTGAGGCCCCATTTGACCCAGAAATACCACTGCTGGAAATATACCCTGGGAGGCCAAAAACACACAGCAGAAACACCATCTGAACTTCTATGTTCATAGCCGCACTATTCATAATAGCCAGAATCTGAAACAACCTGAGTGCCTGAGAACAGGTGACTGGATAAAGAAACTGTGGCACATCTACACAATGGAATACTATGCAGCTGTTAGGAAAAATGGAGTTATGAAATTTGCCTACAAATGGATGGACATGAAGAGTACAATATTGGAAAAAAGGACAGATATAGAATGATTGCATTCATTTGAAGAATAAAAAAATAAAATCGTATTATACTAATATTGAATGTCAGGCAAAACATGGATCAGGAGGACTTGTCAGTAGGTGGAACCTACCGCAAGTGTGTGAAAGTCAGAGGTTAAGTAAGACAGAGAAGGGACCAGTGTCCTAATAATTGTTGGAAATGGCAATACCAGCCTACAACTGAGCATTGAATATAGACAAAGGGATATACATTATAACCCCTAAATGTATGCATTGCAGGCTACAATGTATACAGAAGGAAAAGAGAGTGAGAGTGAGTGTGTGCATGTGCATACGAGAGAGAGAGAGAGAGAGAGAGAGAGAGAGAGAGAGAGAGAGAGAGAGAGAGAGAAAACAAAGTGCCTGCCATAGGGCTGGGGGGAGGGGGGGGGAAACTGGGGACATTGGAGGGCTGTAGTGCTGGCGGGATGGGTGCTGGAATACCGTATGACTGAAACCTAATCATGAACAGTTTGTTATTGTACATCTCACGGTGGTATAATAAAATTAAAAAATAAATAAAAAGTTTCATCTTACACATTAAATTTTTGTTAGGTTACTCTTTCTAAGTTTGGAACTGTTAAACAATGTTATTCAATCATATCTTCTGAAAAACAAACAAGAAAATGAAATCTTTCTAAAAACAAAAATTATCATTTTAATTTTATAAAATTCAAACTGGCCACTAAATATGTCCAGCTACACATGCATGTTCATCCACATAATATTGTAATAAAATAAAAGAAAATGAAAATTATTAAAAGAACACTTACAGCATTTATTATTCCAACAAGCTGGAAAATTTTTTTCAGTGACAACAGCAACATCAGAACCCATATGACCATACTGAAAAACAAATGATCTGTTAGAGCTAAATGAGCAGTACTCAGATACTGTTTAAACATTTTAAACACTGTTAACTATAACAATAATACCTGTATATATATTTATATAAGTATATAAAACTATAATTTAAAAGAAAAGACACTAATACTCTCCAAAATATAAAAGAACAGAAAACTATCAAATTTATTTAACTGTCAATTTTCTCTTGATATCAAAATCAGATACAAGAGGGGCTGGAGAGATAGTACAATGGGTAGTACAGAGATAGTACAGCGGGTACAGATGAGTTGACTCACACTCATCTAATTGAGTTTGTTCCCAGGGATCACATATGGTCCCCAGGCACCATCAGGAGTAATGTCTGAGAACAGAGTAACGAGTAACCCTTGATCATTTACATGCACTGCTCAAAATGAAACCAAAACAAAGAACAAAAAAAAATTATATACAAGAAAAAGAAATGACACTTTAACATTTCTGATATATATATATGTCTTTATTTATTCATACATCCTAAAACCATATTAAAAACCTGAATTGAAAAGTAGTATCCTATACCATAATCAAGTAGGAATCATCCACCCAGTCAAGGATAAGCTGCATGTCAAGCTTTACATACAAAATTATTGAGCATAACACACCACAATCAATTAATGAAGGACACAGACATTATTTCTAAAAGCACCTTGATATTAGAAACTCAGTTCAGAGGACAATATCCACCTATGACTTAAAAATACCTGCAACAAAATGGGCATAGAGAAAACATAGTTTAATGTAGTGAAGGGAATGTATGATACAACTGTAGGCACCTTCATACAAGTGATGAAAATCTGAATATTTTTTGCTAAAAGATAAGAAAGTTTAATTGAAATACTCATTATTTAAAATAGACTAAAATTCCTTGCCATCACTAAATTTACCTGCAAATAGATGGACATAGAGATTATATTGCTGAGTTAAATTAGTCAGAAGGAAAATAAAAGATATAGAATGACTATACATTAATGGGATATAAATATATACTGGTATTATACTAATTGTGGGAAGCAGTAACCCCAGACTAGAACTAAGAGTTGAATGTACACAAAGGGCTTTGCATGATAAACCTTAAATGTCTGTAGGGTATGCCACAATGTGTAAGAGGAGAGAGAGAGAGAGAGAGAGAGAGAGAGAGAGAGACAGTCAGAAGAGACAGTCAGACAGACAGACAGAGACAGAGTCAGAGAGATAGAGAGACAGAGACAGAGATCGAGAGACAGAGACAGAGAGAGAAAGGGAAAAGTGCCTGCTATATAGGCAGGCTGGGGGAGGTAAGAGGGAATTCGGGGACACTGGTGACAATAGGGCACTGGTGGAGGGACGGGTGCTGGAACACTGTATGACTGAAACCCAATCATGAACATCTTTGTAATTGTATATTTCACGGTGGTATAATAAAAATTTTTTTAAAAAATCCTTGTGATAGAAAATACACATAAAACTATTTAATGCTGAGTATAGTAAGCGATGAAGAATAATAATATCACTATTTGTAATACATTAATGTATAGAAAATCTTAAAGGTACCAAAGATTAAAAGTATTAGAAATAGTAATATTTCTTATATTCTTAGTGTTAAGAATATTTATTTAGAAATACAAATAGCAGAAGAATAGAAAAGATATCAAGGGAATCTAATTAAAGTCTCATCAAAGACAATGAAATTAGTTTGTTTTGTCTACACCCAGAATGTTCAGGGCTTTTTCCTGGTTCTGTGCTTAGGGATCACTCCTGGCAGGCGAAGAGCATATCTGTGATGCCAGGGATCAATCTGAGTATGTTCATGCGAGCCCAACTTATATACTGTTGCTTCAGCCTTTTTTTAAAAACTGGGAAGAATTTAATCAAACAAGTTTAAAGGCTTTTATATTATAAATTATAATGCATGTCTGTCAAATTAAAACATGGCATAATATATCACAACTGAAAATCCTAAATAAAAAAGTTTGTTATAAATGAGTTTTGGCAGGGTGTGAAGTGAAAGAAAACTTCATTCACCATTGATGGGAATGATAAATCTATAGAAAACAGTCTGGATATTACTCAATTCTATTTTATTAGGATGTATCTTTTATATGATCCAGAAATTACACACCATCAGTATTTATCTGCAGGACATGGAAAGACCAATTGCAAAAGCTATATGCACTGGGTTTATTGTAGCACTCTTCATAATAGCCAATATATGTAAACAAATCAAATATAAAATGACAGATAAAGAAGATATGATATATAGATATAGAATGGAATATGACTAAGCAGCCAGACAAAATCAAATCTCAACTTGCTACAATGTGGATGGAAAGTGATGGAGAAATTCTAAACAAAGTAAGTCAGACAGAAAATACAAACACTAGATAATGTATCACACATATGTGAAATATACAAAAACAAAGCAAGGGAATATACAAAATCAAACCAAAACAAATATTAAAAGGTGGTCTCAGAAGCGTCCCCACCACCAAACCAAGCTGTAGGGACAACTTTAAAAAAAGTATAACAGGACACATTATCTAGAGTAGGCCCCACTGAGAGGAAAATGTGAGAAGCGGTGATCTCCAACAACTGGACTTGAGACAAAGATCACCAAGGTCATGGTGGATACATATTCCCAGGGAGAGAGCGAAGAAACAGTAGAGATTTTTCCAGGACCTCCTCTTTGCACAAGGCGAATATAAAGCTGACTAGCATCACATCTTAAATGAGCACACGACCAACTACAGACACACTTTTACACTTGGGTACTCTGCTAGTAAACAGTGAGCCTAAAAGCAGAATCTTTGACTCTGGGTGAAATAGCTGAAGGCAGTTCCTAGCAACACACACCAGGTTAGCTTATTTTTTGGCTGAACCTGAGTTGTACCCATAGAAGGCAAATGCCCTACCCAAGGTATTGTTACTTCTGTCCTTCCTAGTAGTGATTTATACTTTTGTATGTAGAAGTCCTGCCCATTTTCCTCAAATAACCACCGTAGTTGTCTTTATTTATTCTTTTGTCATTTAGCTTGCTTTGGTTGTTTATGAGTAACATCCAGCACTTGTCTATGCTTTCAAACTTATTTCACTTAGTATAATCACCTCGTTTCATCAGTGTTGTCTCAAAAGGCATGATTTTATAAAAACTACTGAATCCATTAAGCATAGTAATTACATAAATTTTTTTCATTTTTTTAAATTTAATTTTTTTTTATTTATTTTTGACAATTACAAAAATGTTCATGTTTGGGTTTAAAGCCATACAGTGTTCCAGCACCCAACCCTCCACCAGTACCCACGTCCCACAACCAATGTCCCCGATACCCTCCCCACTCCCCTAGCCTGCCTCCATGGCAGGTTCTCCATCTCTTTTCCTCTCTCTCTCTCTCTCTCTCTCTCTCTCTCTCTCTCTCTTTTCTCTCTTACATGTTGTGAATTGTAATAGACTTTTGACAATCATTGGTCCACTGTTCCTTTCTCTGTCTTACCTAACCTCTGCTCCCACACATTTGTGGTAGTTTCCACCTTTGGCAAGACCTCCTGATCCACATTTTGCCTGACCTTGGATATTGGTAACCTATCATTTGATGAGGACATTTTGACTATTATGACTATTTTCCCCTCTGGCTATAAATAGAGCTTTATTCCGTATCCCGCATATAAATATCCAGCAGTGTTATTGTTTAAAAATATTGTACTTGAATGCATTTTTTAAAAGCAGCTCCAGAGATCAGAGTAATAGCACAGTAGGGGAGTGCTTTTGCCTTGCATGCAGTCAACCTGGGTTCAATCCCCAGCATCCCATATGGTCCCCTGAGCACCGCCAGGAGTAATTCCTGAGTGCAGAGCCAGGAATAATCCCTAAGCATTGCTGGGTGTGACCAAAGAAGCAAAAAAATTAATTAATTAATTAATTAATTAATTAAAAGTAGCACCATATTGGTTTTTAAAACAGCTATATTACTTTGGACTTCCACCCATGGTCAACCATGAATTTTTTTATACCTCATCAACAGTTGCTTCCTATACTTTTTTCCTTCGAAAATGACATGACTTTATTTTATTAATTTTATTTTAAAAAATACTATTACAGTTTAGGTAACAGTTACACTAGTGTTAATGTTTATGGTTTTGATCTGCAATGATACCGCCTTCACCACATTAAAGGCCCCCCATATCCTCCTGGCCTTGTTCCATGTCAACTCTGTGTCACCTTCTAACTCCTCCATCGCCTTCCCCTACAGAGTATCCAACAAATTATTTTTATTGCAGTGATTTTTGATGTTGGATTTATAATGTACTTCATGCTAACATTTTATAAATTTTTTAGCTTTTTTCCTAAATATCAGGATCAAAACACTAGCTCCAAACTGGCATTACATTTATTCATTCTCACCTCTTCTAAGTATGATACTATTTTCTCTCATGCATCCATCATTTCCTCCATATTGCCCATCTAACTCAAGAGGCACAAACTTCCACCTCAAGTTCCATGAAAGCATCTGATTCTCTCAAGGTAAAACAGCAAATCAGCCACAGTGATTGAATCAGGAAGCAGAGATATGTGTCAGTCAGTACATAACGTTGCCCTGGATACAAGAGGTGGGCATATGATCTAATTTTATTTTAAATCAAGTGAAGTGCAAAGAAAGATTTCATAGAATTCCCAGTAAATAATTTTACCTGCTCAATTGAAAAACACCAAAGGATTTGTTTTACTTCAATTGAAAGTTATGAAACGGAACCCTGATTTGCCCTTTCTGAAGCAGCCAGCCTGAAGATAATGCCAATAAACAAAAGGTGCACTGAGCAAATTCTGCTGAATCAGTCAAGGCCACTGAATTCAACCAGAGCAGGCTTGCCCCTGAATATTTCCAGTATGGAACTAATCATACTAATGGCATGATACCAGTGTGCAGAAAAACATGAATTATCACAGCTCCAGAATAAGAAAATGGATACTTTGAAAAGTAGCAGACCAGACTATCACAGCCTAGCGGCCGCGATTCATCAATAAATGCTTTATATAGAGGTGACTACAACAGTATGCCACCTGCACGGCAAGCCTGGCAAGCTGCTCGTGTAGTATTTGATAGGCCAAATACCAGTAACATTTATATTAGGACAATCCCGTGACCTAATATAATGGTTTGAGGCTCTTTATGTTCCTGGAGGAAGCGGATGCCTTTGGGTTCTACTAGCATGAGACAGGACATATGGAGATATTACTGGCGCCCGCTCTAGAAAATAGATGATGAACGGGAAGATAGTGATAGTGATAGTGATACTTTGAAAAACAAAATGAAAAAGTCTTTTCAAATTTTATGAAATAAAGGCCTACAAATTTAGGAAACAAAAAAAAATTGTAACAAAATAAATAATTAGGAATCAGGCCAGGTGTATGATTCCTTACACCCCATTTAAATATAACAAGACAAAGAAAATGAATTTCTTATGTAAAAAATGTATTCCTACTTATTTGAATAATCCTTAATTACTAACATATATTAGCATTGGCGAAATAATAAGGGTATACTTACCAAATATTTTTCAACTACAATATGCATTTCTATATACTGAAATAGCTGTTTAAGTGTCTGAAAAAATACCAAAAAAATGAAAACAATATTATTCAAAATCAGTGTTTGTCACTATATTGTGAGCAAAATGTTCACAAATTCTATTCTTTATCACGAACATAGTAGAGGTAAAACTAAGTATAATAGAATGATTTCAAAACACTGACTTTCTCAGATATTTTGCACTTGCTTTGTCATTTAATTAAGGAAGTGGCCATGCATGCTACCAGGCACACTGTAACAGATAAAGCTCATTCTTATGTAAAATCAAAAGGATAAAAATTAGAAACAAAGAAAATTATTTTCTTTCCTTAATTGAATCACAAGTATCCTAAAATATAGGGGCTCTGAGCATTATAACAGTAACTAAAATTGTAATGATTAAATTAGACACAATACCTGACCTCATAGAGTTTTAACTATGACATATTTAGATTCTGAAAAAATGGGGAAAGCAATCATTATTATAGCAAACAATATAAAATATCATCCACCTTCATTAATACTTTAACAGACAACCTAGGAGGGAAACTGTACAAATAACTTGTAAGAAAGGCTTTATAAGCATTTTACAGTGTATCTAATCAAAAAGTAAAATGCTACTAAAAGGTTATATATCCATAAGCACTGTAGAAATATCAAGAAAAAAAAGATGTAAATTCAGAAACAGAAGGTAACTTTATGATGTTCATCGTAATATCTATGTTTTACACATATATAATCCCTGAAAGTTCAATAAGACAACTTTCAGTTAAACTATTTTACTTATTATAAAAAGATTAAAGAGGGAACAACAAATTTGAGATCAGAAAAGTGATAACTATAATCATTCAAAGGAAACAAAGTGAAAATGTGAAATTCCTTTTATATTTTCTTATCATTTGTATCAGACATTAAATTATGGAACAAATGTTTTAGTAATTTTGCTTTTAGGATCCAATTTTTTACGTAAATCCCCAGATAAATAAATGAAATCACTTTACTGAAGGATTAATAATTAAAATTTTTATTCATTGTGAGAAAGTGTATTAATAGATTTATGAAACCAAACTTATAATTTAAGCAGCAGTGTTCTAGATGTACAATATTCTTCAAATAAGCTCCTGCTATTGCTCATTTTTATTTTTATACAGGTAATGGAATTATTTAGTTAATAATTTTTTCATTCATAGCAGCACTATTCCTAATAGCCAGAATCTGGAAACAACCAAAATGTCTGAGAGCAGACGACTGGATAAAGAAACTTTGGTACATTTACACAATAGAATACTATGCAGCTGTTAGGAAAAATGAAGTTATGCATTTTGCCTATAAATGGATGGACATAGAGAAGAGCATGCTGAGTGAAATTAGCCAGAGGGAAAAGGACAGATCAGAATGACTGCATTTATTTGAGGAATATAAAAAAAGTAGTATTATGCCAATATCCAAGGTCAGGCAAAACATGGATCAGGAGGTCTTATCAGTGGGTGGAATCTATCACAAGTGTGTCGGAGTCAGAGGTTAGGTAAGACAGAGAAGGGAAAAAATGTGCTAACAATGAAAGGAAATGAAAATACCAAGCTAGAACTGAGCATTGAGTGTAGGCAAAGGGATATACATGATAACCCCTAACTGTATGTATTGCAAGCCACAATGTGTAAGAGAAGGAGGACAGAGAGAGACAGAGAGAGAGAGAGAGACAGAGAGAAAGAGGCAAAGTGTCGGCTATAGAGGCAGGTAGTGGGAGGGGGAAGAGAATCAGGGGACATTGGAGGTGGGAATTGGGCACTGGTGGAGGGATGGGTGATGGAACACTGTATGTCTGAAACCCAAAAATGAACATCTTTGTAATTGTATATCTCATGGTGGTATAATAAAAATTTTAAATAAAAAATTTGTTTTCATTTATTACTGAAAAATACATTAAATAAGACATGTTTTATCCATTTAACATTATTAAAACTTATTTTTATAATTTAGATAACATGGCTAAATAATATTTTATTATAATTTGTATAATAGAGTCAATATCTGTAGTATTGATATATTAAAATTACTTTATCCCACAATCACTATAGTTCCAATATCTTCCATATCCTCCTGTTTATCTACCTCTTCATTCCCACAGTAAATTAACTTAAATGCACATAACAGAATGCCAGGAATGTTTGTTGCTGTTATATTTTTTAAAATATGAAAAAGATGGTCTGAGCTTTATTACTCTAGACCAACTTTCCTACATTTTAAAATGTCAGATAAGTTGCTTGCCTGGCATGAGGTCAACCCAGGTTCTATGTCGGATGCTACACATGGTCTTCTGAGACCATTAGGAGTGATCCCAGAGCAAAGAACCAAGAGTAAGACCTAAGCACAGCTGGATGTAGCCCCCACACCAAAACAAAAAAAAAGAAGAAATAAGGAGATTTAAAAGTAGGAAAGTGTTTCATCTAATAAAAATGTAGTCACTATTTTCAGTTAGACAATTAAATGGCTATTTTCAAGGTTTGCAATTTATGTTGACAGTTTTCATACATTTTGTTTATATTTATCTACCTATCTCTCTCTATATATGATCTCAAATTAAAATTAACATGTTGATGCTGGTGTGTGCTCAACACTTGTTTGTGGCTTAACATAAATTTCAGCATAAACTGCAAGGGTATTGAAGTCATTTACAAAGAATGAATTCATTGTCTTTATGTATAGTAGCATTCAATCACTTTCTAAATTTATCACCCACCTTTTTAATTTTTTAAAATATTTTATTATACCACTGTGAGATATACAATTACAAAGATATACAATTAAAAAGTTCATATTTGGATTTTGGTCATACAGTGTTCCAGCCCCCATCCCTCCACCAGTGCCCATCTCCCACCACCAACGTCCCTGGTTCCCACCCCCCCCCATCCCTCCTCCATGGCAGGTTCTTTACTTCTCTCCTTTTTTTTCTCTCTTTCTATTTTCCTTCCCTTCCAGACTATTATCACCCACCTTTATACGTTTTGTTCGATAGGGAAATTTTGTTGATTCTATATCTTCCTCAGCATATAAAGATAGACCAACATTCTTATGTCTGATTTGATAAATCACATGTTCAAAACCAATAGAAGGCTCCAAGGGCTCAATTCCATAACTGACATTTTGAAACTGTAATAAGCCCCTAGGAATTAAAATTGCAAGTAAATAAACAATGTTTTTTCTAAAAGTCAGTAAATAAGATGACACATAGGCTTTACTTTAATAATATGCTAATTAGTAATATGCTAGATATTGCCATAGGTTAGAAACTGTGGGATAGACATTGACTTACCAAGGGGTAAAGAATAGTAATTTCTCTTCACATAAGCAAACAACTTTCATGCTGTGCTCATATACCAAGGGTCTTATTAAAGAAGAGTAGTACCATAGTGTGAACTACACTCTTCCAGGGAAGGTTACCTCCCAGTATTCTCACACTATGCAATTTCTATAACAATTTGCAACAAAAGAGGTTTTACTTTAGAACTCCTAAAATTATTTAAACTCATTTCCAAAAATAATCTAATTTTACACAATAAAACTATATATAACAACCTGGAGTCCAGCACACGTGCTAAGGATGACCATAGACTTGGGGTGACCTTCAATATATCCTTGGTAGTGGCAAAAATTCTGAAAAACAGAAAAGTTAAAAATGCATATCTATTTACGATCTTTAAATATTCAATACCATGTTTATTGATATGCAAATCGTTTATTATTAGCAAAATATATTTATAAGGAAGATAAGCTTAAATTTTATTGTATGTTAAACATGACAATTTTTCATTAGAGTCAAAGCACATTATATGTTTCTCTTTTGATTAATATTGCAACATAAAAACAGAAATGAAACATAGTAAGAAAATTTTCTTTTTAAAAGTATGTACACTCAATAATAATAAATTTTACAAAAACTCTTATCTGTAAGACATATGAACTCTGGGAAAAGTTTTCAATTAGCAATAATCGCGCCTTGGATAAACCTCATTGGCTACGATACTGCCACTGCGCAAAAGCTAGGAGATATGAACTCTGAAAGTAATTTAACTCCCAATGGCAAAATAAGGCACAAAGAGAACAGAGAATGGAATTATCAATAGAATGGAAATAACAAAAATCACAACAAAGCTATGAAACTATAAAAACAAAACAGTGAAATACCAAATTTAAAAGTACAGAATATATATTCAAATATTTATATGCATTAATATATAAATATTTATATTTTTATATATTATTTATATATAAATACATATAAAATATATTAAATATATATATCATTATAAGCCTTTCAATCCAGAGTTCACTATCCTGCAAAAATGTTATTAAGATTCAAAGGTACAGAAAAGAGCTAGTTACATTTGCTTATACAGCTAAGCCAAGTCTGCAAAATCACTAAAAGGTGGCCTATAAAAAGCCAATTGCTGGCTGCAAAAAACAGTTAAACCCTACTTGAATCACTTGAATCACTTAAATCCCTTTATTCATCCATTTGCTCGAGCGGTCCCCAGTAACATTTCCGTTGGACCCTATCACGTGCCAATGTAGCCCAATGGCATCTGGTTGAGGTTATGAAGAGCCTCAAACTGTTCCTTCAGGGTCTTGACAAGGAAGTCTGACCCTCTTGTAGGTGGGCGGCCATGTGATCTTTTGACATCCCGTGGGATCCAGTCGGTAATGGCTCTAGTTCAGCGGTTGTCTCCAAATCCCTTTACATGTCCAGCCCATCTGATTTTCGATGCCTTGGCAAACGAAACAGCGTCCCTGATTCTGGAATAGCGATGGAGGTCAGAACTCCGGATTCCTTCTCTCACTTGCGTGAGGCGTGATATTCCAAGCATAGCTCTTTCAATTCCTCTCTGGGAGACCTGAATAGCATTCTCATCCTGCTTTCATAGGGCCCAGGTCTCTGAGGCATATGTTAATGCAGGGAGAATGGTTAAACCTACACTCAGAAAAATTGCAACACAGCCCATACATCAATAATTTCCAATGTCAGTGGATTAACCTCTCCATTTAAAGCACAGAGTGACCTGATGGAGCAGGAAACAAAATCCACATCTGTGTGGCTAAAAGGAAACAATATAAATTTACAGAATAAACAGACTCAGAGCGAAAGGATGAAAAACAATCACAGAAACTAATAGGAGACAATAAAAAAAAACAAGGCTGAGTTAACCATACTTGTATCAGCATATAAAGTGAAGAATGTAATTAGACACAGGAATGCAGACTACTTACTGGTGAAAAGAGCAATAAATAGATTGACAAGCACCATTCATGAACATTCACGCAACAGTAATAGTGGGAGATTTCAACACTTTCATTTGCCATTAGACAGGTCAACCAGACAGAATATCAGTTAAGAACCCAAAGTTAAGAGTTAGTGTAACTGAGATTAATTGACTTATAGTGGAACCTCCAGGCTCAAAAACTGAATACACATTCTTTTCTTGTGCAATTGAGAAATTCTCCAGGTGAGACTGCATATGAGGACTTAACTCAAACATAAATATATAAGCTATATTTATATATATATATATATTAAATATATAATACACATTATATATTCTATATAATATTTATCCTGCCACCTGACTCTTGAGGCATTGCAGGTGTGGCTGTGGTGCCAGGCTGGCTACATCGGCAGGTGGCGGACAGGAGACAGACTTGTTTACACCCAGGACTCTGTCCTGTGGGCCCTGGATTGTTGATGGTCTGACATAGACAAAGACTGGGCCTCCTGGGATGAACCCAGAGCCACGGCAGAGCCTGGCAAGCTACGCGTGATGTATTCGATATGCCAAAAACAGTAACAATAATGAAACAGTAACAATAATGAACCTCATTCCTAATGAATGGAGACGTTACTGGTACCCACTTGAGCAAATTGATGAACAATGGGAAGACAAGTGATACAAGAAGATAATATTTATAAAGATATGACAAACATCCTCTCAGATTACAGTGCTGTAACAGTGGAAACAAACCATGAAAACAATATGGAGAAAATCTCCAAGGGGAGGCTGGAACCAAACACTGGCAAACAATTGAATCAAAATGAGAATCAAGGAGTAAATGAAAAGATACCTGGAAACAAACGAGAATGGAGAAGCAAAAGCTGAGGGGGATTTCTCCATTAAATATCTTTAATGGAGAAAGAACAAAATAGATAAATATATTTAATGGAGAAAAAACAAATGAATTGCAAAAACAAGGTTTTTTTTTAAAAAATAAGGAAGTAGAAACTGAAGGTGAAATCAATGGTATGGAAATCAAGATAGTAGTACTGAGACTCAATGAAAGTAGGAGTTGGTTCTTAGAAACATAAACTTTGATTAGACTCATGAAGCAAGAAAGTAACTGAATAAATATGATCAGAGAGGGAAGGGAGACATTATAA
Organism: Cryptotis parvus; assembly: GCA_021461705.1. Taxonomy (NCBI): domain Eukaryota; kingdom Metazoa; phylum Chordata; class Mammalia; order Eulipotyphla; family Soricidae; genus Cryptotis; species Cryptotis parvus. Next base: position 69,142 of record JAJIBD010021257.1, read on the forward strand.
CAGACTGTTCTAAAATTAATGATACCATTACAGGTTTCGATAAATAATTCTAGTATGTTAAGTTGAAGATCTTAAAGAAATAGATTCTCAGTTCATGAAAACTCTCAAAACTCAGTCAGGGAGGAAATAATGAACCTGAACAGCTAGATCACAGCTAGCTTCTTGTGAGGCTCTGCTGGGGTGGTGGGCCAGGTCTTGATAAGGACTGGAATATCAAGTCCTTGATAATTCCATGTATATCTTCAACCACTGATTGTTTGAGAAAGCTTTTACACCTTCTCTATTCTGATTGACAACTCTTCTTGGGTAGAGGATTCTTGGTGACTGTTTAAATTTAAACAATTTTTTTAACTTGTAGAGTTCATTTGGGAAATATGCTATGAATCTGCTTTTACCATTACATAAGATATTTTCTTCTTTCTTGAGGCTAACTGTAAAAAGCCTGTCTCTATCTTTATCACCAATTTGATTCTCAAATGTCTTCGTGTTGTTTTGTTTGGGTTTGCTCGAACTCTTTGGACTTCTTGGATTAGTGCTTACATCACAGTCTCCAGGTTGAGGAAATTCTCAGCAATCATTTATTCAACTAGTACTTCTTCTCTTTCTTTATCTAGAATTCGCATGCTTCAGAAGTTATTTCCCTTGGCATTGACAGCAATATACCTTATATTTTCTTAAATTTACCGTGTTCTATTTTTTACTTCCTCTTCTTTCTTGGAGTTTTTAAATGTAGATTTGTGTGTATCAAATTACTTTTCAGCTTCATTCAAACTGCATTCTGACGGGATCACTTTGACTATGACAGTTGGAAATGATTGCTTTAGACAAAAACTGAGTGCTCAAAGGAGGTAAAGCATGACACTCTTTAAGTAGTGTCTCCTCTGTAGAGAGGAGACAAAGACAAGACTCCCAAGAAGGGTGCGAGCTCACAAAGAGAGCCCAAAAAAGAGAGAGAGAGAGAAAGAGATACAGAGAGAGAGAGAGAGAGAGAGAGAGAGAGAGAGAGAGAGAGAGAGAGAGAGAGCAGGCTGGTTTTATACCCCTGCAACTCCAGACCTCCCACTATTATGGGAAGCAGGAAGGGTCAAATGTCAAATGCCCTTAGGTAATTTCTCCTAGCACCTCACTTAGGCCCTATTATATGCTAATGTTTTGAGCCAAGATCTGCCTGGAAATGCCTTTATAGGGTAGAGAAGGAGGTTTTTGAGATGGCATGTCGCTGTACCAAAGACTAATACTAATGCCAGTTAAATATTTCTCCAAGCCTTCACAAGAGCCTCGTCTACTTCACGGTAGTTTTGTGTTTTAGTTGCCTTTGAGTTATCAGGGAGCCATGCTTGCTTGCTGGAGGCAAACAGCATTTCTCTCTGGTCCAATTACTTAGAGATCCAATGTGGCCAGGCAAATATGCTGGTAAGATCTAGCTAGTCCCACGATGATTGTGGTAGCATGAGAGAATATTTATACCAGCCAGTACAGAATACATGGTCAGATAAACTGCCACATTTAAACTACCCCCTTATCTACGAGTGATTTGCAGGAGGCAATCCAGTGCAGTTGCAGAGGCTTTTAGGTGTCCCTGCAACAGGAGATGACTGAAAGAAAAGCAATATTGGGATGGAAAATGACTTCTGATAGAAAAGCAACTTTAAAAATATACTTTAGATTGATAACATTGTTATATGCAATATGCACAACTGTGATAATAGAAAAGTAAGATGGAAAATAAATATACATGGGAGGAATGTTTTTTTTTATTCCATTCTTATCAAAATTAAACTAGCATAGATATTACGATGTTCTGATAATATACACATATATCTTTCATTGTTACACAATGTGATATAATTAACTGTCTTGGTAAGAGAGAATTATATAAGACCAAGTGTAGAATATTGTGTACTTGTGTAGTGGTTCATTGTCTCTAATTCTGTGTTCTGTTTCTGTCTCTCTCACACACATATACACATATACACATACCTACACAAATGCCACAATGCATATTCATATGTCATAACTGTCATGACATTGTTTGAGAGCATGTATTATTTATATTTTTTGTACAGAATAGTTCATATATGACACATATTATTCATCTAGTTTGTTGGGCAAAAGCTAAAGTAGCTTAACATATGTATGACTTCCTTTATTAAAAGCTTTAGCTCGATAAAATGTTCTAATTTCAAAGTATTGACAGATTCACTCCATAGAAATTAAGAATACAAAGCACAAACCAAATTTTTTTAAAACCCAGCTGTTGGTAGGCAAAGTAAACTTAACAAGAAAAAGAGCATTTAGGAATAGATAGTTCTGAAATTTTATGCATACTTCATTATTTCATAACAATTGCACATAATATAAACTCCAAATATTTCAAAGGTGTGAAAAATATAATATCCTTCTGAATGTGCATTAAATTCCACTTGGATGTTTTGTTGTTGTTAATTTTGGGCACATTGTAGACTAGACTAAATTCTTTTTTAAGATTATTCTTTCCTCATTTGAGTTATGTACTTTTCACTTTTAACTGTTTCACATTATTGACCTTATTTCCACAGATATAAAATTATATATGTCTATATCATGTAATAAACAGCTCAAAATCATAGTCATTTGATTATTTGTAAGAGGAAAATTTAAGCCATATATTAAATTTGTGTATTGGTTAAATTTATATATTACTATATATACTTATTTATAGTAAAATATTTATATTGTATATATTGAATAGTGTTCTCATGTTTGTACTCTATTAATATGCATACACAAGGTAAGATGCACACAGAAGCTCCTAAGACAAAGGTAAAAGTAACAGAGAACGTGAAAATCATACCTGAAAATTTTGCTCAAGAGGTTTCATACTTTTTGTTCCGTTATAACTATAAACTCTAAAATTATGAGGCAAAAATGATCTGTAAAAATAAATTTAAAATAATTGTTGAATCACTTCCAAATATGTTGAAATCTTTTATTACCAATATATACGTAGGTAAATAGAGATGAAATATGAAAAATGTATATTCTAATTTTAGCCAAATCCCTAGTTTACAAATATTTAAAAAATTACTGCAGCACTTAGGGCAATCCCACAATATGGAAAAAATCCAAATGGAAAATGACAGATTCTGGATAAAGAAGTCGTAGTATAGACACACAAATAATTAGCAATTTTAAGAAAAGAAGAAATCATGCATTTTGTTGTTGTGTTGCAACTGGTGAGAACCATATTAAGAGAAACAATTTGGGAGAATGAATAACAGGTGATCTCAGCTATCTGGAAAATAGACCCAAAAGAGAGGAATAGACACTATTAAGCAATGGCAAACCTCTGGCTGTGGATTACACAATCTATTAACAAATGATGGGGAGGGATGGAAGAACAAACAACAGATTAGAGCTGATATAGCTAGGGCAAGGGACTGGGAAGGGAAATGCCCTAGACCCGACTCGCCACATGAGCAGCTGCCGAAGACACTGGAGTCAACGCCCTCTGCCATCCTGCCAGTGCTCAGGGGCCATTAGGGCTACATTCATCAGTGCACTGAGGTCAAGTTCACCAGGAATCAAATTTGGATCATTTTAACTCATTACTAAATAACTGAGCTATAAAAATAGATGCAATTTAGTTTTGTCGATTTATTGGTTTTGTAGCTAAACATATCATTTTTAGAATGCTATTCTTGTCATTTAATAAAGGATAATAACAACCTTAGCTTTTCCATAATAATATCTACTTGCCCTTTTCAAAAATCTTTAGCTGTCAGTGTCATTCAATCTAAGTAATTATAATTATATTGTGAGTCATTAATATATGAATTTTTATAAAGTTATCAGTATTCTTTTTAAATTAAAATAGATGTACTTTCAGATATAATTGTATATGAAGTATAATAAACATCATTTATATTTTGATAAAGATAGAAAATTATCTAAGTTCATTTTTATATCACGTTTCCAAGTAGAAATCTAGTTCTAAACAAAAAAGGAAAATGAATTCACAGACTATGAATCAAGTTTTAATTACTTGATACATAGATATAAATTTTCAACATAAAATGTAATCAAAGTATATAAAGCAGTAATTATTGGTTGGAGAGATAATACAGGGGTTACTTTGCAAGTAGCAAACCCAAATTAATTCATAGATTGACATAAAGAGTAAGTCCTGAACACAGATGGGTGTGGTACACAACCCCTCCCCATTATCCCCTCATTGGAAAAAAAATAGTAAATAAATTTAATGTAACAACACTATGAATAGTTATGAATAGGACAAAATTGATAAATCACCTACTTTTGCTCTAGATGGATAGTATATCCTTTTCCATCAATTATAATTCTGTAGGACAGCTGAGAGTAAAGGACAAAATTTAAGAAAAATATTAAAGGCAAAAATCTTGTATATCAATGACAGCTATATTCTAAAGGAATGCATAATTTAATAATGACTTTGATATAAAATATTGTCATATAATATTGTCTTTGTACAATATTACAAATATTGGCCCGCCACCCCAGCAGAGCCTTACAACAAGCCAGACAACCCCCCACTCCATGAGGGCCTCCATTTTCCACATCCGGACTTCTCTCTCTTCAGAACTCCACCCATCAGACCAGTCTATCACAGCCCACTTGTGGCCATGCAATTCAGAACTCTCTTCAGAACTCCACCCAGAAGACCAGCCTATCACAGCCTGGCTCATCGAGATCCACCCTGCAGCAGTCTTTTTAATCCGGCCCAGGTATGCTGATCAAGAGACAGACATGGGGCAGAGCTGCTACTGGCCCTCCCTGTGCCCAGCCGCTCATGAGGTGCCCAGAAGGGATGGCAAGTTCTAGCCCTGGCCCGCCACCCCAGCAGAGCCTCACAACAAGCCAGACAACCCCCACTCCATGAGGGCCTCCATTTTCCACATCCGGACTTCTCTCTCTTCAGAACTCCACCCATCAGACCAGTCTATCACAGCCCACTTGTGGCCATGCAGTTCATCAATAAATGAACTGCATCTCAAAATGCTGGATTTTGAGATGACTACAAGAGTATGCTACCTGCACGGCAGAGCCTGGCAAGCTACCCGTGTCGTATTTGATATGCCAGATACCAGTAACAATTATAGACCTCATTCCCATGACCTGATAGAATGGTTTGAGGCTCTTTATGTTCCTGGAGCAAGCAGGTGCCCTTGGGCTCTACTTGCATGAGACAGGTCATATGGAGATGTTACTGGTGCCCGCTCAAGCAAATCGATGATGAACGGGAACACAGTGATACAGTGATACAGTGAATATTGTCTTTGTATAGTTATTGATATCAGAAGGTACTATCAACAAATTAATAATTTAATATTGATAAATTACCTGGACAAAATTAGGTCTTTAGTTATTGGATTTTTACAATTCATGAATATGGTTACATTTGATTTGTTTAGAAATTGTATTATTTTCCTTTTGTTTTATTGTCCTCAGTGACAAGGTTTACTATCTTTGTTAGATTTCCTTATATGCCTACTTACTATACTGCAAATTGTATCTTTAAAACAATTAATTTTGTTTTCAAAATTGAAATAAACAAATTTTGTATCTTGATCTATCTTTCAGAGATTGACTATATTCTAGTTCTAATTTTTATTTTCTGCATTTTGCTTTGGATTTTAGTTCAATTATTTAATCTGCAATCAATATATTATACTATGTATTATATTATAAAAGGCAATATGATATACTTATTTCCCTCCATTTATTATGATTATTCTATTTTTTTATTTCTTAACTGTAATGAGTAGTATTTCCATAGTGCTGATAAATAAAAATAGTTTTAGTAGGAATTCTCTTTCTTGGTCTCAGGAGGAAAGTTTGTGTTTCAACTTTATACAATATTTCCTTAAAAATAATGTGTACAATATTTGAACTTCTGTACATATCATGATAGTTTCTCTCTTTTTAAAAAAAAATTTTTTGGAGGGATGGAGGGAAGGTATTTGGGCGACACCTGACAGTGCACTAGATCCTGGCTCTGTGCTCAGGGATCACTCCTGGCAGGGTTCCCTGGACGTTATCAGATATGGTAGATCGAACCCAGGCCACTTGCAAAGCAAGCTTCTGACACACTGAACTATCACTCCAGACTCCTCCTGATAGCTTATATTAGTGTATGTTATATATTAGTAGATATTAGGATAAACATATATTAAATAAAACTATATAAAATACACTGTTAATTTTGGAATGTAAAATATTAAAAGTATCTAAAAATGATTTCAAGTATTTTAAATTATCTTTACAAACTCCTTCTCAGTCCAGAAAACGGACATTGACCCAGACTGCGTGAACAACAGGGAACAGAAAGATTCTTCTTCAAGCCCAGGTGTCCACATAAGAGTCTCGGCAAGAGGGAGAGCCTAGGCAATGTCGCAGTACACTGCTGCCCAGAGTCTCTGCATCTGGCCTGGAGTTGCCTCATGCAGGTCACTTTGTATAGGAGAACAGTTTGAATGTGGCAGTTTATCTGACCATGTATTCTATACTGGCTGGTATAAATATTCTCTCATGCTGCCACAATCATCGTGGAACTAGCTAGATCTTATCAGTATATCTGCCTGGCCACATTGGATCTCTAAGTAATCAGACCAGAGAGTAATGCTATTTGCCTCCAAGCAAGCATGGCTCTCTGATAACTCAAAGGCTAATATACAGAACAACCATGAAGTAAAGATGAGACTTTTGTGAAGCCTTGGAGAAATATTTAACTGACTATAGAATATTCTTTGGTACAGATGCAAGCCCTTGTATTCTGAGATACAGTTCCTCTTAGAAGCCCCTCCCCACTGTTTCAAGGATATAAAAAACCTAGCCTGCTTCCTTCCTCCCTCCCTTCCTCTCCTCCCTCCCTCCCTCTCTCCCTCCCTCCTTCACTCACTCACTCCCTCTCCTCCTCCTCCTCCTCCTCTCTCCCTCCTCTCTCCCCTCTCTCCCTCCCTCCCTTCCCCCTTTCCCCCCTTTCTCCTCTCCTCTACAGGGCCTTAACACGTGGTGGCAACCATTTTGGCCTAAATGTGGCCAGTGCCCAGGTGGGAACTTGACAGAACCTGTGTTAAGTAAAGCATTTTGAAACTTTGCCGGATTCTTGCATCTTTCTTGTCCACCGGCCGCCAATCCCCTGGGACAGAAGAGGATCCCTGACCCTGCTCCCAGATTTTGTAAGGGGCATCTCAGCATTTCCCTGCAGGCAAGAGGGGTCATATATGTTTCTCAGAAGTGTAACTGGCAATGTACTGGAACTGTGACCTCAGTACCTGTGAAATATGTGTCCTTCAACCTCTGTGCCCTGTTAGACCCCCATAGGGGGCATGGCTTCCTAGGTATTGACCACTCATGTTGCCACAAGTTAATCTTCTCATGCTTCATTGGACCCACATCTTGGCCTCTTATACTCAACTCTCAAAAGGACAGCCTAGGTACCCCAACCACATTAGACCAATAGTCCATTAGCTTATTCCAATGAACATACACCCAAAACTCCTTGAAGTAATGGTGAGCATAAAAATCAATACAATCCCAATATAAAAGTAGACTGGACAGGTTCATATTAAAAATATAAGCACCGACGTTTATGTAATGCTATGCACAAGAGTCATATCAAAATGAATTAAAGACCTCAACATCAGGCCTGAATCCATAAGGTACATGGAAGAAAACATAGGCAAATCCTCCACAACATTAAAGCTAAAGGCATTTTCAAAGATGAAACATCACTGACTAAGCAAGTGGAAGCAAAGATAAACAAAATGGACTACATATAATTAAAAGCTTCTGCACTTCTAAAGAAACAGTGACAAAGCTACAGAGACAACCACTGAAATGGAAAAAATTATTCATCACATTCCCATCTAATAAGGGGTTAATATTCAAGATACCCAAGTCATTGTTAGAACTTTACAGATGTAGATATTAGGAAAAATGAAGTCATGAAAATTGCCTATAAATGGCTGGACAAGGAGACTCATGCTGAATGAAATGAATCAGGAGAAGAACAGATATAGAATTACTGAATTCATTTGTGGGATATAAAATCAATAGTATGAGACTAATATACAGAGATAGGGAAAACAGGTGCCAAGAGGACTAGTCAATGGTTGGAATCTACCACAACTGTGTCGGGGATAGAACATAGGTTAAGTTAGAGAAGGGACCAGTTGCCATAATAGTTGGAAATGGTAACGCTAGACTAGAAGTGTTGATTGTAGGTAAAGGGATATAATACATGATATCCCTTCAGTGTCTGTATTGCTAACCACAATGTGCCAAAGGAGAAAGAGAGGCAGGAGAGGGTGAGTCAGGACAGGGGGAGACAAGTTCCTGCCACAAGGTGATTGGGGTGGAGGGGAAGGGGGTCATCGGATGTAAGCTGGGGGCATTGGTGTTTGGAAAACATGCATTGCTGGAGTGATGGGTGTTGGAACATTGTATTTGAAATGCAATTACTAACAGATTTTTAATGGTCTATCACGGTGATTAAATAAAAAATGCAAGGAAAGAAAAAAAATCAGCATGGTGAATCTGCTCATCATTTGTCCACGTTTATATTTGCAGTAGTATATTTCAGTGAGGTTTTCTTTTGCAGATTTTAACTATATTTTCTGTTTCTTGTTTTAGGTTTTTGGGCCATAATAGGGATGCTTATGGGTTACTTCTGACTCTGGAATTACTCTTGGTGGTGCTCAAGGGACCATATGGGATGCTATGGATCAAACCGGGGTTGTCCACATACAGTTTTGCTGCAACATCTTCCCCTCTCTCCCACTTCACACACTTTCTGCCCTCCACTTGTTGCCAGTCTTCTTCCCAGATCCAAAGACTAGTCATTAAAAGCTACATATTCCTGATTTTTGAAATTATAGTGCATTTATACATCACTAACATAACATAGTTACATTTTTTATCATACTGTGTAATATTTTTGATAAAACAAAAATTATCCTAAACAGATTTTTATGTTCTGAATAATATTTGTTGGCAACATATTTGGGGAGAAGGTATATATATATATATATATATATTTATATATATATATATATATATTTATATATATATATATGTGTGTGTGTGTGTATACAGTACAAGTAAATAGACATACTTATTTATATTCTTTTATATTAGTATATATATATATGCATGTTATGTTTATAAATGTCTATATGGATGTGTATATATAAATCTGCATGTTTTTTATATTTCGTTCAATAGTATTTTTATACTTATCTTTTACTATTTTTCCTTATCTTTTTCCAAATATCCAGTATCACATTAGATAAAAAAGTCATAATAATAATTAATCTTTCATTATATGAATATATATTGAATATTCAAATATTTCATTATATTAGAATATTCAAAGAAATTCTTGTATATTCTATTACTTTTGTTATTAGGTATGCAATGTGGCATAGATTTAACAATCACTTGTATTACTATGATTTTTTAAATACTGAACTTTGATATTTCTAATGTTTTGTATATATTCATTTATTCATTTAATTTTTAAAAATAGCCAAGTCATTAATAGCAAGATTCAATTCCCTTAATATAAATGTACATTTCATTTTTCCATTAGTTATTTTTACTACTTTAATTTTATATCTTTTTTTTTATTTGCCAAATATGTTAAATGAACTTGTGCTCGTTATCTTTTGAAGTTTTAAAAAAGTTTTCGGCACTATTATTTTATTTATTTTATATCTTTTACATGTCTCTTCTCTGAAAGAGGTTTTCTAGGGTTATAATTTATATTTGAATTCTTTTCAGTTCAATTCATTTATTTATAAAGTCAACAAGACTTTAAATACTTTATTTATATTTGCACTTATTAAATGAGAAGGAAGCATTTTAAGGGTTCAAATTTTTAAAAAATTTTTGCAGTTTCTTATTCCCTTGCATTCCATGACTGCTAAAATTTATTTTTATAAAATAATTTTATTGAAGTAATAATGCATTATAACAAGTTTGAAGTATGCATTCCTACATTGTAGATTAAGTTCACCATTAAAAGTCCAGTCCTGGGGATTACATAGATAGTACAGCAGGTAGGGTGTTTGCAACAACCCAGGTTCAATCCTCGGCACCCAATATGGTTCCCCAAGTCCCACTAGGAGTGATCCCTGAGTGCAGAGTCAGGAGTAAGTCTGAGAACCACTGAATGTGATCCCCACCACAAGGAAAAAAAAAAGCAGTTCGTGTTTTATATTTCTTGATAAGTAATTTTATAATTGCAATATTAATACGATACATTTTTTCTTGAAATTACTTATCCTCTAGTTTTCTTTTACTGGCAGCACCTTTTTCTGCTGTAGTATTCATTTTATAGTTTTTGTATGACTGGTCAGAGTTCATCCCAAATTTTTTTTTTTTTTTTTTAGTTTCCTTAAAGACATTTTGCTTAACAAAAATGGTTACAAATCTAACTGCTGCATACTTAAAAGTCTTTTCTCCTTATTGTTGTGCTCAACCTTATTTTCCTTGTGATTTAGCTATTTCTCGTATAATTATATTATATTTTATTTACTTATTTTGGTTTGGGGCCACACCCAGCTGTGCTCAGAGCTTTTCCCTGCTCTGCACTCAGTGATCACTCCTGGTGGTCTCTGGCGTCAGTATGGAGATAAGAGAACAGGCTGGGCTCAGCTGCACACAAGGCAAAGACCCTCCTGCTCTACCGTCTCTCTGGCCCTCCAAGAGATTTACTTTTAAAGACATCTGAAATAGGTGAATTACTGATAGACTGCATTACATTTTCATTTGTTGGTTTTGTTTATTTGATTTCATTTGTTGGTTTTATTTATTTGGTTTGGTGGACTCAAACTTGCAACCTGTTCTAATATTTTATTAGTAATATAATTATTATATATTTGATTTGTGTTATGTTAACTAGGTTATTTTCCAGATTCTGCTTTTGCAGGAATTTAATTTCTATAAATATTAAGATAAGATATTTTAGCAAACCATCTTATTTAGAAATGAATTAATAAATTACATGAGACATTATAATTCAAACTAAAGTGACCAAAACTAACATGAACTGAGGTGAAATAAGAACAAAGAACAGGGGCCGGGCGATAGCCCAGCGGGTAGGGCGTTTGCCTTGCAGCCGGCCGGCCTATGTTTGCCTGGGTTCGATCCCGGCATCCCATATGGTCCACCGAGCACCGCCAGGAGTAATTCCTGAGTGCAGAGCCAGGAGAAACCCCTGAGCTTGGCCGGGTGTGACCCACCCCCCAAAAAAAGAACAAGGAACAAAATAGCAACTGAAGTATTTTCAACCAAATGCAAAAGTTGTGCCTGTAACAGCTCATGTACATATTCATGACATCATGCAAAGAAGGCTATAGATTAACAGCATAACCACCAACAACAGTTTGGAGTTTTGTGGTGATAGAGAGGATTTTTTTTCTCTGTATTAGGTAAATTATTTAAAGGCACTCCAAGAAAAAAACAGCCAGTTTATAAAATGGGACTCAGGATTTTGAAAATCATCATCACTGTACCATAGATCTATGAAACAGTTAGTCTTGTTTAATTTTCAAAGGTGCTTCCACTTGAGAAAACTAGATATAAATATCCAGCCAGCACACATGCTTGTATAATAATGTCAGCTGGTTCTTAGGGGTAAAATATTCGCCTTGTTTTATTATCACAAATGTTAGTACTTAATTACTTGTGATTCAACTCCTCCAACTATCATTGAGCGAATTCTCTTCGGTATTGTAATTTGCACACGTAGTCTTTCAGAATCTAGAAGATTCAAAAAAATTTTTGTAGAGTGTTAATCATCACTTCATAGCTTTCATCATTACTTGCTTATCTAAGTTCCCCCCTACCCTCATTTCTTTCCTCCCTCCCTTCCTTCCTTCTCTCTGTGCCTACTCATGGTTCTGCCCTTAGTAACTACTCAGGTGAAACTCAGAGGACCATATGGGGGCTGGGGATAAATTCTGAGTTGGCCATGTGCAAGGCAAATTCCCTACCCACTGAGTTTTCTGTATGGTGCAGCCATCTATATTTCTATCATGTCCAAATGCTCGCGACCCTCATTTCTTTTAAAAGCGAAACACGCATACTGCATTATGAATATTTCCCATGTGGTCAGGTTGTGGCTACCTTGTGTCAAAGGTGATTCAACCCCTTTTCTACTTTATTTTGTTTTTGTTTGGGACCACACCGGGAGACGTTTAGGAGTTAATCCTGGCTCTTCTCTCAGAAATCACTCCCAGTAGTGCTCAGCACATGATGAGATGTCAAGAATCAAATTGGGTCAACTAAGTGCAAGGCAATTGTCTTCTCTGCTGTACTATCTATCTCTCAGGCCCCCAAAGTTCAAGAACTTTAAAACAAGCAAGCAAACAAGCAAAATAACTAACTAAAACCCCTCTAAGTTCTAACAAGGTCAAAAATGCCGTAGGACAGCTGTTTTATATCCGCCTAAACCCGGACATCCCTTTCCTACATGATGTCCAAACACAAAAAGGGAAAACTTCAAACAATTCAGTGTGGACATTCCTTGTATAAGGTGGCGTGGACTCAATCTTATGGAATTGGGGGTCTCAATTTCTCAGAAATAATCTGTTCTGAGACATAAGCTAAGAGAGTTGACATCTCTCAGAGGTCATTGTAGGATTTTCTTTACTTACTGTAGCTTGTATGGAGACAGTTGAACCCGCTGAACAAAAAGAGGAAAAACAGCATTGTCAGATGGTCATGGATGGCCGTCGGAATAATGGCAGTTGGATTGGCAAGAGGGCAGTTGGAAGCACGAGGAGACCTTCAGTGCCCATGGCACCTGCGCAAGAAAGGCAACTACGAGAACAGAGGAGGGTCAAAATGGTTGGTAGGTGGCTGCGCTTGGAACCTAAATGCGTGGGGGAGAGTTTCACTCCGGTTCATACTGCCTTTGGACTTCAAAAAGGAGCAGTTACTTCTAATGGCAGTACTGAGGACATGCATCATGAATAGGTTCATACATGTTTTTTAAACTTTTAATTGCATTTATGCACATACAGAATACAAATCATGGGATCACAGCTTGATTAAAAATCAAAGAAACAAGTCAACATAGTCAACACCATGATCATATCAAGAAATAAAGTATAACAACAGTAACGAAAGCTGGGGTGGAGAGATGTACAGGAGTTAAGGAGCTAATCTCACAGGCTAATCTTTTGCCACGGCATGTGGTCCCCTGACAGCATAGAGGTTCCTGAGCAAAGATGTAGGACTAATTCCATAAATGAAATATTCCACTAGTTTCTGGTTTTGGAGGGAAAGCTCATTTTGAGAATATATTTGGTTTCATTTCAAATATTGTCACCATGTACTCTTGATGCTTGAATTACTTTATTATGATAATTACAATACAGATTCATGTTGAGTAGTAATAGCTTTGGTATTTTCCTTGTTGGTTTATGTTCCACATGGACTAAATCTAACAACATCTGCTTTTTATTTGATGTTGAACAACATTCACTTAATTTATACCTGGAGCTATTAAAATTACGTTCAGATATTTTGATATTTTATTTCTTACACATGTTATTTAATGAACAAATTATGTGATTTCTGTTGGGCATACTCTATAAGGAAATTACTGCACTCCCATAGAGTTTTCCAAATTGTTGAACTAATTTGTATTTAAGCCAGATAAACAAGAAGCTTCTCCATATGTATCCTTGTTCTTAGTTTTTATTTTTATTTTCTTTATTGATGGTGTTCAAGCAATGCTCAGGGGTGGAGAGTACTCTACCAGTTATACTTGGTCAAAGAGGTCTAACAGCGTAATGACAGGACTGGGAGATGTGGTCTCCTCCTGCACAACAGTGCTCTCAGACCTCAAGGCTATATTTGGGCATAGCAGGGTAAGCAATCCAGTACCAGAATTCAATTGGCTCTTTATGTGTGCAAGGTATTAACCCTTGATACCTTAGCTATGTCTCAATCTTGTTGTTGTTGCTGTTTGTTTCATATTTGATGTGCTCTGGTACTCTTGAATTTGTGCTCAGGTATCACTCCTGTCTGGGCCCAGGAGCTAGTGATTTAGTGCCAGGAATTAAACTTGAATTCTCTGTGTAGAATGAACACCTTGTCCAGTATACTACCTCTCCAGCTCCAAATTCTGTTCATTTTTAGAAATTAAAAAATATATCATTGAATCACTGTGAAATACAGTTACAAAAATCAGTTTCAGACTTACAGTGTTCTAATACCCAGTGTACATTTTCCTGTCACTAATACCCTTCCCCATTCAGACTGTCTTTCTGGCAGACACATTCTCTCTCACTTTCTCTCTGTCTCTTGCTCTTTTATTTTAGGTTCTGTGGTTTTTAATATTATTATTGAAATGGTATAATGCATATCACTTCATTTCCTTTCAGCACTCAGTTCTTGTCCAGAGAGTCATTTCCAATTATCATTGTTATAGTGGTCTCCAGTCTCCATTCTCTGTCCGAACTGTTCTCACTCCATGTGACAAACCTCCAACCATGGATCTGTCTACCTGGTGCTCTTTTTGGGGTAATATCCTCATCATATATATGTATATATGTATATATGTGTGTGTATATATATATATGTATGTATATACGTATATATATATATATATATATATATATATATATACATACTTTTCCTGCAAATGAGTGCCATCATTCTGTGTGTCTCTCTCCTCTGACTCATTGCACTCGGCATAAAACTCTACATTTTAACTTTGGCATTGAACCACATCAAATTGTGCTCATGGGCTATTGCTGCTTCTGTACACAGGAGTGACTTCCAGACTGCTTTGGGAATATATATGGTGATAGGGATTGTTGCTTCTGTACACAGGAGTGACTTCAGACTGCGTAGGGAATATATATGGTGATGGGGATTCAAACGGAGATTTAAATTCCTGCATGTAACGAGGACACCTTACCTATTGTACTACCTCTTCAACTCTCCTCAAAGCAGTTTATAATTTTTTAAATTTCATTTAATAATTTTAGATGTTGCATTTTGGTTTTAATTTGTATTTGCACATTTGTTTTGGATTAGCAAATTTGGTTTGCTAGAGTTTACAGCTTATTTTAAATTTTTATTTATTTATTTTTTTTAAATTGAATCACAGTCTGATTCATGGGTACAAAATTGTTCATGATTGGGTTTGAGGCACATAATGTTCTAACACCCAACCCTTGACCAATGTACATTTCCCATCACCAGTGCTCCAATGACTCTAGTTTCCCTCCACCACCTCCCATACAAGGCTCCGTTTTTCTCCTCCTCCTCCTCCTCCTCCTCCTCCTCCTCCTCCTTCTTCTTCTTCTCCTTCTTCTTCTTCTTCTTCTTCTTCTTCTTCTTCTTCTTCTTCTTCTTCTTCTTCTTCTTCTTCTTCTTCTTCCTCTTCTTCTTCCTCCTCCTCCTTCTCCTTCTCCTCCTCCTCCTTCTCTTCCTCTTTCTTCTCCTCCTTCTACTTCTTCTCCTTCTTTGTATTCTCCCTTCTCCTCCTCATCTTCCTCCTCTCTCTCTCTCTCTCTCAGTCCCCCCCTCTAAACACTATAGCATTTTTCCAAACACTGACCATTTCTATTTTAATTTTTTAAAATAGATTTATAATGAATGTTTATTTTTTCCAACTTTCCTGGGATATTTTGACATACATTTTCAAATGCTAAATTTTATAAAAGTCCTTCTTTTATTCCCAAATCAATGTTTATATATATATATATATATACACATACATATATATGTTTCTTCATTTTCTGTTAATATGGCTTAAAATGCTTGTTTTACCATGAGACAGATTTTTATTCATATAATTCTGCCTATATATTTTTTCATTCAGTTGATTTTGTTTTGTCAAACCCAGGGGTTTGATTCCCCTGGGAACACTGGGGAATAAAACCCAGGTCTTTCCACTGGTAGAACCTTGCAAGAAAAAACATCTAACACCATTAAGAAATAGCGAGAAGAAAAGAACAAAAAATTTCTCAAAGAAGAAATTCAAATGGCCAAAGGCATATGAAAAGTGCTCTTCATTATTAATCATTAGGGAGATGCAAATAAAAACAATGAGATATCATCTCACACTACAGAGACTGGAACACATCCAAAAGAGCAAGAACAACCTGTCCTGGCGTGGACTTAGGGAGAAAGGAATTCTCATCCACTGTTGGTTGGAATGTCGGATGGTCCAGAATTTTTTTGGAAAACAATATGGACATTTCTCCAAAAACTAGATATTGAGCTCCCATTTGACCCAGCAACACCACTCCTGGGAATATAACCTCGAGACCCAAAAAATACACAGCAGAAACACTACACTTCTATATTCATTGCAGCACTATTCACAGTAGCCAGAATCTGGAAACAACCTGAGTGGTCCATAACAGAAGACTGAATAAAGACACTTTGGTGCATCTACACAATGGAATATTATGCAGCTCTTAAGAAAATAAAGTCATTAAGTTTGCCTACAAATGGATGGACATGGAGATTATCATGCATAGTGATAATTATTTTATTAATTAGCACTTATTTTCCATAAGTCAGATATAGAATGACTGCATTCATTTCTGAGTTATAAATATATTCCACTGTTCTACTAATTGTTGGAAATAGTAACACCAGACTAGAACTGAACATTGAATGTAGGCAAAGGGATATACATGATACCCTAAAAGTAGTATGACAACCACAATGTGTAATAGAAGGAGAGAGAGAAAAAAAAGAGAGAAGAGGAAAAGTGTGTGCTATAGAAGCAGGCTGGGGCAGGTGGGAGACAATCTGGGGACATTGGTGATTGGAAATGTGCACTGTTGGAGGGATGGGTGCTGCAACATGGTATGACTCACCCAATCATGAACAGTTTTGTAAATGTCTATCTCACGTAGCTATAAACAAATTTAAAAAACAAGGACTTTCTCATATAACATTGTTATTATTGCAGAGTCCATTAAGCCACTTATGGTTAACTAATTCTCACCTAAGGTTAAGAGTATTTAAAGTATGAGGCACACATACTTTATACACACACACATAGCCAATTTGGAATGTAGATTATAAATACTACATTATTTAATATTTTATTACCTCCTTATTCATCTAATATTTTTCACCAAGACTATCTCTTTATACATAATGTTACTGTTTAATGTTCTATTAATTTGGGATATTTTATTTTGAGGATCTATTAATTTGTACATGGCATTGCAACTATGTTCCTACTCTTCTCTCATTGTCCTACCTAAAATTAAAAAAAGACCCTGGGGGCAGAAAAGTTAAAGCAGGGGGCTGAGCTATAGTCGATGGTCTTTTCCATAATCTTACCATGACCTTTCATTCCGCTTATTATTTCTTCCTGAGGGGGACCACCCTTCCTGAGTGCTTTATTCAGACTTTCGTTCTGTTTCATGTCTCATCACTTAGTAACTTATTAAAATCCAAGTTTAGTATTTAATGAAAATGATATTGTCACTGGCCGTAGCTCCATTGCTGTTGTGGGGATTAAAGACCCTGTGAAACCTGAAACAGAGATGGAGCTGCTACCGGCTCTCCCTGTGCTTAGAGGATCATGGGGCATCCAAGAGGGAGGGCAGTTTAGGTCCAGGCCTGCCACCATAATAGAGCCTTGGATAAGGCCAGAGGATGATACCATGATGGCAGTTATTTTCAACTTCTGGATTCCACAGCTCATCAGAGCTCCACTTGAAAGAAGCCAATCTCCAGCCCAGCTCATTAGAACCCCACCCTAGAGAGAAGCCTATTTCACAGACCCACCTGGAGCTGTTCCAGTGCTCCCTGTTTCAGTGCGGCCATGGTACATCAAGGAATGCAAAACTTTGAGCACCCACACGGCAGAACCTGGTAGCTACCTACATCATAGTAATAATAATAGATCTCATTCCCATGACCTGAAGGAATGATTTGAGGCTTTTCATGCTCCTGGAGCGAGCAGAGGCCCTTGGGCTATACTAACACTCAAACTGAGACAAATGGAGATGTTACTGGTGCCCGCTTGAGCAAATTGATGAACAATGGGAAGACAAGTCATACAAGTGATACTGAAAAAAATTGTGCATTACAGTGTCCTGCCATTCTATCTGCCTGCAATATATCCAACTGAGGGACTTCAAGCATTTAAATCTTGCAGGTGCTGGAACACTGTATGACTGAAACCCAAACATGAAAATCCTTGTAATTGTATATCTCATGGTGGTATAATAAAATATTTAAAACAAATTTTATAGGCATATGTGGGGTAAAGAAAGGTCCTTCTTTTATAGCTACCCACACTGGCAAAGAAACATAGGCCTATATGTTAGGGAGTAATATCTCATTTACTGAGTGAGTGTTACTAGGGCACAGGCAATAATATATTATGTTGCAAACTGGTCAAATGCTATAGAGTGGATCAGGTATTAGACAGAAATATTACTTTTAAAGCCATTGATTAATTTTTGGTGTAACAGAAAAGAGAGGGAGGTCAGAATGTTTAAGAAAAATGGGAAAGCAATAGTTAAAGCATAAGTTTTGCCTCTTTTCTTTTGCACACTGTTGTGTTTATTATAAAAGAAAGTGATAATCCATTTATTCTGGCATTCTAAAAACATGTTAGCTTTTAAATTTATTGTTTAGAATAAAAGAGTAATGTCTAGTTTATTTTAAATATTTTCTTTTTCATTTTTATTTAATCACTGTGAGGTATGCAATTATAAAATTTATGATTGGGCTTCAATGTTCCAACACCTATTCATTCACCAGTGCACATTTCTAGCCACCATTGTTACCAGTTTACCTCCTGCCCACCTCCCTCAGCCTGTCTCTACAGCAGACACTTTCTCTCATTATCTCTTACTTTCCTTTTTTAGGCACTGTGGCTGCAATAGTGTTACTGAAGAGATTGTGCGTAGCACCTCACCCCCTTTCAGCACTTAGTTTTTCTCCAATCGTTTCCAGCTTTCATTGTCAGAATGATATCTTCTCTGTCCCAATTGCACTCTTCCTCCCTGCTTTGGCAAGCTTCCTACTAGGTATACTTGTCATATTTGATTTTACAGAGAGACTTTTAGTTTGTCCACATTGAGGATAATCCTTGCTGTGGACATGGAGTAAATGACTTTAACAATACTGAGGAAAGTTCCTTCAATTTCCATTTCTTGAGATTTTTTTATCATGAATGATTCAAGATATTGTCAAACCCTTTCTCTGCATCTCTTAATACGATCACATGATTTTCATTTTTCTTTTATTGATGCGGTATATTATGTTGATTGAATTTCATATGTTAAACCATTCTTGCATTCCCAGGATTAATTGTACTTGTTCATGGTATGCAATCTTTTTGACAAACTGTTGTAAAAATTAAAATTTAAAATATAAATTTAAATTATATAATCTTTTGATAAATTGTTGGAAAAAAATTAGCAAAATTCTGTTTGCTAGTGTTTTATTATCTCTGCATCTTTGTTCAGGTATATTGACCTGCAATTTTCTGTGTGTGTGTGTGTGTGTGTGTGTGTGTGTGTGTGTGTGTGTGTGTGTGTGGTGTCTCTTTTTTTTTGGGTATCAGGGTAATGTTTACTTTATAGAAACTTTTTGGGGATGTTCTTGTTTCTTCAAATTCCTAGAAAATCCTGAATAGGATTAGCAGTAAGTCCTATTTAAAACTTGAAAAGAATTCACTAGTGAATCCAAAGGGGACTTGGGCTTCTGTTTTTAGAAAGAATTATGTTTACCATTTCAATTTCCTTAATAGTAATAGGTTTGTTCAGGTTTTCCAAATGTTCTTTGTTCAGCATTGGGTGGCTATAGGAGTGTAGGAATCTGCCCATTTTGTCTAGGTTTCTTCTGTTGTTTTGTGGCATAAAGATTCTCAAAGTAATCTCTGTTGATCTTTTGAATTCCTGATTCCTGTGTTTTCTATCGAGATTTCACCCTTTCATTTCTGAATTGGTTTTAGAGAGCAATGTTACTGGTTTTATGCATTCTTTCTATAGGAATTTGGTGTGTTTGTGGGGGTTTTCTTGTCTTACAGTAGCCCATTTTGTTCGTGAAACAATGATGGTTTCACTATTGTTTCTTCCCTCAGGGTTGTCTTCCTGCCCCTTTGGGACCCTAGTGATTATTATGTTGTCTCTCTTCATTCATTCCAAGGTTCTCTTGTCATTTGCTCATTTATTTTGAGGCTTTGTTTCCATCTACTACTGTTGTGTAGAGATTTTCTGCACCATATTTCGGAGCTCAGTGATTCTGTTCTCATGCTGAGACCTACCAGTGAGTGTTCTTTCAACTACCAGGTGTTTTAGATCTGTCATTTCTTCTAGTATTTTCCTCATCACTACTCTCATGTGATATTGGGTTTTATTGGTTTTGTATTCCTTTGTTGTTTTGAGCTTCCTATGAATCTTTAACAATTCCTCCCTAAATTTCATATCACAGAAGTTACAAAGCTCATTAGTACTGGTTGAGTCTTCTGGGCTAGCATCTTCATTCGCTAAGCCTGGTGGGTTTCTGCGTTGCTTTACCACGTTGATAATTGCAGTTTGGAGTTGTTTGGTGAGTGTTGTGTGTGGTTAGTTTCCTAAAGTTGGATGTCTTTGTATGTTTATGGTGAATTATGAATAAGTGAGGAAAGTACACAGTCAGAGAGCAAAGTGGAGTAAATGCAGTGACCCCATGCCTGGAATCTTTCAGTTTCCATGGACTGTGGACTCTTTCTGGGCAAATGCAAGTCCAGTTTATTTTTAATAAACTAATTGAAATCCTTTATTTTAAATGCTTTATTTAAATAGATTTTGAAACCATTAAATGCTTAGCTTTAGTTGATCGTGGTCAAAAGACATTTAGATTGAGACTGCTCTTAAAGATTTGAGAGAAATTGGAAAAGGTGCAGTGGTAGTATTTGTACAATATTAGCAATTAATTTCAATTTATGAAAGGTCATTCTCTAAGGCAAATTTATTAAACTCACCCAGGGATTTTATTTTATTTTATTTTATTTTGCTTTTTGGGTCACACCGGCAATGCTCAGGGGTTTCTCCTGGCTCTGCACTCAGGAATTACTCCTGGCGGTGCTCGGGGGACCATATGGGATGCCGGGAATCAAACCCGGGCCGGCATGGGCCGGCCGCGTACAAGGCAAATGCCCTACCGCTGGGCTATCGCTCCGTCCCATCACCCAGGGATTTTAGTAAGAAAATTTAGTAAGAAAACTCCAATATCAGTCACTAGTATTAGTAAATGTCTAAAATCTTTTAACATCATTTTCCAAAATCAATTAAATTTAAATTGAGTGATATAACATAAAATTTTCCCACTTCTAGAAAAATTAATTTGATTCTGTATAAAACAGGTTCAATGATAATGGCAACAGTTAGAGGTGATGGGGCAAATTTCATGCACACATATATACTAAATAAGTCAGTCTTATATAGTGCATATGATTTCAAGGATTACAAAAATATTATTCTATCTTCTATTTGTGCCAAAATTTTCAAACTAAATTAGGAAATTTACATTCCTTTTTGAACATTTAACAACCTTTAGTCTTTGGGAAACGTTTCATATCTTTAAAGTACACATAGTTCAACAAAGCAAAGCCAGTTCGAGCCCAGGTAGGCGGCTCCAAGAGGCGGGAATCACCGGGGGAAGTCGTCAGATGGAGGCGTGGTCGCCCTTCCCCCTCCATCTTGTCGGGCCTGGTGGCCCTGCCGGGCGAGCTGCCCACGGGCCAGCACAGGGCCTCACGGAAGGCTGGGGAGGCTGGCGCTCGGCTTGCGCCGGGCCTAGCTGACCATGGAACCCCGAGGAGGGCAGATGGGTTTTGGGAGTGGGCCTGTCGCCTCTGAGGGGTCCCGGAAGCAGCCGGATGAGACTCGCCCACCACACTAGCCACCATTTTTGCTGTCCGGACGCTGCGAAATGGCCTCAGACCAGATCAACAGAGCAAAGCCAGTTCGAGCCCAGCGCCCGCATGGTCCACTAAAATAGTGAAACAGTAATGTCTTTTAATGCATTGCAGTCAATGAAGAGCAGGAAAGTTTGTTGGGAAGGAGATATAAAGAGGAAAGAAATGACATACAGAACTCGCCAAGTGGTTGAGGTGCGGGAGCGGGAGGGAGGTGGGGACATTGGTGATGGGAGATGGGTTTGGGCGGAGGGTGTGTGTTGGAACACTGTAGAAGCAAAGCTCTACATAGCATCTTTCAATTAAAAAATGGTGGAATCTTCCACAAACATGTGGGAATCAGTGGTTGGGTAGGACAGAGAAGAGAACAGTGTGCTAATATTTGTCAAAAATGATAATACCAGTCTAGAACTGAGAATTGAATATAGGAAAAAAGATATACATGATGATCTCTGAATGTATGTATTGCAATCCACAATGTATAAGAGAAGAGATAAAGAATTTGCCATAGAGGCGGGCTGGGGGAAGGGGGAGGGAAGTGGGGACATTGGTGTTGGGAAATGGGCACTGGTGGAGGGATGGGTGCTGGAACACTGTATGACGGAAACCCAAACATGAACATCTTTGTAATTGTATATCACATGGCGGTGTAATAAAATATTAAAAAAAAAAGTACACATAGTAATGCTTCCCATTAAAGCCAGAATCCAGAGCTACTTTATGCACATGAAAGTGGTTTACATCAAAAGCAGCAATATAAACTGATGGGGAGAGTAGAAAAGGAAGTCTTTTGTGCTGTAGATGGGAATGTAAATTGATGCAAACATTTCATAAAATTCTATAGATCTTATTGAAATAGTTAAGTGTAGGACTTTATATGATCTGTCAATCTGAGGAATATGAAAACATTCACTTGTATCACTTGTCTTCTCATTGTTCATTGATTTGCTCGAGCAGGTGCCAGTAACGACTCCATTCATTGGGAATGAGGTCCATTATCGTTACTGTTTTTTGCATATCTAATACATCACGGGTAGCTTGCCAGGCTCTGCCGTGGCTCTGGGTTCATCCCTTTCTATGTCAGACCATCAACCATCCAGGGCCCCTCGGTGTAGACAAGACTGTCTCCTGTCTGCCACCTGCCAATGCAGCTGTGCACCACAGTCACACCTGAAATACCTGAGGGGCACGTCCTATGAAAATATTAACACAAAATATTAAATAACTTACATGTTTATTGTACAATTATTTAAAAGATCTGAAACATGGAAGCAATCAGCATGTATGTTTTACAGTTATTTGAAAAATAAAGTTGTGAGGTGCAAATTGAATGCAATTTATCAAGAAAATATATTGGGTTTGGGAGTGAGACCAAAGAGATAGCATGTATGGTAGGACACTTGCCTTGCTTGCTTGCAGATGACCCAAGTTCAATTAGTGGCATCCCATATGGTCACCTGAACCCCTCCAGAAATAATTCCTGAGTGCAGAGCCAGGAGTTATTTCCGAACATTGCTGAGTGTTGCCCAAAACAAAGAAACAAAATATTTTTTGGGATGTGTATATATTAGTGAAACTTAAGGCACTTATCATGCAGTCTGACAACTTTTGTTTAAATTACTGGTACTACATGTGGTCGCCCACAAACTGTCAGGGATGACTTCTGGGCACAGACCCAGGAATAGCCTCTGAGCACTACTGGTAGTACCTCAAGTGCACACACACACACACACACACACACTTCCCAAACAAAAAGATAAAACTTTCTTTTTAACAATCACTGTATCACTGTCTTCCCGTTGTTCATCGATTTGCTCGAGCGGGCCCCAGTAACATCTCCATATGTCCTGTCTCATGCTAGTAGAGCCCAAGGGCATCTGCTTGCTCCAGGAACATAAAGAGCCTCAAACCATTCCATCAGGTCATGGGAATGAGGTCTATAATTGTTACTGGTATTTGGCATATCAAATACAACACGGGTAGCTTGCCAGGCTCTGCCGTGCAGGTAGCATACTCTTGCAGTCATCTCTAAGTCCAGCATTTAATGATGAACCGCGCAGCCACTTGCAGCCGTGCGAGCCGGACTGTGATAGGCTGGTCTGCTGGGTGGAGTTCTGACGAGAGAGACGTCCGGATGTGGAAAATGGAGGCCTTCATGGAGTGGGGGGGGGTCGTCTGGCTTGTTGCAAGGCTCTGCTGGGCTGGCGGGCCAGGGCTAGAACCCGCCATCTCTCCTGGGCTCCTTGTGAGCGGCTGGGCACAGGGAGAGCAAGTAGCAGCTCTGCCCCATGTCTGTCTTTCTTTTAACAATAAAATGAAGAATTTTCAGTGAATTTGTACTGTCTGTGGAAGTACCTCATGCATGGAGTAGACTAATAGTCAACAGAAGTGAACTACTGTCAATAGGCAACTTTTTAAAAAGTATTTTATTATACCACTGTGAGATATACAATTTCAAAGATATACAATTAAAAAGTTCATATTTGGGTTTTGGTCATATAGTGTTCCAGCACCCATCCCTCCACCAGTGCCATCTCCCACCACCAACGTCCCAGGTTCCCTCCCCCTCCCCAGTCTGCCTCCATGGAAGGTTCTTTATATTTTTCCCTTTCTCTCTCTCTCTTTTCCTTCCCTTCCAGACTATGGATTACAGAATATACATTAAAGGGTTGTCATGAATATCTTTTTGCCTGTATTTAATGCTCAGTTCTAGGTTGGTATTAGTACCCTTGACAATTGTTAGCACACTGTTCCATTTTCTGTCTTACCTAGCCTCTGACTCCCACATGTTTGTGATAATTTCCACCTTTGACAAGACCTCCTGTTACAAGGTCATGTTTCACTTGACCTTGGATATTGGTATCATAATATGTACATATATATTTATGTCATGTAAATAAATGCAGTCATTCTGTGTCTGTCTCTCTCCTTCTGGCTAATTTCACTCAACATAATCCTCTCCATGTCTATCCATTTATATGCAAATTTTATAACTTCATTATTCCTAACAGCTGTATAATATTCCATTGTGTAGATGTACCAAAGCTTCTTTATCCAGTCATCGATTCTAGGGTACTCTGGTTGTTTCCAGATTCTGGCTATTGAGAACAATGCTGCTATGAACATAAAAGTAGGGATGGTGTTTCCACTGCATATTTTTGGCTTCCCAGAGTAGATTTCCAGGAGTGGTATGGCTGGGTCAAATGGGAGCTCAATTTCTAGTCTTTGGAGGAATGTCCATATTGTTTTCCAGAAAGGCTGTACTAGCCGGCATTCCCACCAACAATGGATGAGTGTCCCCTTTTCCCCACATCCTCGCCTGCATTTGTTGTTCTTGCTCTTTTGAATATGTGCCAGTCTCTGTGGTGTAAAGTGGTATCTCATTGTTGTTTTGATTTGCATCTCTCTGATGATTAGTGATGATGAGCATTTTTTCATATGTTTTTTGGCCATTTGAATTTCTTCCTTGCTGAAGTTTCTGTGCATTTCTTCTCCCCACTTTTGGATGGGGTTGTTTGTTTTCTTCTTGAAAAGTTATACCAGTGCCTGATATATATCCTGGATATTAACCCCTTATCAGATGGGTATTGGGTGAATATTCTTTCTCATTCTGTGGACTGCCCTTTGTATCTTAGTCACTGTTTCTTTTGAGGTGCAGAAGCTTTTTAGTTTCATGTAGTCCCATATGTTTATCTTTTCTTCTAGTTGCTTTGTTAGTGATGTTTCACCTTTGAAGATGCCTTTAACTGCAATGTCTTGGAGGATTTATCCTATATTTTCTTCAATGTACTTTATGGAGTAAAGTCTGATATTGAGATCTTTAATCCATTTTGATCTGATTTTTGTGCATGGTGTTAGACAGAGGTCCAAATTCATATTTTTACATGTCGCTGCCCAGTTTTCCCAACACCACTTGTTGAAGAGGCTTTCCTTACTCCATTTTGGACTCTTTTAGGCAACTTTACTGAGGGTAAAACAGTGATTATGTAGAGGTAGAAGGAATGAAGTTCATGTGGGACAAGAGTGTGTAGTGAATTGGAAGCAAAAATGGAAGTTAATGATTACATGGACTATGTGCAATTATAGGGGACACGTGTTCACGATCTCTAAGCTCCTAAACAGAAGAAAAGTGATCTGTCTTAAAGATTCTGTATAGTAACAGCCCATACCTCAAACCCTGCCAAAGGTCAGTTATCAATATATACTAATCTTTAGGAAACATCAGGTCCCTTGACATCAATCCTTTGCCATTATTTTGGCCAGCATACCAAGATCATTGCCTCAGGACCCTGTGAAGTATTCTTGCAGGTTAGCCAGCCCAGATGGTTTAAGTGCTGAGCCAGTAGAAGCTCCAACAGGAATTATGTAAACAAATGCAGTCAGAAGTAAAAACACATCCAATGATTTCCCTATTCTTTCCCTATTCCTCAATAAAACAATATAATATTGATTAACAGAATTTTAAAAAGCTGACATTTATAAATAATGGGACAATTAAAAGGAAGGGATATAAGATTGTATAGTGTATAAAGAAAAGGATAAAGGAACATTATTAAAAGGTTCATGGGTGAAAAACTGTGAAATCACCCATAATTGGAATGTAATTTTGAAATGAGTATGAATTATTAATGCAGACAAAAACAAACTGTATTAAAGGTGGGCATCCTCAATCTTAGTGTGCAGATTTCTTTATATAAATCTGAATGAGTAATCATAAGCAGTGTCTTGTTTTATCAGTTTTAGACCTTTATGATGCGGACAGAGTCCCAGTACATAGGATATAGCATTAACTCCAACCCCAGGAATGTTGAGACACTTGAGGGTCCAAGAACACATAACAGAATAACCATCTGCACTTCTATGCTCTTAAGAGTACTGTTCACAACAGTTCAAACCCAGAAACAACCCGAATGCCAGGGAACAGTAGACTGTATAAAGAAAATATGATACTACGCAGTCACCAGGAAAAATGAAGTCATGAAGCTTGCTTATAAACAGATGGCCATGGAGAATATCATGATGAATGAAATGAGTCAGAAGGACAGAAGCATACTTATAATAATTACATCCATTTGTGAGGTATTAAAAATACGTAGTTTGAGACTAATACCCACTGACTCAGGAAATACAGGATCAAGAAGGATTGATTGGATATTGTTGGAATCTTGCCACAAGTGAGTGGGGGGACAGTTAGGATAGAGAAGGGATCAGTATGACCTTAGTAGTTAGGAATGATCATTCTGGACAAGAACTGAGTATTGATAGTAGGTAAAAAGGACATGCATGATAACCTTTCAGTCACTGTATTGCAAACCAGTATGCCCAAAAAGAAAAGGGAGAAAGTGAGAGAGAAAGAGAGAGAGAAAGGAAGAGATAGAGAAAGAGAGAGAGAGAAGAAAATTTGAGGTAGTGGTGGTGGGAGGGAAACTGTGGACATTGTAGGAAATGTTCACTGGTGATCTGATGAGTGTTGAAATACTGTATGAATAAAACCCAACCATTAACAACTTTGTAACTGTATCTCACTGAGATTCAATAAAAATAGGTTTATAACGTAAAATAGGAAAGTTGAGATGAATAAATCAATAGTTACTTAATAAAAGTTAATTAAGGATTGAGTTAATTATTTAACTCAATAACACTTAACACTTAAGTACACAACCTAACTGTTAGGAAACTATAGAATATGCTAAACTATAATTAAGTAATTTTAGTTATACCTTTTAGTGACTGTAGGTGAATATTATTTTGTTTTGTCTGTTAATTGTGATCACTGGGATTCCACATCTCCATACAATACATCAGGAGTCACCTCCAGACTATAGTCATACTAAGCAGATGATTTTGTTGTTCCTCAGCAGGAATAACTTGCACCCAAGTTCTTTCATTTGCAATATCTATTTGACACTGGGGAGGGAGAGCTGGCAAAATGGAGGAAAAGCAAGGGTGTCTTTGAGACTGCACTGTTGTTTTATAGATGTTTCTATAAATTGAAACCCAATTTCAAGTTCTACAAAGATGAAAGACACTTGTTAAAAATCTAATCTTATCTCTCTGTCCGAATAATAGAAATCAAAATTACCAATTTTTCTATAGCTCATTAATCTCTAAGAAGATACAGATAAATACTGAATTTCTAAAAATTAGTAAGTAAATACTTAACCAAAACTCCTCTGCTACTACCACATGCAATATGATCTCTGGCCATTGTAGTAACTTTTCCTCTGGGGATATCAGAAAATAAAGATAGACAACTCCTGCCATATGAGATAATTTATTTTATTTTTACCCTTACATTTATTTTTTTTTCTTTTTTTAATTTTTATTATACCATGTGAGATATACAATTACAAGGATGTTCATAATTGGGTCTCTGCCATACAGTGTTCCAGAACCCATCCCTCCACCACCCATATCTGAAACACACCCCACCACCCAAACCCTGCCTGCCCCTATTGCAGGCACATTTTACTCTCTATCTCTTTTGAGTTTGATTTGTAGGTGATTTCTCTCATTTGAAATACTCTCTTGTATTCTCTATTATTTTTTAGAAAGTAACTTTTAGTTTCTTTTACTTCAGTTACCCTATTCCACATGTGAGAGACACCACCTGGTATGATCTTACACTTCCTTACTTGTTTCTCTCTGTAGGCTCTATCCATTTCATGCTAAAAGACACAGTTTCATCTTTTTTGATGTTAGGGTAGTATTCCATTGAGTATATAAATTCAGGATATTTTTCAGCCTGTTGAATATAAGTGGACGTTTAGGTTGATTCCATGTTTGGGATATTATGATTATTGCTATTATTAACGAAAGAGTGCAAATATTTTTTGAATTAGTGTTTTCATACCATTTCAATAGGTGCCTCAGAACAATATTGTGGGACTATATAATATTCATTTCCCCCTGTTTTTTCTTTTTTTTCTTTTTCTTTTCTCTTTTTTTGTTTATCCTTACATTTATATAAACACTGTGGTTACAAAGTTGTTCTTGATGATTTTTTTGCAGACTTTAATATTCCAACACCAATCCCACCACAACTGAGCCTTCCCGCCACTGTTATTTCCAATTTTCTCAGCCACATCCTGCCCCCATAGCAGGCCCTCAATAATTTATTTTATATTGCTTGTTATAAAAATTTTCTAAAAGAATCATCAAAAAATGTTGCTATGAAAGAAAGTTGGTGAAGATTTTTTTTTTAAATCTCACCATGGAGCCATATCAAAGATAAGTGAAATGCTGTTACTGGTTAAGCCTTCTGTTTATATTTTGTTAGTCAAAGATTGGTTGCCTTCTCAAAAACATTGGTCAGATCCATAAAGTAGGTGGCACTGCCAAATGTGTATTGCAATCTTCCATTCTTTTTTTTTTTTTCAATCTTCCATTCTTGACTAGGGGAGTGCTAACCTTCTCTTTTTATCATACAACACCATAAAAATAATTCACGCCAATGTAATGAACTCTTGGTAACATGAATCCTGCTCGAATAAAATATTGATAATGCATTACAGCTTATGTATTAATAGTATTAGAAGTTTGTAGTAGTATAAGAGTGAAGATAAATAAGCTTAAATACAGATATTTAAAAATTGTTGAGTTTCGGGCTGTTCTAATAGTGCCCTGGGTACTTTTGGCTGTGGTTCTTGGAGTGTCCCAGAGGTGGTCAAGTAGCATGCAGAATAGAGGACACACACAGGCCTCCTACATGCAAAGCCTGTGGTCAGCCCTTTGAGCGGAACCTGTGCTCTCTCCAATTAGTAGCTACATTTTTCTTAAAAAAAAGTGTGAAAGTTCTGTATGCATAATTTTTATTAAAATTCTACTCTAATACAGAAATGTAGTATGTAGCACAGAGAAAATAATTCTGAATTAACACTATGCTGAACTCCATTATAGCCATTAGCTAGTACAGATAATTTTTTATAGGCTAGTCCTATGGGAATATGAACCTTGATTTTGGGAACAAGAAAAGTTTTGGCTGACTATATATCAGAAACTAGTAATAGAACTGATAGGTGAGTTCAGATGGAAGCACACATGAACAGTAAGGCAGAGAAGATAGCCGTATTAGTGCTGTAAATATCAAAGCCCATCTTTTTGATATGCAATCAGAACTCTCGTCCTTCTCTATAATTGTAACTGAAATAGCTAAATAAGAATAGTATTTACCTTTACGAGTTTGGTCTTTTAGCACTGAAATAGTTTTTTTAAACTTATCATAGATGAGATTCCTGTCAAGATGGCAGGTTTAACATGACTGATGGTCTGATTCATGTATACTTTGCTTTTCCAAGGTAGCACCCATTTGTGTCTGGCACAAAAACCCATGTTCCTTTAAAATAAAAGAAGTAATTTTTTTCCTCTATGGCAATTTTGTTTGTCTATTTCTTTTGATCAGTAGCTCTTAAATGGTTTACTGAGCTTGTGTCATAAAGTCCGTAGCAGTTTGGAATTCAACCTCAGATCAAGGTTCTCTACTGTGACATACTGAATAATTAACTAAACAAAAGAAGCTCATAATTTTTTCAATATAATTGTGACAGTTGTTTCTTCAGTGTCAGCTTCAGTATAGTATTGCAAACAGAATTATGGAAATTCCAAGTAAGAGTTTGAAGACAACCCTGCCATTGTCTTTAGGAAGATTCCACATTTCTGAAGAGTATGGATTTCTTCTTCCTAGTCCTCTGGTAAGAGTACGTCTTTGAACCAGACCAGAGTAGGTTTTTAATATACAGATTTATTTCTTGCTTTATATAATCTTTAAATAAATGGAATATAAGTACTGAGCAATTTTCCTGTTAAATTCATGTTGAGTTTGTGAACTTTATTTTCTTTGTGAAAGTAACACTTCATAGGCTTGCTATGAGGATCAAAGCAAAGTTGGTAAAGGTGATATATTAGTGATGTGTGAACTCCCTTGTAATTCTCACATTCTTTGGTTAGAGTCTAGAAGAGGCCAGCCTCAATTCTGAAATTAGAACTAAATAGGCTCCAGTTCTTACTCCTACTTACCAAAAGATAATTTAATGTATTCATCTATATTTCTAAATTATGATCAATTTGAAATGAAATATTTTATTATGTTGTAAAGCATAGTTTTGTCAACATGTTTCAAAATATATATCTTGGGACAGGTGGAACAGTACAGCAGGTGACACATTGCCTTGCATGCAACTGACCCAGGTTTCAACTGTAGCACCATAGATGTTCACCCTCAAACACCACCATAGTAAATTCCAAGTACAGAGATCCTGAGAACTGCCAGATATAACACTAAGAGCAAAATAAAGATTAAAACTATGTGTCTTAGTTTGATTTTAAAATATTTGATTAACACAAAACCTCAATTTCTCCAGTTTTGATAATTTATTTTGACTCAATTTTTTGTTAAAACATTCAATTGTATATTATAAGCGTATTTGAAATTAATTTTCATTTGGTTTTCTATAGTATTTGATTTTATGAATTTTTTAATTCTGGAGGCTACTAAAGGAGGGTAGCTTATCACTACCCGCCAATCAAAATTTATTACTCTCACTAATTTAAGGATGCTAAAGCATATTAAATAAAGATTAGCAAAAAAGAAGAAAGGTTGAGAACTATTCACACCCCAATCAAAGAACAAATTGGCTTTGGTGTTTAAAAAATCATCACATAAAATTATGAGTATGACTAAAGACATAATTGTGTGTTCTAAGTTGTAAAGATATAATCTCAATGTCTCAATGGGTACCCAAGCTTGTATTCTGCATTTCAATATTATAAAATGAACTTTATCTCAATTGATGAATATTATTTAACACAGATTATAGGTATTAAAAATTCTTATCAACTTTACAACACTATATACAAAATATTTATAAAAATTTGTATATTGTACCCTTGGTGTTCTAATTATAATTCAAACATTTACTAAAAAATCCCTATGATATTTTTAATAGTGGCTTGTACTCACTAACTAAATTTGCTGTTATAAAAACCTTCCCATTTTTATTGTAATAACCTTCTTTATTCTAATCTTTTATTTGATCTGCATGTAGAGTATCAGATTAATGTTTTTCAATTTTCTAACTGAAATAATTAATGCATTATTTAAATTTATTAAATATATTTTTTTAATTTTGTATTTTTTATATTTTAATTTTAACTTTTATTAGTCACAAAGTGATATATGATTGGTCAATCCCTTCACCGGTGTCCACTTCCCCCACTATGACTTCCATTTCCCTCCCACCCACCTGCCTGTCTCTATTTGAAGCACTTTTAAAAAATTTGCATTATACCACCATGATATAATTTTTATATCATGTATAATTTTGGTGATAAAATTTTTATATCATCTCTGTAATATTACAATTATAGATGTTCATGATTGGGTTTCAGTCATACAGTGCTTCAGCACCCATCCCTCTACTAGTGCACATTTCCCACCACCAATGTCCCCAGATTGCCTCTCTCCTCCCCCAGTCTGCCTCTATAGCAGGCACTTTTCCTCTTCTCTCAATCTCTCTCTCACTCTCTTCCTTTCTCTCTACCTTCTCTTACACATTGTGGCTTGCCGTACATACATTTAGGGGTTGTCATGTATATCCCTTTGTTGAGGCACTGTTTTATGTGCTTTGGTGAACTTAGATAGATGTTTTGGGAAGAATTTTGTATAAGAAGAACAATGCGAAAATTATACTCCCAACCCTATTGGGAAAAAGAAATGAAAATAAAAAATTTAAATCTTAGAATTTTCAAACCCCATCTTCTTAGAAGGCATTATAAACAAGAATTTAAAGTTTGGTATTCCCTAAAACAACTTAATAAAATATTGCATCTTCAAAATAGATTTATATATTTCTAGATAATTTTCAATTTAAAATAACTCTGATATTATATATGGTAAACTTATAGGAATGTCTAAAATTTTTATGTTTCAATATACCATTAATTTTAATTTAGTAATATTTAATTCTAAGAGCCTCAATTGGGCTACACTGGCATGTGACAGGGACAAATGGAAATGTTACTGGCGCCCGCTCGAGCAAATTGACAAATAACGGGATGTAAAGTGATCGAGTGATCAAGTGAATATTTAATTCAATAATTGTCCTTTTTTTATTCTTTTTCTTTACTCTAAAACTGAAGCTACTCTTCAAACCTAATGATTTTGTGTAGTTCAGAAAGTTCTTTGTCCCATTTACTTAAAGGAACTTCTCTAATGTTTCTTTCTCCACTCTATACTTGGCTGCAATGTTGCATCTATAACATTTTTATTGAAACTCAAATTGGTTATTTTAAACAGTCAGTTTCAAGTCCTATTATATTTGATTATTTGAATTCTAATTCTTATAATATTATTATTAATCAGCTCTCTCCTATTGGTGCTTGTTCTATTTATTTATTCAGTCTTTGGGCCACACCTGGTAGTATTAAGGCTTACTCCTAACTCTGCTCTCAGGGATCTCTTAGCTGAGTTCCAGGCTCATGGTGAGGTGCCAGGCAAGCACCCTACCCGCAATCCTATCTCTCTGGACTCCTCTATTAATTTTAAGTATTATATTTTTTGCTTTTGTTACACCCACTGTGTTTAGGGCTTAAACCCAGCATTGTGCTTAGGGATCATTCCTGGTGGTGCTCAGAATGGTGATGGAGATAAAATCCATGTTGGCTGGGCAAGTCACTTTATCCATTGCCCAATCTCTTTGGCCCCTATTTTTTCTTAAAGAGACCACATAGATCTGTGATTTGTAGTTCCAGAGTTGAGTCCACTGCTCATTGGTCAGAAGGTGCTCTTAAGCATTTGGTGCTCCAGGCACAGCTAGGTCTATGCCTAGTCTATGTGGTGGTATTAGGCTCCGACTATTGTCTTATAAACAGTAAGATGTGCTCTACCACAGGATTTGTCTTACTCGTTCCTGTTCTATTTTTTTTGTCCAAACTTTTAAGTTTAATCTTTTTTTTTTAATGTTACCATGGACTTGGTGGAAGGAGGAATGGAGTGTGATTTTTTGTGTGCTTGTTTGTTTTTGTGGCACTAGGGATAGAAGCCAAGACCCCACGAACTGGAAATATTCATTGGATGACTGAACTACAATTCTGACCTACTCTGTGCTATTTTCTTAACCAGAGTTTCCAGTTGATCAAGTTCATTTATTTTTATTTATTCTATGATTTACAGTATTTTATGATGGTTTCTCATGTACATAATTTCAACACCACACTCATCATTACTATAAACAAACACTTGCTTTTGAGGACAAAGACAAGTGCTCTGGGATTTCTCATGTCTGAGCTCAGGGATCACTCCTAGAGCTCACAGAATCATATGTGATACCACACATTGGGCTGTGAGCAAATCATGGGATCTACCTGCTGTACTATCTCCTTGGCACCTAAAACACTTGATTATAAAATATCTATTCTCTTTTAGATTTTAGACATGTTAAGAAAATATATTAGAGGGATGTATGTTTATTCAATATTATCCTGAACAATCCCTGGACAATTTTCCTACTGTAGGACTAATTAATCATTTATGGAATGCCCTTTGCCATGTGCGACTAGCTATTGACTAGGCCTAAGCGCTCAAATTATACATTAACTTGTAGATGTGTTTCTAGAAGAGAGCTTCCAATTATTTCTGCCAAATATAACTAAAGGGTTTTTTTTCACTCAACTGATGATTTTATTAGTGAGCAACTAAAAGCAAGTTCAGTTAAAAACTCCTGTGCTTTGTTGAGGGCCAGCACATAGTGAATTCTTGAAATTCATTGTATTGATCTAAATTCTGATCTAAATTCTGCTTTTAGACTGAAAATTAAAAGTGTTTGTTGTCTAAAGCTATCTCTCAGGGTAATCTAAAATTCCGAGCTATTTCTATTTTGAATGCAGAAAAAGCTTCCAGATTACTATAGGCCTTGGATGGAAATAGTCAGTAAACTTCCTCATTTGATTGAGAGTCACCAGCTTCAAGCTCAAGTGAACAAGGTAAACCGCTATTCTTCAAATAAATCTCTGCTCACCATTGTACTTTCATTTCAGACTGATTTTATTCTCAGTATACAAGGACACAGATCATTGTCACTGAATTGACAAAGCTGCATTTTTATTTCTTGAAGAGCACAATGGCTTGTACATCGTAGAAGGCATATTTTCTTAAAATTTTCAAAGCTTTCACAAAGCAATTCAAGGAACATTAAGAACTATATTTCTTAGATCTATGAAGACTGACATTACCCTAGAGGAGTACAAAAGTTAAAAAAAAAGCATATATGATTATTTTCAAATGCTTGAGTTTGAATATTGCTTTTATCACTTAACCATCCATATAAATTACTCAATTCTTGTAACTGCTTATTAATTTATAAAATAAAAGAAATCGTAATTTCATAGAATGGCAGGGAGGACTAGATGACATTTGAAATAGATTCTTAAAAAAATTTTCTGCTACACTAAAGAATTCTGTGTATATCTAGTTTTTATTATAGTCTCCTGTACAACAATCCTCCTATTAGCTGTTTGAATTGCTAAGTGATTTCAGAGATGCAAATATTATTTTTCTACTTCAAAACTTCTTCACCAACTTATATGTATTTAGTTTTCACAATTACAAATTGATTTTCAAAATGTGTTTAATGTCTTGTAAGAAATGAGCATAAAATGTGAAATACTGTAATAAATGCAAAAGAATTATCATTCAGATTTTTGAAAATTTGGAAACTGAATAACAGAATTAATTTTCATGTTGCATAAAATTACTCATTAAAGACTATAAAATAATAAAATGAAGTTTTAAAATTACCAAATATATGGGGGCCAGAGCGATAGCACAGCGGGTAGGGGTGTTTGCCTTGCATGCTGCTGACCTGGGTTCGATCCCTGGCATCCCATATGGTTCACCGAGCACCGCCAGCAGTAACCCTCAAGGGAAGAGCCAGGAGTAATCCCTGAGCATCGCCAGGTGTTACCCAAAAAGTCAAAAAAAATATCAAATATATGTGAGTGCAGGACAAACAAAGAAATTTGTGGTATATGAAAGATTTAATGGCATTGCTGCCATATTAAATTATATTAGAATCACAAATGAGGCTTTCTAGTCCTTATACCAAATTTTAGTCAAGAAAAACAGAATACTCTAGAGTTTCAATCTCTCATGTCAGAGTAGCATGGTATTTCTGGGACAATATTCCAGAATGAAAAAATTAAAATTCAATCTGTGAACAAAGAGAACTGCATTTTTCTAACTTTGAACTGTGTCCACATTTTCCCTTAGGATTTATTTGACACCATTAAATTAAAAGTGGTGCCAGCAACTTGAATTGTTGAATTGTTGTTTCTCATAATTTAAAGGCTACAGAGAAAGTCCTGTTGCCTAGACGGCAATGTTAAGCTATTTCTTCACTATTGCGTATAGTTTAGAAACTTCAACAACTAGGCAATAATAATAAACTAAAGTGCATAAGAATTGGAAAAGGGAAAGTTCAGCTCATTATTTTCAGATGACATAATATCATAAAAAATCCCTCAAACTATCCAGGAGATATTAGAGATTAGATTAGAACTCATAAAATACATTGAGGAAACCAAAGGCAGAACTATTAAGGTGTTTTTAATCATTAAATTCCACTGGCAGAAGTGACAAAATCAAAAAATAAAGAAGTGGTGCTATATCAAATTGGAAACCTTTTGTGGCAAATGAGACTTCCCACTTAATGAAAGAAAATATTGGAGTAGCATATATCTGAAAAAGGACTAATAGTCAAGACATAAAATACTAAGCTCAATAACAATAATAATAACCACTTCAGCAATTTGGAAGAGAAGATAAGCAGAAACTTCATCAAAGAACATATAGTGTCACTAAGCGCCTGCTCATTATCCAAGTTTCTCTATGATTAACCATCATGGTGGGGATGAACTCACACATTGATGCAATACTATTCTGATTACGTAAAGAGTTGGAAACATTCTATGTTGAAGTTTTTGCCTCTGCATCAGTAACCAGTGAAGACCAGTTCTCTTGAAATCATAAGAAAGGTCTTTGAAATCACAGGCCAACCCAACTTTTTTTCTTTGACTGACTTGTGGTTATACATTCATTCTTTTTTGGAGGTATCCAAAAATATTCTTATCTGTCTCTATTTGGCAGTGACTGCTCATGGGTGTCTGTGAAAACTGTCAGTTCCTTTTTCCCTATTGACTCCTACTTCTTTTTTTTTTCTTTTTGGGTCACACCCGGTGGTGCTCAGAGGTTACTCCTGGCTCTGCACTCAGGAATTACTCCTGCTGGTGCTCGGGGACCATATGGGATGCTGGAGATTGAACCCTGGCCGCATAGGCCAGCCGTGTGCAAGGCAAACACCCTACTCGCTGGGCTACCGCTCCAGCCCGACTCCTACTTCTGGTACTAATACATTCCCTACTTCTCTTTCTCTCTAGTTAGTCCTTACTAAACTGATTATTAATGCAAAGGAAAACCAAGCTACCAACTGTTTTTTTTTTTTAGTCAGACTCAACTCTACTGAGCCTGAAGCAATGAGTAAAACCAGAAAATAATTCCCACAAATAGGATTGTTATTAGGATAAACTGGGTCAGTGATATCAAGTAAACAAACATGTTATGATAATACAGAACTACAAAGTTGCCATGAGAAGTTCCCATGAAATAGGTGATCTCTCTGTATGTTAATTTTGTAGAACAGTAATCAAGCTGTCATTCAGTCATGAAAATTGGGAAGCATTGGTGGAAAGATTAGGTATTACTCAAATAAATAGTCTTGAATATCACTGATACTGCTGTGTACTGGAATCTGCAGAGAAATGGCTGTAAATGATGCTCTGAACTCCTGTGTTCGTTCTCAACTTTCAACAGATAATATTGGAAATTACCTTTACAGATGCCCCTCCTAGATGGCCAGTTCCTCAAGGGTTACCGGGAACACCGCCTTGCTCACTTAGTCCTAAGCCTTATTACCATGGGATATGTCTGGCAGGAAGGAGAAATACAGCCCAAAAAGGTAAGGAGCAAACTACAATTGTTTTACTACTTGTGTTCCAGTAAACACTATCCTATTTACTGGAAAATGACCATTTTCTTTCTTGCTCTTCTTTATTAATTGAGAGAGGACAACAACTTTATTTAAATAAAACATCTTATTTTCCCATAGTGTAAGAAATTTTATTTTAGGTTTTTCTCTTTAATTAATCAATTATTTTTCAGAACCTTTTTACACAAATATTTCAAATGCTCCACTTAAAGACAAAGTTTTGATTTTAAAAGGTTAAAGATTGCCTACATTTTATATGTGTAAATTTCCTTAGTAATATGATCATCTGAACTATATTAATTCTTCCAGTTCAATTCTATATTTTTCCACTTTCCCATTTCCCATTTTATTTGTTTCAAACATGATTTATATATTTCAATAAGAAAACGATTTTTTCTACTTCTTGTTTATTCAGGCCCTAATTCATGTTACACATTTGCTGCCTTTCTAAATGTAGTTAAGTTGGGCTGGAGAAAGCACAGTGGATAGGGTGCTTGCCTTGCATGAGGTATAACCTAGGTTGATTTACAGAGCTAGGAGTAATCTCTAAGTATTGCTGGATGTACATTCCCCGAACCCAAATAAATAAATTTTAAAAAGAAAAAGAAAATCACGATGCCTAAAAGTAATTTTAAAGTATAGTAAGTTAATTTGGAAGATTATTTTATGTATAGGTGTACTTCTAATTTTATATTTTTTATGGACAGTTAAGACTATGATTATAAATTCCCTGTTCAATGGGTTGTTAATAAAAACATTAGAGGGGATCATATCTATACATTCTATGCAGATCCCAGTTTTCTCCCCACTTTGTTTCTCTAGCACAGAATTGTTGCATTAAAAGACTGTCATGATTGTTTACTTCACTAAACTCCCCACAATATGTTCATTGCTTGCATTTATGCCTAATAGGTTCTGCCACAGAATCTTGCTCTTCCTTTTGTTGAAATCTCCAGGAAATTGGGGCTCCCCTCTATCCTGGTCCACTCTGACTTGGTGCTGTCAAACTGGAACTTGAGGAACCCTGAAGGGTAAGAGTAAGAAAGGTGCCTCTGATTAAACGTGGATGTTCAATAAGGGTAGTTCTGTGATATAGTCTATCCAAATAAGAAGGTCCCATGCTGGTTTTTGTTTGTTTTAACTATCTTTGATCGGAAGTGTTCATGTTTATTAGTTGTTTCATATGTCCAAATATAGGATGGACCTTAATAAGTAAAACTTAGTAATTTCTAGAAATTTCTTCTCAACCCATTTGTGACATTTGGGTGTAGGGCACTTTTTCTGATTGGAATCCAAATCAGATCTAATTATTTATAATCTGAATTTCAAGCTCCTGTGTAATCAGACATTTACTGATATTTCCATTGCTTTCTTTACTATTTCCTTCTACTAAAAGCAAGATAATGGACTTCAATAAAAGATCATTTAGAGTGATCCTAAGTCAATAAATGAGTATTGTGAGTAACTATTATATTACTTATAGTAATATAATAATAATATAATAAAATATTATTATATTAGGATCACTTTTTATAGTGATCCTATGGATAGTTAAAATCATAACTATCAATAGTTATGATCTATGTAATGAATCATTACACTATTCACTGTAATAAATAGTGATTTGCATATGTCTTTTGAATGAATGTTTTCTTGTCCTTGGGGTAGAGACACAAAACTAGAATTTCTGGATTGTAAGGGAGCTCAATTTTAAGTTTACTGAGATCTCTCCATACTGATTTCCACAGAGGTTGAACCAGGCAGCTTTCCCACCAGCAGCAGGTGACAGTTCCTTTCCCACCACGTCTCAGCCAACACAGATGAGTCCCAATATTTTTGATATGTGTCATTCTCACTGGTGTGATATGGCATCTCATTGTCATCTTAATTTGTATTTCCTAATAATAATTCATAGTGAACATTTTTCTTATGTGTCTGTTGGCCATCTGTTGATCTTCAGAGAACTCTATTCATTATTGATGGGATTTTTGTTGCTGAACTTTGTCAGTATTT
The DNA here is from genome assembly GCA_021461705.1 of Cryptotis parvus. Lineage (NCBI taxonomy): Eukaryota > Metazoa > Chordata > Mammalia > Eulipotyphla > Soricidae > Cryptotis > Cryptotis parvus. Next base: position 109,120 of record JAJIBD010021257.1, read on the forward strand.
TTTATACCCAAGACATCAACCCTTTATCTGATGTGTGGACTGCAAATATTTTCTCTCATTCAGTTAACTGTCTCTTATTTTTAGCCTGTGTTTCTTTTACATGCCAAAACTTTTTTAATATGATGTAGTTCCCTTTGTTTATTATTTATTCAGTTGCCTTTGCCAGTGGCACTGTATTATTGAAGTCACCTTTGCGGTTCTGATCTTGCACTGATCTTCCTATATTTTCCTTGATGTGCTTTGTCAGGGACCACTGGGGTCTCCAACAACACCAGGAAACGAGTCCCTTCTACCTTCAAAGCCAGTTGGGAACGGATAAAAACTCAGGAATCCGACACCGCTTTTAAAGACTTTACTATCACAGGTTCTGATATAAAATCCAAGAACAGGAAAAACCCTGGATTCTGGGTTCCCAGCTAGTCCCCAGCCACGTGTAGGCCAAGATGGCTGCCACCACGTGTTGAAGCCCAACAGACAACTGAGAGGACGGAGAGAGGCAAATGCCAAGGGAAGCCAAAATGGCAAAAATGCCCCTTCTTTTTTTTTCCTAGCTTCTTTTATAGACTGAAACCCGCCAAAATCTTCCAGCCCAGCCCACCCTGGGTTGGGCTATCTAGAGATGTAGCCAGGTAAATGACCCTTTTGAAATGTAGATCTTGGGCCTTTGGCTCAAGCTTCACAAAAGCCAGAGCTGATTCCCAGAGGCAAAATCTCCCTAGCAGAGAGGAGGGGCTGCTTCTCTAAACCAGAAAGCAGTTCAGAACATAATTTGTAGGAAATGGCATTAGTACTTTTGACCATGAATATATAGCTAGCAGATCCCAGACTCTGGATCCCACTAAGGTCCAAAATCCATCAGAATAATTCGCTTTGGCATCACCTTTAGAGTCAGAAGCATGTTAGTTTGCCCAGAGGCACACTGGCATGTCTCTAAACTAGAAGAATTGATTACGTTATGGTTGATTCAACATAGTCAAGTACTCCTGGTGTATCTATCTACATGTATGTTCCACAAGGAGAATATTGATCTGGTGCAAGCAAGATTCATGATAAGATAGCCCAGCGGGTAGGGCGTTTGCCTTGCACGCGCCGGCCTATGCCGGCCTGGGTTCGATCCCCGGCATCCCATATGGTCCCCCGAGCACCGCCAGGAGTAATTCCTGAGTGCAGAGCCAGGACTAACCCCTGAGCATTGCCGGGTGTGACCCAAAAAGCAAAAAAAAAAAAAAAAAAATTTATGCAATATGAAAGTATGAAATCAATCCACTCTGCCCGAACTCTCATTGTGTCTGCTCCAGAGATTCCCCAAAGGCAGGGACCAGCTCTTCACATAAGCTAAGTGTAGCTGGAGGTTAAGGTCAGTAGGGCATGTCACCCAATAGTGATTTATAGATTCTGGCCTGATCCACTTTGTTGTTGTTGTTGTTGTTTTTAGCTGAGTAATATTTTTTTAATTTTTTATTGAAACACTGTGATTTACAAAGTAAACAGGTTTTTATGGTACAGTTGTTAGAGCAGTTGAGCAGGTGTCAGTAATGCCCTCATTTGTGAGAATGAGGTCCATTATTGTTATTGCTTTTAGCATACTGAGTAAACCATGTCCAGGCTCTGCTGGCAAGCTATACTAAACATATATAAATAGCATATATGTTATAATGTACATATAACTATGTATTATAATATATATATAATTTAACATATTTTACATATTGATAAATGTATCTATAAATGTATTTAAGCAGATTATAATACCAAAGCACAAAATAGGAATATAAGAATACAATATATTTCTGTGCTTTGATATTATATTATGCTGTTTTACTGTATAGGTTTATTATTTCTAGAAGTTTTCAGTATAAGACTCTAGGATTTTTTTTTATCAATATCATCTGTGTAAAGTGATAATTTGACTTCTTATTTACCAATTTGAGTTCCTTTAATTCTCTTTGTTGCAAAATCATCATGACAAGGATTTCCAATTATATGTTTAATAATAGCTTTGACATTGGTAGCCTTGTGCATAATCTTAGAGAAAAGGTTTTAGTGTTTAACTACTATGCATGATTATAGCTGGGTTTGTTGTATAGTGCTTCTACGTTAATGAAATAAGTCCCCAATCCTCATATTTTCTCTTTCCTTCCTTTAGCTAACTTCTATTGGCTTGCTCAGCTTGGTGAATAGCTTGATAATTGTCACGCTGAATTCTTCATTAGGATAGTAGAAAGTTCTTTTTAAAAACTAACTTTTTTTCAGTTGAATCACAGTGAACTACACATTTACAAAGTTGCTCATGGTTGGGTTACGGTCATACTTGTTCCAACATGCCTTCCTTCACCAGTGTACATTTCCCACCACCAAGCACCTCCTTCCTTATTCGTGTTCCACCAGCCTGTCTTCATGACGGACACTTATATTGTCTCACTCTCTCCCTAATAGAGAGCCTTAGTTTCCTTGAGGTTCTTGCTAGATTTGATATTCTCCAGTGAGTGTAAGTTCTTCCACTTCTCCACTTCTTGATTATACTTGGGATGAGTGAGTTGAAATCCTCTTTTTTGGGTCCAGAGCTTTTGCTCTCTGTGCCTCCATCCTGAGAACTTGAGAGATGATGATGACAGTGATCATGATGATGATGGTGATAAAGTGTGTGCATTGTACAAATGTGAAAATAGAGGCCCACAAAATATTATGTAGATTTACCATGCCAAAATCTGTCCAATTAAACTGGTGTGTATGAGTGTGTGTGTGTGTGTGTGTGTGTGTGTGTGTGTGTATGATTTGACTATTTGGCTTTACTGTCCAGTCGCCAAAATTCCCTTTTGATAAGTTACATTTCTAATCAAATTGAAGGTATAGTACAGAGAATCTTAAAAGAAAAAATGGGTTGATTCAAAAAATTCAAAACTACCTTAGAGTTTTTTTTTATAGTGAATATTAGGTTGGTAGTTAATTACCAAAGAATCAGATATAACCTGGTACTTAATTTATTTTTTCAGTCTTCTCATATGAACAGACCAAGCACAGAAATCTATGAACAAATGAAATAAAAGCAAAGTACATCACTTGATCACTTGATCACTTGAACCCGTTATTCATCGATTTGCTCGGAGCGGGCACCAGTAACATTTCCATTGGACCCTGTCACGTGCCAATGTAGCCCAATGGCATCTGGTTGATTCAGGAATATGAAGAGCCTCAAACCGTTCCCTCAGGGTCTTGATAAGGAAGTCTGACCATCTTGTAGGTGGGCGGCCACGTGATCTTTTGATATCCCGTGGGATCCAGTCGGTAATGGCTCTAGTCCAGCGATTGTCTCCAAATCGCATTACATGTCCAGCCCATCTGATTTTCGATGTCTTGGCAAACGAGACAGCATCCCTGATTCTGGAATAGCGATGGAGGTCAGAACTCCGGATTCCTTCTCTCACTTGAGTGAGGCGTGATATTCCAAGCATAGCTCTTTCAATTCCTCTCTGGGAGACCCGAATAGCATTATCATCCTGCTTTTGTAGGGCCCAGGTCTCTGAGGCGTATGTTAATGCAGGAAGAACGGTGGAGTCAAAGAGATGTGCCCGGAGACGGAGGTTCTTTGTCCTTTTAGCTATTTCTTCGATGCCTTTGAAGGCACTCCATGCCGCTCTCTTCCTCCTGTGCAGCTCAGGATTTAGGTCGTTCATCATGTTGATTTCTCGACCTAGGTACACATAACTGCTGCATTCAGAGATGTTTGTTCCATTGAGAGTGAGTGGGGCCTCTGGAACTAGTTCATTCTTCATGAACATAGTTTTCTTTTAGTTTCAGCTGTAGACCTATCTTTCCACATTCTCGGTCAAAGTCAGCCAGCAATTGTGCCGCTTGGCTAATTTTTTAGTGTTATTAGAACAATGTCATCAGCGAAGCGGAGGTGGTGTAGTTGCCGACAATCTATCTTTACTCCCATTCCTTCCCATTCTAATTGTTGCATGATGTTCTCGAGGGTGGCGCTGAAGAGTTTTGGTGAAATGGTATCACCCTGTCGAACCCCTCTTTTCACATTAATGATCACTTCTTTGTAGAATGGTGAGATCATGGTGGTGAATCTGTAATACAGCTCACGAAGGATCTTGAGGTATTGGGTTTGAACACCCTGTTTGGCTAGGGCTTCGATGACTGCTTCAGTCTCCACAGAATCAAAGACTTTCTGTAAATCAATGAACGTGAGACAGAGCGGCATCTTGTACTCCCTACAAACCTCAATGAGCTTGGTTACTGTTTGGATATGGTCAATTGTGCTGAATCCTTTCCGGAAGCCTGCTTTCTCGCATGGTTGCCCTTCATCTAGTGTTCTGCTAATCCTGTTCAGGATGACTCGTGTAAACAGCTTGTAGATGACAGACAACAGGCAGATGGGGCGATAGTTGCCGATGTCGTGAATGTCTCCCGTCTTAAACAGTAGAACTGTCCTGCTGGTTTTCCATTGGGAGGGCACCTTGCATTCGGACAGGTAGCGTGTGAAGAGCCGAGCTAGTGTATTGATGAGTACCGACGGCAGGTTCTTCAGGTGTTCGGGTCTGACTTTGTCTGGGCCTGGTGCTGTTCCCTTCTTTACCGATGAGATGGCATGTCGGATTTCAGAAGGGAGAAAGTTGGGAATGACATATCCATCCTGTGGAATTTGGTATGCGGGCGGGTGGATGTGGCTATCAAAGAGATTTGAGTAGAAGTCATGGATAATCTTCTCCATTGCCTTTCTGGAAGATGTGATAGATCCATCAGGGCATCAGAGGGCAGTCATCTTGGTCATATATTTGGCAAAGGACAGGCGGGCAGTGGAATGCTTTTCCCTGGCTTTTGCTGCATCTTCCAGTATTTCTGCTCTTCTGTCTTTGAGGTCTTCTTTTATCGCTTCTCTGCACTGTTTAGCAATCTTGGATGTTAGCATTTGGTCTCCTGAGGCTCGCGCCTTGCCACGTTGGCGAATGAGCTCGAGAGTTTCTGAAGACAGGCGTCCTTTTGTGTCTTTCCCTCTCTCAGCATTCTTCGCACAATCATGGAGGTTCTGAACCAGTCAGTTGTATTCTTCATCGATGACGCCAATGATGGTATCTTCCCATGGTGCTGCAATGGTGCCAAAGAGTTCCCAGTTGGTGGTCGTTCTGGGAGTTCTCTTCTTAAACTTTGCAGCCTTTTCTCCCCGTTGCGGGAAGTAGAATTTTGCATGAAGGAGATGGTGGTCTGATCCTGTTTGGAATTTGGGGACGACAGCAACATCAATCAGACAAAACCGTCGATTGAAGATGATGTGGTCTATTTCATTATGGAACTGTTCGCCAGGAGATTCCCATGTCCAACGTTTCTCTTCAGCTTTCTGGAACTGTGAGTTCCCATGAATGGTCTTGGTGGACATGATGAACTCAGATAGTCTCTCACCCTGTTCGTTCCATTTTAGGCCATGGGTCCCGATGTGGAGTTCTTCAGTTGATCTTCTTGGTCCTATCTTGGCATTAAAATCACCGACTATGATCTTGTAGAAGGTGTGATCTTTTTATAGAACTCCTCCAATTCCATGTAGAATTTCTCAATTTCATCTTCTTTGTATGTGGATGTTGGTGCGTAGACAATGACAATAGAAATTGCTGGCAGTGGGCCATATCTCTTCAAGTGTAATCGTCCTATTCGGTTTGTTAGGCATTCAAATGAATGAATGTTTACGACCATGTTCGTGTTGACAAGGACACCAACGCCACCGATGCCTCTTTTCGTCGCATATTCCAAGGGAATAATTCTTCTCGGTGTCAAATACAGCATGATGCAACTGACACTGATGCCTCCTCGTCTCAGGTAGACCAATGATGTCGTACTTGATCTTTTTGCTTGCAGCATCAGATCCTCAATATATGCTTCCAATGCCAGTGTACGTGCATTGAAAGTACAGACAGTCATTTTAGTCCTTCTTCGTTTTGGCAGCCTAGGATGGCCATGAAATTTTGTCTGGCACTGCTTGTTTGCCTTTCTTACTGCTGCCGTATTAAGGGCTCTTTCGGGGTCAGGAAAATAAACATTTCTGTTACTGGATTTGGCATATCGAACATGCATCGGACAGCTTGCCAGGCTCTGCCATGCGGGCGCTATATTCTCATTAATTTGTGGGACTCTCTCAGAGGGGTGGGTTGAATATTTACGGTAATTTGGAGGTTAATTGTGCTGCAGCGCAGTGGCCGTGTGCAACGGGGAAAGCTGGTTTCTGCTCTGCCGGGTGTACCTGTGTCTTAGGCTCAAGCATTCCTGCGCTTGAACTACTCTCCTCTGAAGGGCGGGTCTCTGCGTGGTGGGTCCTTGTAGGCTGGGTTTCTGACAAGCCAGGCTGGAGACTGGATTAATCTGGGGGCTGGAGACTGGATTAGTCTGCTGGGTGGGGATCTTACCTGCTGCAGAGTGTGGATTGTGAAGATGGCTGCCAGCAAGGTGTGGGGGCTCCTCTGGGCTCCTCCGAGGCTCCATCGGGATGGTGGACTTGGGTCGGAAGTTGCTCTCGTGGTCCATGGAATGCAGGGGGTTCAACAGGGAAAGCTGGTTTCTGCTCTGCCGGGTGTACCTTGGCCATAGTTGAAAAAGTCTGCTGCAGGTTGGGGATCAATGAGGCAGGCTATGATCAGCTCTTCTGCTCAGTGGACTTCTGATGAGTTGGGAGTCCGGATGTGGAAATGGCAGCCCTCATGGAGTGGGGGCTCATTTGACTTCATGTGAGGCTCTTTTGGGGTGGCAGGCCAGAGCTAGAACCTGCCAACTCTCCCAGGTGCCTCGTGAGCAGCTGGACACAGGGAGAGCAAGTACCAGCTCTGCCCCATGTCTTGAGGCACATCCTAAATGGTTAAATAACAAGATATATCAGTATATGGCAAATATCAAACTGATAACTGATATAAATTTTTTTTATCATTTTAAAGAATGTATATAATTGCAGGTTTTAAAATTAGGAAGAAAACTTGGTCAGGGGTTCCTCACATAATCTGTGAGTGTTTGCGAGCACACGCATTTACATACAAGTGTTGTATATCTGTAACACTTAGAGACTTATCTGCTTTGCAGTCTAACTTATTCTTTTTATTTTCTCTTTTCCTTTTCTCGTTATCAATTACTGATATTTGACTAGACTTATGGAAATCAGGTATGTTCTTAAATTTCTTCAATAATTGGAATTGATGCTGACTTTAAAAACTTACCAAAAAAGGGGCCGGAGTGATAGCCCAGCGGGTAGGGCCTTTGCCTTGCATGCGGCCGGCCTGCGCCAGCTGGGGTTCGATCCCGGCATCCCATATGGTCCCCCGAGCACTGCCAGGAGTAATTCCTGAGGGTAGAGCCAGGAGAAACCCCTGAGCGTTGCCGGGTGTGACCCAAAAAAAAAAAACAAAAACATAGTTAATTTTATGCATAGTGGGCAAACTATGTAAAAATTCTTGAAAAATTAACAGTTCTGTGTTTTGGGGTATAAAAGAGTAAGCACCAGAATGGTACTGACCTTGCATGTATAATAATCTGGGATGGAACACTACCCCAACATAAATATCAAAAATAAATAAAAATCCAGAAATTAATTATAATTTATTATATTTTAATAAAGTTATACTATAACTTTGTTATAATTTTCAATAAACATGTAATAATAATAATACAGGTGAAAATTAATAAAATTTCAAGTGCACATTTAAGATTCTATAATTATCTTTTAATTTTTTTAATCTAAGATCAGAGAGACTCTAGGATTTCTGGTGTTACCATAATTTATATGAAACCTTAACTTGAAGGCTATAGCTGTTCCAGTGAATCTGGAACAAAGGAGAATCTCTTTGAAATAACATGCCATTACATTGGCCAGAGATAACAGGGTAAATCCAGCCTGAACATCCGTGGCTTCCTCTTTCCCTTAAATTAAAGTTAGCTTCAAATTGATGTTGCTGTTCCTTATCAAGCCCCCCACTGCAATAAAGCGGTGCACCAAGAAAACTGATGCTCAAAAGATGAATGATGTGAAGTGTAAAAACACCATTCTGGGCACTTATTGAACTCTGCTTTGGTTTGAACAAGTATTTTTTTGTTTTTTTGTCTCTTCCAGTGTTCAGTACTTTAGTGGCAGGAATAACTCATGGAATCAATAAATATATTAGGTTTTGCTGATTAGATGTCCCTCTGGGATATTTTAATCCATACAACACAATACATTAAAATGATGACTATAAATCCTCTAGTTCTCACTCTAGTCTACATTTAGCCACACAAAAAAGTAACAGAATTGAATAATAATCAATCCCGCTTTAGTCTTGTCCTTTCAATGGGTGACCTTAGATAAATTATTTTGTTCCATTTTGCCATTTTTATATCTTTTAAAAAATAAAATGAGCATGGAATTTGCTGTTATTCATGATCACAAGCTCTAAAACAGGTATAGCTTGAATAACCATGATGGTTCTGTAAAAATCAACAGTGCCTGCCCCCTCATGCTTCAGCTCTTCCATGGTAAAGACGGAAGAGTGACAGTCTGTCCTCATATTTTTCTAACTATATGGCCCTCTCCATCTCAAGGAACTTGGACACCATATTTTTATTTCCTGGGGGTGAAAGTCTGCGTGGTTTTATACTGGTGACTGTGCTCGTGGAGAAAGCAGCAGTACCTGGGATTAAGGTATCATTTTATTCACTGTGCTTTTTATTGAAATAACAAATAACATGGGTTTATATGCCACATAGTTTACTTTCGTGCTCTGAATTAATCTATGTAGCTGAGAACCGTTCTGGTATTGCTCAGTTTATAACTAAGAAAAGAGATCTGATTTCTACATCACAGAGATATCTCCTTTTACTCAACACCTTTGAATTTGAAATTGATTATTTGTCCATTCAACAAGAAACCATTTTTATAGGCATTGTGCTATAGAGGTAGATAAGATAGGACATAGTGGATCCAGAAGCCAGAATAAATCCTCATTTCTTAAAATATCTGAAAACCTAATCCAGAATTAAACGTTCATGCAGAGTTTCTCAGAGAACACGACTGCTGAAGATGCTACCTGACTTGTTTTTGAATTTGGCAGGCAGGAAGACACACATATATAATTCTGGAATTGATTCCGGAATTTAAAAAAGACTGTTAACCAAAGTCTCTGGGGAATTAAAGAAAAAATTAATAAGGGATCTATATAATAAGGGATCTATTTAATATTTGCTGGATATTTTGTCTCATAGCTAGATTTCACAGAAAATCTAATTTATGTATGATCCCAGGAGAATCATGCAAAATGGCTTCAGAGAGTGACCTTTCCCTGAATACCCTCCATACTCTAGTTTACTCCATATATTGGCTTGAAATGAATCCTTATTAATTCAGTGAATCTCTTTCTCAGGCACTTGTTCAGGCAGTGAATTCCGTCTTACAACTGAACCAGGACTCCTTACTTCAAGCCCTTCAGCAACTCAGACTCTCCATTCAGGACATGACCAGAGCTTTAGGACAAATGCATGGTAGGAGAATTCTGAAAGTATGAGGATTTCTCTTGGAGGAGATACCCTCCATTAAATGAGCAAGTTGGGCAACTTCCGCAGGATGAGTTACTGGTATGCTAACTTACTTTAAAGTTAGATGTGCGGTTCTTCATAGTGAAAACGATTCCCCACTTTACAGAGATATTCTGATGCCTTTGTCCTTTACAATATTTTTTTGTGATTAGGCTAATTTTTTTCTCAATGGTGATGAACACATGTATTTTAATTTTGAGGCAATTGCATGAAGCTTGGGAAAAGAAAATGCAAACATAGGATCATATTTTTTGCTGTTGCTCCATCCAGAAGTTAGGCGATAACAGAGTAGAATTGGGATGAAAAAAGTTTGTCTTTAAATTCTATAATAACCCTCTCATTATGAAATAACTGAGCTTGGTTTAATACCGAACAGAACCCCTTTTCTTTCTTTTGTTTAGGATGAACTATAATGGATGTAAACAATTATTAATCACATTCTATTCTGGTAAATCTTTTCTATCTCCATTGTCTTGGAAGCTCTTCAATTCCCCCCAATAGTATTTAAAACATGAACGTGGTGTGCTATTTAACAAGGTGTGGGAGAAAAGTGAAATATTTTTAACAATTAAGTGTACATGTGTTATCAATTTGAGCAATACTTTTCTCAAGGAAAGAGGGATTCCTGGGAAAAACTATGTGTATAGGATCAAGATAGGAGAGATGAGAATGTAAAGGTGGTGCTCAGATGTATTATATTTTGTTAAAAGAGCAAATTCAGGGGAATAGGCAGCACTGGAAGTTAGGCACTTCCATATGAACCCCCCCAAACTCTGTGACCTCTGAGCACAGAGTAAGACCTAAGTACTGGTGGTGTTGCCAAATATAATAACCACCACATAAAAACTAAAAAATAAAGGAATAAATTCCTTCGTCATCCCATATTCTGCACCAGTACATCTGAAGTCAAATGCTAGGTGTTATTTTGTTTTCAACTTCCCTGGTTTTTGACTTATAGTCTCACTTTCTACATTTTACCTGAAGTTTTAATTGTAATATCTGCCGAAAATGTGAGATGATATTAATAGGATGAAATTTAGCTTTTCTAAATAGTACTAATTGCATTAAAGATGCATTTGCCAGTGTCTTTGGAACATTCAAATAAGCACATATAATATCGTTTGGATGGTTATATAATATTTTTCACCTATTCCCAATAAATGCCATAATAAGGTGGCACACTCCCCAGGCATTCTTATACTTTCCTAGGTTCACTGATCTGTCTTCAGTTTACGATATTATGAATATTCAGGGTATAGTTTAAACCTGTATGTGTGTGCAGGATTAATGCACCTGTGTACAGATTGCCAAAGCTATTCAATCAGCAGAAGAGTCTGTCTATACACGCTACCCAGCCACTTTACCACCTTAGTTCTCACTAAGAACTATTCTTTTTCTTTTATGGCAGTTTGGTTTCTTTATTCATATTTTACATATTAAGTCACCTATAGTTTTCCTTCATTTCTTCTTTCATTTGGCAAAAGCAAAAATTATATCCATTTTGTTCTGAAAGGCACTTGTTAGTTTTGCTTCTAACATAGTATTCCGCAAAGTATATACAACTACTTTAACAAGTCAGTTAATTATGGGATTTGTAGTTAATTCCATGGTTTGACTCTTATGAGTAGTCTGTAAAGGGTTCTGCTACATTTAAGAATTAATGGTTTTATTGTCTGGAGTGAGGTCGATAGATAATATATTTTTCCATTTTATTTCTTAAGGTTTCTCTATATCATTTTCCATGGATTCTGAATTTATTTTTATCCCCACCTACAGTTCAATGGAGTTGCTTTTTTAATATCTGCATCAACATTTGTTGAGCCCCAATTTTAGGTATAACCTATTCCCCAGGGGTGATGAGATTTTTCATTATCTTAATGTACAGTTCTTAAAATAATAAACCAAATTCAATGTATTTGTCATGTGTTTGTGAGCAATTTATATGTATTATTTCACAGCTGATTAAAACTTTATGGCAACCCTGGAAAATATTCATTATTTGGTAGATTAAGTAAAGGTATGCTTTGATGTTTTTTTAATATGAATAGGGAATATAAGGATGGCTGATCAACTAGCTTTGGGACATGTCATATTTAAGATTACAGTGGAACATCCATTACCAATGACTCAGAAAGTAGTAATGCAAATAGAAAAAGCACAGTATAGTATTCATTGATACCACCCTATTCTGAGGGATGATAAGAATTATTTGCAAGGAAAATAGAGAAAGCTGTGGGAAAATGAACTAGACATATTTAAATGTTGAAAAATACATAGACATAATGCAGACAAGCCATTGTTTTGTAAAAAGAGATGGTTTTCCTCTCAGAAATATTAATGCACACATACATACACATACAAGAAACAATAAGATATAGTAGTCTGTATAAGAAAATGCAATCGGTCACAGAATTCTCAGAGGTCCCATTATGTGAAGGAGAGAGAAGAACCTCCAAACTTTCATAAAAATAAATGTAAGACTAATGTGAGGGAAATCTTACCTCTATACAAGTCAATAAACTAGTAGAATCAATTACCCACAAAGATTGATTAAAAAGCAAAAAAATAAAACAACTATTTATTAGTGAATGCAGCTAAATATGAAACTGAACAAATCTTTATTTGACCTGTGCTGGCAATTCGTAGGAAAGAGACAACTAAAAATTAATGACATAAATTATTCTCCCTTGTGGAAAATCTGAGAGAAGTGGCTCCCTGCTTTTCTGCTTTCCATGTCCTACATTCTGTGAAAAATAATAACTTTTTAAATACCAAGTTTGATAAATATTCTTATTTATCAAACTTATTTTAAAGATATGTTTGATAAATATTCTTGTTTTTATTAAATACAGGAAAGAATAGTACCTCAAACAGAAAAGGAAAACATTTGAAGCATTAAACAATTCTGTAATTCCTGGAGAGGGAGACTACAGAAAAAAAATATAGCAAGCGTCTGTGCTACTTCATTCCAGGTTTCTGTGAAGAGCAGATAGAAGTGAAGAACCTGGAACAGCAGACTCCATAGACGTAAACTATTCTGTTTTGCTTTTAGTAAAGTTCACATTTCTATTTCTTGTAGATTATGTAGACTCAGATATCTTTTATGCAGTCATTCGGATCTTTCTTTCCGGGTAAGTATAATTCAACTCACTTCTTGCATGAGGCCTCTAATATTTTCCAAATGTGTGCATATAAGACAGTCAACAGTGGGAAGATTTCCACAATAATACATGTATACATAGCTCTATGATAAGATATATATATATACATATATGTGTAATTATTATTGGAAGTATGTGTATATTACACATATATCACTTGTATCACTTGTATCACTTGTCTTCCAGTTGATCATTGATTTGCTCCAGCAGGCACCAGTAACATTTCCATACATCCTATCACATGCTTTTCTAGGGTGATCATTTCCAACTCTCATCATACTAGTGGTATGATTTCTCTGTCCTAATCGCACTCTCCATCCCACTTTGTGGCAAATTCCCTACCATGGACCAATACTTCTGGCCCTTGTTTCTATGTTTTTGGGTATTATTCATATTCTGAATAACATCACTTGATCACTTGACATCCTGTTATTCATCGATTTGCTTGAGCAGGTGCCAGTAAAATTTCTACTGGACCCTATCACATGCCAGTGAAGCCCAATGGCATCTGGTTGCTTCAGGAATACGAAGAGCCTCAAACCATTCGTTCAGGGTCTTGATGAAGAAGTCTGACCATCTTGTAGATGGGCGGCCACGTGATCTTTTGGCATCCCATGGGATCCAGTCAGAAATTACTCTAGTCCAGCGGTCGTCTCCAAATCACATTACATATATATCCAGCCCATCTGATTTTCGATGCCGTAGCAAATGAGACAGCGTCCCTGACTCTGGAACAGCGTCCCTGACTCTGGAACTTTCTTCTTCTTTTATTCTGAATAACATAGCATATTAATAATACCTTATATATGAATAATATATGCATATATATCTATATATTTTTTGCTTTTTGGGTCACAGCCAGCGATGCTCAGGGTTTACTTCTGGCTCTTTCTCAGGAATTACATCCAGCTGTGCTCAGAGGACCGTATGGGATCCCAGGGACCCAAGCCAGTCAGCTGCTTACAAGGCACACTCCCTATGCTATCACTCAGACATCTATCTATCATCTATCTATCTATCTATCTATCTATCTATCTATCTATCTATCTATCTATCTATCTATCTATCTATCTATCTATCTATCTATCTATCTATCTATCTATCTATCTATCTATCTATCTATCTATCTATCTATCTATCTATCTATCTATCTATCTATCTATCTATCTATCTATCTATCTATCTATCTATCTATCTATCTATCTATCTATCTATCTATCTAATCTATCTATCTATCTATCTATCTATCTATCTATCTATCTATCTATCTATCTATCTATCTATCTATCTATCTATCTATCTATCTATCTATCTATCTATCTATCTATCTATCTATCTATCTATCTATCTATCTATCTATCTCTATCTATCTTTCTTTCTATCTATCTATCTATCTATCTATCTATCTATCTATCTATCTATCTATCTATCTATCTATCTATCTATCTATCTATCTGTCTGTCTGTCTGTCTGTCTGTCTGTCTGTCTGTCTGTCTGTCTGTCTGTCTGTCTGTCTGTCTGTCTGTCTGTCTGTCTGTCTATCTGTCTATATGTCTGTCTGTCTATCTATCTATCATCTATCTATCTATCTATGGATATATAGATATCTATGTAGATAGATATCTACATATCCATATATATAGATATCTATATAGATAGGTAAATACATAGAATGATAAAAAACATAGAATACTTTTGTTAGTTGTGGGCTATTTCTATATCTATATAGAAATAGCCCACAACTGGAGCGAAATCATTCTATGTTTTTTCCTCTCCCTCTGACTTCAGTCAGCATAGTTTTGTTTTGCAACCATATTCAGTGATCTTCATTGGTTACTTCTGTCTCTGTATTCAGGAAACAGTCCTGGCATGCTCAAGGGACTATAAAGGGTGCCTCAATTAGATCCCAGGTTTGCTGTATAAAAGGCAATCTTTCTGCCTTGCTATAGATCACACTGGTAGATGCAAAATCTCTTATTACTAAATAGTGCTAGGAAAGAGAATGTGAATTCTGAGACATTGTAGAATTCTACCACAGATTCCTCAAAAGGGAATAAATTAATCTAATTTTCTTACTATAATAGTCATATGATTAAGTTAACCTACATATTTTATTTTTTTAAGTATTTTATTATACCACAGTGAGATATACAAATAAAAAAGATATACAATTAAAAAGTTCATGTTTGGGTTTTGGTCATACAGTGTTCCAGCACCCGTCCCTCCACCAGTGCCCATCTCCCACCACCAACATTCCCGGTTCCCTTCCCCCCTTCCCCAGCCCACCTCCATGGCAGGTTCTTTATTTCTTTCCCTTTCTCTCTCTATTTTAAATTCTTAGTTGGAGTAACTCACCTTCAGTAAAGTAACTTCTCAGTGACTTGTTTTATCTGTGATCTAAATAAATGTCTTCATCTGCTTTTGTTCTCAAGAACATTATATAGGGGCCGGAGCGATAGCACAGCAGGTAGGGCATTTGCCTTGCATGTGACTGACCTGGGTTTGATCCCCTGGCATCCCATATGGTCCCCTGAGCACCATCAGGAGTAATTCCTGTGTGAAGAGCCAGGAGTATCCCCTGAGCATCGCTGGGTGTGACCCCAAAAAAAAGGAAATAAAAAGAAAATGATATATAGTTAAATTAAGTGACTACTACCAAATTTTTCATATATTGATACATGTTCAAGGACAAAAACATTTGGATTTTTGAGAATCTGCAATTGATTTTTTGAATAACTAAGTTTACTCCTGCATGCTTGTTTTATGTTGATTTATTGTTAGAAAAATTAAAATGTTTTATCTGCAGGTAAAACATTTGCTTACCTATCACTATCTTCCCGTTCATCATCTATTTGATCAAGCGGGCTCCAGTAACATCTCCATAAGTCCTATCTCATACTAGTAGAGCCCAAGGGCATCTGCTTGCTCCAGGAACATAAAGAGCCTCAATCCATTATATTAGGTCATGGGAATGACCTAATATAATTGTTACTGGTATTTGGCATATCAAATATGACTCGGGTAGCTTGCCAGGCTTGCCGTGTGGGTGGCATACTCTTGTAGTCACCTCTAAATATTGCTTACCTACCACATTATATTTTCATGAAAATTATCAGCCTCTATATGTGTTTGGGGGAGTTGGTGGGGTATTAATTAATTTCTTGTTTGTTCATTTGTTTCTTTGAAGGGAAAATATCCCTTTTACTTATGTTTGCTAGAAATATTTAATTTTACAAAACCAATTTTTTTTCTGTGGTCATAGAAAAATAATAAAAATAATTTTAGAAAGATAACACAGCAGATAAAGCATTTGCTTTGCACTAGGCAGATTTGGGCACATTTCATCTTGGGCTTGCTATATGGTCCCAGGAACCATTAGGAGTGATCTTGACACTTAGCCAGAAATAAGCCCTAAGCACAAGTAGGAATTAAACTTTGCTAGAAAAATTTTAAATGCAAGCAATTCTATTTCTTCACAAATAGCTTTCTGATCTGAAAACACAAAAAGACTATCTTTTCAGAGAACCGCAGTTTTTCTTCTTCAGAGTAATCTAATCATATTGAAGAATATGAACTTTGAAAATATTTTTGGTGCTTTTTACTTGTGTTTTTTTCAATTAGTTTTATAGGTCCTTAACAGCTGTCCTTCAGTCAGTGAACTAAAAAGAGCTTGATTGATGTCCCTTGGCATGCAATATGGGAAATACAAAGTATAAAATAAGACAATATGTAGTATTAGGAGAATTGATTGAAGTTTATTTATTGTGATCTAGAAACGTTAAGTGACTTATAGCAGATACATAAAGGAATTGATTAGCAAGTCACACAAATATGTGTTCCAGACCAAATAATCAAAAATTTCAGTGACCCTGAATTAGGGGAATGCTAATCTCATATAGGTAGATCTGTAAAGAAATTGGTACCAGCAGGATTTCAATACACTGTACATGGCATAGAAAGATCCACATGTTAGCAAAGAACTTCATGCAGGGGCTTGTTGGCTTCTTCTATGAGCTAAACCTTGTGAAGTTTTGAGAAAAAAAATGATACAATTGTCTTTAATTTCAAGTTCCTGCTATCTTCTAAGTGAAAAAATCTATTTGAGAACAACAATGGAAGAAAAGAAAGTATTTTCATCAAATTATTAATGCGATTCCAGGTAGTGGCTTGAAACCTGGTGGTATCAGCAACAATGCTGAGACTGAGATCCAGTCAGTTCTATACATTAGATAAAAAGGGCAGGTTCTGTTACTGAATTTCATTTCCAACTGAAGTGATAATATCAATTAAACAAGAATTTCAAGTATGGGGCCAGAGCGATAGCATGGTGGGGAGGGCATTTGCCTTGCACATGGCCGACCAGGGTTCAATTATCCAACATTCCATATGGTCCTCCAAGCACTTCCAGGAGTAATTCCTGAGTGCAGAGTCAGGAATTACTGCTGAGCATTGCTGGGTGTCACCCCTACCACCCCCAGACACAAAGAATTTCAAGTATGGAACACAACCTATTGAAAAAGATAAAGTTGACATTTTCCATCGTGGAAAGACATTTTCAGTGATGACAAAAAAGATTTAATAAGTCTATTTGGTCTATTTGGAACATATGCAATTGTGGAAATAGTGAGGAAGAAACTGATAAGTGAACCTAGGGTGCAATGGAGTCATATAGATTTAGGTTGTCATTTATGAATATTTATTTTTATTTCTTTGGTTTGGGGGTTACACCCATCAGTGCTCAGTGCTCAATCCTGGTTCTGCATCCTGGGATCACTCCTGGAATGTTTCAAGACTAAAGGTGCTGCCAGAAATCCTACCATATTGGCCCGGTGCAAGGCAACAGCACTATTCATTGTCCTATTGGTCTGGACCTACTTTATAATTTTTTTAAATATCATTAGTTTTGAGATCCACAGTATTTAGATAAGGTGATTTGTGAATGAGAATGGACATTTCTATGAGAAGGAATTGCTGGAGGAAATAAATATTATACAAGATGAGCTACTGGATTGCCAAAAGTAAATCTGAATAAGGGTACTTGGGCCATTTATTACTCAGTAGTGTCATGTTTTCAATATTTTCCCCGGTACAATATTGTTTAGAGATATTATTAAGCCAATATCCTAATTGCCCGTATAATAAGTCATGAGTTCTCTATAGAAACAAGTCTTTCAGAATTTTTAGAAATTTTCATTGAAAGTGAAGATAATTAAGATGCAAAAGATTTATAAAAGGTACAGAAAAATAAGAGCACGCTGTATTGTTTTCTACTCATTCCAAACAATGTAATAAAGTGACTAACATTTATTGGATGCTTAACATGTTCCAGTCAGCAAGGAAATTATTTCAACTAGTTCTAATAACATCCCAATAAAATACATCCTAATATTTCTCAAATGAGGAAACTAAAATCAGATAATTTATTTAACACAGTGTTCAATGTTAACAAGTAAAAGAACCAAGATTAAATTCCTTATCTATGTAATTTACTGCCCTCTCTCCTAACGGCTACAGTGTTTTTGTTTATAGTCTACTTTTCTGTTAGAAAATATACTCAACTCCTAGCACTGCCTTAATTTCTCTGACTTTTGCTTAGATGGAAAGATAACCCAGCCATGCCTTCAGGGCTGATATATGAAGGAGTTTCCAAAGAGCCTCTGCAATATTCCGGAGGAAGCGCAGCTCAGAGCACAGTGCTGCATGCGTTTGATGAACTCTTAGGCATTCATCATAGCAGAGAAAGTGGTAAGTCAAACATTTTAACATGCTTCTTTTTCTTTATTAATTTGGTATTGTTGAAAAACCAAGGTATATTTTAACAATTGATAAAGGAAGTGTAAATTAAAATGTCACAAAGATTTTACTTCCGATAGAATTAAAACTATGGGAATGCCATATGTTGTATAAAGCAATATAAGATCTCAGCAGGAAGTTAGTCTTCATCTCTCAATTTTAAAACATTACTATATTTCCAGCTGCTTATTATAATTTGATTTAGATCTTTAGGCAGTGTTATACTTTCTCTGAAACAAAGGAAATGTCAAGTTCAGAGTCCATTGTATTAGGTCAGTAAGACTGCATATAACTGATAATAAATCTGAGCACCTCTAGGAGTGCTCTTCAAATTTACAAAAATCTGCTACCACTGAAACTTTGTATTGTGCCTGTCAAGTTGACAGGCAGAGATGGGACAGATGGAAGTTGATACTGATGGTGTAATTGCTGTTGAAATACAGTATGTCTAAAACTCAATGGTCAATAACTGTAAATCAGGTTTTTAACTAAAAATATACAGCCTCTAGTCAGGTCTATTAAAATTGATTGAATTATTTTAAAATTTATAGGTTCCACATTCATTCCCTATGTAGCCACTGGAGCCTACAGAGCCATTGTGCCTGAGCAACGTTGGGTCAAGTAACTCTTGGATTTGGATTGGGATTGGCTCTAGAATTCCCTGTTCATTTCTAAAAAGAAATTCTTCAAAGTAAAGAAGTTGGAATTAAGTTTGATTAGAAAAAAAATGATGAGCTTTGTGCCTTGGGTCCTTTTTACCAAAAACAAATGTTATTTCTCTATAACTAGGGTAATTTTTATAGATATCATCCTAGTTTTTAGTTGATGTTAGTAGTTGACTTATCTGCATAAGATTAAACATATAGATTTCTATAAATTATCACTTCCTATAATATCTATCAATTCAATTTTACAGAAGACTTCACTTTAGGAACTATTACTAAAAATACCCTATCATAGTCTATCTTTCTGCTTTTATAAAATTTATATTTTTATTCCTTAATGCTCTGTTAAAGGCATTAGGTTTTAGAAGACATAATTTGTGGACTGGGTAAATAATATAGGAGTGAGGGTTCATATTTTGCTTGCATTTAACCCTATTCTATAACCAATACCACAAAGGTATCTGAGCATTGTCAAGTATAGCCCTGGAAGCTCTTAGAATTACTGTGTGGCTCCATGACCTGTGGCACCAAATCATTTAAGCAGCAACATATACATAGCCTAGAACCACTGACCTAGTTGATTGATTATCACTGAGAATGGCCCCAGTGCTCCAAAGCACCATTTGGGAGCAATCCCTCCCTCTTGCCACAAAAATGGAAGAAACACAATTCATCACAGTTAATTAGTTT
Source organism: Cryptotis parvus (assembly GCA_021461705.1). Taxonomy (NCBI): domain Eukaryota; kingdom Metazoa; phylum Chordata; class Mammalia; order Eulipotyphla; family Soricidae; genus Cryptotis; species Cryptotis parvus. The sequence goes on from JAJIBD010021257.1 coordinate 128,975, forward strand.
CTTTATTGATGCTAAATATCTGCAGATACATTTTCAAGTGCATAGATACTTTGTCATCATATTTGTGTGTCTAATTTAAATCTAAGAGATATAGTTTCATGTAAATGACTTGAGATATGTTTTATTATTTTTCTCTTCTTCATGTCTTATGAGCCAAAAAAATATGTGCACTTGACTATTTGACATCTGCAAAAAAAAATCCCCAAAGATTAGATTATAAGATTAGGATGAAAAATATTGGAGCAACATTGATGTATAGAAAAACAGCAGGCTATATTATATCTATATGTACAGCTATGACATTGCTCTGAATTTTTTCTTTCAGCTGAGTTTCTACACAGAATGAGAGACTACATGCCTCCTTCTCATAGGGCCTTCATAGAAGAAATCAAATTGGCTCCATCACTGAGGGACCATATCTTGTTCTCTGGAAATGGTGAACTTTTGATAGCCTACAACAAGTGTGTGGAGGCCCTGGCAGAGTTGCGTAGTTATCACATCAATGTGGTATCCAAGTACATTATCATAGCTTCAACCAAAGCAAAGAGCAGAAAATTGAGTCATTCCCCAGGGTCTGCTCAGGACTTAGAAGAAAGGGGCACTGGTGGGACTTCAGTTCTCAGTTTCCTAAAGAGCGTCAGGGATAAGACCTTAGAGGCAACCCTCCAGCAAAGTGGTTAAGCAGACACTGTCTCCCATGCAAAGAAAAGCCAGCAAAGAGTTTTCTCCTTACTTTCTGTCTGGAATAATGCAAAATGAACCTTTTACTGTATCCACATCATCTTCTGCTTTGTTGAGAGCTATTAGACTCAATAGAGGAAGATTTTCATGGTGAGAAACTTTCCTTGGCTTACCCAGTCACTGGTTAGTAGTAATTTGCAAAGTAATAGAAAAATAACCTAAATTTCAAAAGTGAATTAAAATTATCAGTGTAACTTTATATATATATGTATATATATATACATATATATGGTATAAATTACACATATATATAAGGTATAATACATATATATAAGATATAAATTTCTTATTGATAGCTTAAAATAAATTAAATGTCCATACACTTTATTCATCCACTTAACAGTTTATTAAATTCCCACTGAGAACAGTGGGAATACAGATTAACAGAGATTTTTGAGGAACCAGACTGCCTCCTTCTCCAGGTATGTGTTGAATTTATGGCAGGAGGTTTAAAATGTCCAACAGAGATATGAAAGGAAAGTGAGGCTGACATAATAGAACTTGGAAGTAGCTAATATGAGAATAGTTAATGGGCTAGGAATAGAATAAACTTTTCCACATAGTTGACAGATTTTAAAATTCTATTCTAGTTTATTTTTTTGAAAAAAATATTTTTTCTCTTGGGGCCGGAGCGATATCACAGTGGGTCGTGCATTTGCCTTGCATGCAGCTGACCCAGGTTCGATCCCGGCATCCCATATGGTACCCTGAATACCACCAGGAGGAATTCCTGAGCAAAGACCCAGAAGTAACCCCTGAGCATTGCAGGGTGTGACCCAAGAAAGCAAAAAACAAAAACAAAAACAAGAAAAAAGAAAAATATTTTTCTCCTTAAAATAGTAAACCTACATGCTCAATGGTCAAATAATTGTTTTCTTTTACTGAATTAGATTCTGTCTCAGTGATATATATATATATATATATATACACACACATATATACACATACATATATACACATATATATACACATATATATATACACATATATAATCAGTTGCGTAAATATGTTCATATTCTTGCTCTCAGTATGCTGTGCTGTATCTAATACAGTGCAACAAAACACTTCTGCTTGTTTGTTAGATCATGACCTCAGCTCAAAATACTTAAACCTTCAAACCTTAAAAACTATTTTACTTCCACATGTTTTCCATGTCTTATGTTTGAAAACACTATTATAAAACAAACAAAAATATAAAAATGGTTATATTTATTTTTTTTCTTTTTCTTAAAATATATATCCCCAGCAGTTCTTGGTCCTGAAAGTCACACTCAGTGATATTCAGCCCAGAAATGGGATTCTGATTCCATCCAGCAGTGCTGGGGACCATCAGAGCTCCATGCAGAGTCACTGAAGGGTGGTATGCAGTGCCAGGAATTGAACTGGGGTCTTTTCATGCATTCTGCCCCTTTGAAGTATCTCACTAGCTCATTTTTTTTACTACTTTGGGATTAATAAACAGAAATTGCCTTAACTAGATGAATACCAGGTCCAAGGGAAGTGCAGTAGGTGAGGAAAAAGGATAGAAGCACATTAGATAATGATTCAAAACTTTGTTCCTTTTAATATTAATCTCAGATAAAAAGAAAGTGACTGGTAATAAGACTTTTGTTTCAATTCTGTTTCATTTTTTTCTTTTATGGAGCAGAATAGTTTTTATTCTGAAGGAAATTTAGAGATGTAAGGGGAGATAAAAAAGAAAGAAAAATGTCCAAGAGAGAATACAGAAAGCATGATGTCTCCATTATTTTTTTAACGATGTGACTTTAGGAATATTTCAATAAACCACTAATCTTCAGATTTATATTTTACATAAAAATCAAATTTTATTCATCTTAGGACAGACATAAATAATGTAATTAATAGTGCTGTACATGATAAAATGAATAGAATAATAAAATTTACTTGGTTGTGATGTGGGGCTCACAGAATGGAAGACAGCTCAAGAGTATACTGAATCTAAGTTTCTTGGATTTACAGAGTCTGAATTTCAATAAACTAATAATTTATTGTTTTTCACCTGGGAATTCTATAAAGTAGAAAGTGACAAAACTGTGAATTTAAAGAGAAAAATAAACCCTGGATTTATATACTGTCTTTGTCAATTTTATGGTGGCAAATTGTTTAATTTTTCAGAACGGTTTACTTACTTTTTGACCCATAATCTCAGACCATTAAATAAACAGGGAGAACAATAACATAGAAGGTTGAATTTGTTACTAAAACTAAAACCGAGTCAGAAAGCAGTGCCAGAAGACAACTATCCTTGACATAAATCATAGCAATCAGAACAGTTTAGTCTGAGTTTACATTTTTCCTCAATGCCTAGACCTTTCTTTGTTTCAGTTTGTAGATAAGATGAAATTTTCTTAAGCAATTTTGATTGTTCAACTGATGTAGACAGGCATACAGGAGGTCCCCAAGGCAATGAAGTTTCACCCTAAGACTCTCCACCTTTCACAACCAAGAACCAAGATTTGATGAGACCCATTAACCCTCAGCAGACCTTTGAGGAATCTAGATCAACCTGTCTCAGCACAGCCCTTAATCCTGTTACATTCCCGGACAGAAGTCCAGCAGAAACAGGTCAAGAAAAGACATTTTCAAAGAAGACCACTCCCAAAATCTACTCCCCTTGGCAATGGCCCTAGCAACGGACCTTAACCTAGGTTGAAGCCCCATATTGGGGTAGCTTTTGGGAAGAAATCTATAAAAGCTCTTGACCAAAGGACAGCGCCATATGCTGCCCAAGCCCTGTGCTGCTTGAGTCCATGTGGCCAAACACATGTGGTGCCCGAGCACATGTGTCGCCAGCATACATCTCCCCTCTTGAGATGTGTAATCTCTCTCTCTCTCTTTCTCTCTCTCACTTTCCTTCCTCCTTCCCCTTCCTAAAATCTCCATAATAAATTCTATTTTACTTCACTGCTCATCTACTCCTGAAAATTCTTTTTCTGTGAGGAAGACAAGAACCCTGAGAAAACGCTGTGTAAGGCCCAGGACTGAGTTTTCTATCCTGCAAAGAGCAATTCCTTGCTCCAGCCTGAGTCCATGGCTCCCGAGAAATCTTGGGTGGTGGAGATCAACACCTGTGCCTAGAGATCAAGCGCACATCAGGTGTGGCTTGACGGCCACCTCGTGGGGCTGGTGGACCTCAGGCCCAAGCTGTGCAGGGGCTCATTGTAGACTCTATCAGTCCTAAGCCTGCCCAGTGGGCCCAGGCAATAGAGGTGGCTCGGGAGAAAGTGACCATCTCTCTCCCCTTCCCACCTAGCATAAGTCACCTAGGAGCCCACCTACATCAAAAGTGAGAACTGACTTTTCTGCTAAAAGAAGTTCTTCACTGGAGTCTGAGTCCACTCCCCTGAGAGCTTGGCTGGTGGGAAGCTGTTCTATGCTGTGCCCACGTAACGAGCGGATTTCAGGTGCAGATTGACTGCTGTTTTGTTGGACAAACAGGACGTGAGTGACCATGGTTCAAGGGGCTCATAGCAGACTCTGTCACTACTGACCCACACCGATGCTGCTGGGATCCCTGGGTGACTTATGTGTGGTGGGGAGGAGAGAGGCCGCAGCCTTGCCAGAAAGGAAAGTCAGTCTTAGATCTACTTTTTTTTGGGTTTTGGGTTCTTGCCCTTTTTCTTAGAAAAAAAATTTCAGAAAATAAGCAGTGAAAAATAATTTGAGGTTTGAGGTTGGGCTGCAGAAATGATGAAGTAGAGCCGAAGAGGAGAATCAGGATGAAAGGGGGCATATAGAGAGGAGAATGTTCCTGGGTGAATCTCACAAGCCTCTGGAGAGGAGAATAAAAAAAGAATCCACCTCGTAATTTAGTGAAGTAGAGGAGACCTGGCCGGCTCCAAAGTCAGTTGGGTAAGGTAGGTGGCTCGGGAGAAAGTGACCATCTCTCTCTCCCCTTCCACCTAGCATAAGTCACCCGTGGAGCCCACCTACATCAAAAGTGACCCCTTCCCACCTAGCATAAGTCACCCGTGGAGCCCACCCCACCATCAAAAGTGAGAACTGACTTTTCTGCTAAAAGTTCTTCACTGGAGTCTGAGTCCACTCCCCTGAGAGCTTGGCTGGTGGGAAGCTGTTCTATGCTGTGCCCACGTAACGAGCGGATTTCAGGTGCAGATTGACTGCTGCTTTGTTGGACAAACAGTCTTTTGTTGTGGGGTCCAGGGATTCTGAAGATGAAAAATCCCCAGGGTCATGGTTTTACAGAACTGCGTATCAAGTTTCAGCGTATTCTTCTCTGGGATGACCCAACATACAACAGATTTTATTTGGATGTTTTGAGGAAGGGAGGAGAGAGAATAATCACTAGAGAGAGAACATGGATTTCTCGGGAGTGGAGAGGGAGACCCAGCCCACACACATCGCAGTCCTGCAGGTGGTGCGGGTCTCTGTGTTCATTCGCCATCTCCAGGTTCTTCAATATTTTCAAGAATGAAAATATTAAATAATAAAGATGCTCCGACTCAGAGTTGGAAAGTTGAAAAGTTTATTGGAAAAGAAGAGAAAAGAAGCTCCCAAATGGGAGGAACTTAGTATAGGACTAGATTAACTATGGCTCTTTTTGTGGGGTTCTTATAAGAAAACCTGGTCTTTGAAGTTGAAGATAAAGGTTTCCCTGAAGACCCTCTTAAATGGAAATAGGGTGCTAGGCAAATGTTACAGAGCCTGCAGGGATCTAACGGATCCTTGTCTGGCCATTTGTCTTAGGTATTTCCTATTATCTTAGCCTCACAGTGAGACTAAGATCTGGAGCAGGATTTATGATGGACAACTGCTAACTCCCTATTTATCAGAAAAAGCCCAGGAATTAAAAAATGTATAATGGGCCTGCCCTAAACAGGACTGCTAATAGCAGATGGTGAGGGTAAACTGAGGCTTCCTCTTTAACCCGCATTAGATATGAAAGTGTGAGAGTACAAGTCTTAAGAGGGGAGATGCGGGTGACCCATGTCCTCAGTCACCACATGAGCTGGCCAGTAACACTTGGGCAGAAGCAGTACATAGACTTGGGCAACATATGTGCTTGCTTCCTATGTTCAAGTTGGTTTTTCTAAGGTTTCTCCCAAGGTGTCCCACATGAGGCTTTCTACCTGGGTAAGCTTCCATTGCTAGGGTAGTTGCCAAAGGGGTTAGGAGTTGCTGACGGTCTTCTTTAATATTTCTTTTATGACCTTTGTCCCTGAGTGGGAGTCCCAGCTTCTCTGGTTCTGTGCCAGCACCAGGTAAAAGGTCTTATCAAGCCTTAGTTCCTGTGTCCACAAGTGGGCTTTCACAGCCTTGGGACTATTGGTTTTATTACTTCCCAGAAATTCACTGCCATTGTTGTAGGCAGGCACACAGGGGGTTCCCACACAGCAATGAATTCTTGCCCTAAGTCTGTCCAAAGTCACCTTCTGGAACCAGGAACCAAGACATGATAAGACCCAATAACCAACAACAAACACTGAGGGAGCTGGATCAACCTTTCTCTGCTTAGCCCTTAATCTGGCTACATTTCAAGACAGAAGATCCAGCAGGTACAGAGGTCAAGAAAAGGAGATTTTCAAAAGAAGACCACTCCCACAGTCTACTCCCCTTGGCAACGGCTCTAGCAACCTAGGTTGACTCCCCCATATGGGAGTAACTTGGGGAGAAATCTATAAAAGCTGTCCTGACCAAAGGAGGGCACGCACATGCTGCATGGACACACTTGCTGCCTGAGCCCACGTGACCGAGCACATGTGGTGTCCAAGCACATGTGGTACCCAAGCACATGTGGTGCCCGAGCACATGTGTTGCCCACATCTCCCCTCTTGAGATGTGTACTCTCTCTCTCTCTTATTTTCCCTCCTCCTTCTCTTTCCTAAAACCTCCTAAATAAAACCTGTTTTACTTCACTGCTCGTGGAGTCCTGAAAAATTCCTTTTCTGCGAGGAAGACAAGAACCCTGAGAAAATGCTGCGTAAGGCCTAGGACTGACTTTCCTTTCCTGCAAAAAGCAATTCCTCGCTCCAGCCTGAGTCCGTGGCTCCCCAAGAAACCTCAGGTGGTGGGAATCAGCTCCTGTGCCTAGAGATCAAGAGGACATGAGGTGTGGCTTGACGGCCACCTCGGGTGGTTGGTGGGCTCAGTCCCATGCCGTGCAGGGGCTCATTGCAGACTTTATCAGTCCTAAGCCTGCCCAGCGGGTCCCGGGCAGCAGAGGCGACTGGGGAGAAATGAACCATCTCTCTCCCCTTCCGGCCTCACATAAGCTACCCGTGAGGCCCACCTGCATCACCATGAGGAATGGTTCTTCTCTGTGTACCTACCTGCTTGCTTCGATTCCAAGTCGTCCACAGTTGGTCAAGCATAGGGTAGAAGTATTCTTTTCTTGAGGCTACTTCTATTGCTGTTCATTAAACCAAGTTACTCACAGAAAGCTATCTCAAGATTTCAGTGGTCACAGATAACTCACTTAAGTTTCAAAAGCTGCTATGCTTAATAGCAAGCCTAAATTCTAAAATATTGCAATGAGTTGATTAGAGTCTACAAACTATAGAAATTACAAGAGCTCTGTCTGTCTTTTGTATGCCTATGTCTAATTCTGTGAACTTCAGAAGGGAAAATCCTGAGGTTGCTTTTATTTTTTATTTTTATTTTTTTCACTTGATTGACTAGATCTGGGTCAATTAACCTTGATCTTAAAACATGCCAGAATCTAAGTAGGGCTTATTTTATAGGTCCTCTGAGCCCCAAGTTTAATTAGGAATTAAGTTTACTTAAAAGGTAAAAGATGAAAGCAAGTGATAGAAATAGCAAGGAATATTTATTCTCTGGTTATCTTATGACTGGCTCTAAACATCTTGTTTTAGTGTATTGCTCCTCTTCGGGTTGAAGACATATTCTTACCAGCAGCATATTTTATGAATTCAAGAATGTAAAATCACTGGTGCCACTAAGTTTTATCGGCACTTTTTAATCTCATGTTATTTTCCTCAGAAAAACTTATTAAAATTTTAAATATTTTTGCTTCTCAATATATAATTAAAATATAACATCATGAAAAAAATAAAAGTACATTCTACTGAATTGAAGAAGATATCATCACACAATATATCTGACAAAGGACTAATATCTAAAATATATGAAGTGCTTGGAACTACAAATGGAACTGCATCAAGCTGAAAGTATTCTTTGGCAAAAAGAAATTACAGCTGAAATAAAAGAAGTCTTTATTTAATGGGAGACTGCCTTTTACCCTCCCTAAATTCATTAACAAACCACCTAACAAAGGGCTAATGTGAATGATTTATAAAGCACTCAGAAGACTTAATAAAATTGATAAAATTAAACCAACAAATGTTGGTGAGGTTGTGGAGCAAATACTTTCTCAAAAACAAATGGCCAATAGATATACAGAAAAGTGTTCATCTATTTTAATCACAGACATGGATCAAAATAACGTGATATCACCTCACTCCCATGAGAAACACAAAATAGACCAGAAACAATCAATGCTTCAGTGGATACGTAAAAGAAATCTATATTTACTGAATATAAATTGTTATTCAGTCTCTATGGAACATATTATACATATCTTTCAAAATATTAAAAATTTTCCCGTAATCCAGAATTCCCACTTCTTGATATCTGCATCCAAAGCAGTAAACATTAACTCAAAAAGCTATTTGCAGTCTTATATTCATAGCAAAACTTTTCACAATAGCAAAGAGTTTTTAAAAAGTCACAAAATATTCAATGAGATATAAATAGATAAATAACTTGTGGTTTGTTAATTGAATTGGGGGCCAGGGGATATCTAAGGGATTGTGAAGGAGAAAAATGAACACACTTAAAAAAAATTGGGTCATACCTGATGATGCTCAGGGGCAATCCCTGGTCTACACTCAGAAATTTCTCCTGGTGTTACCCAGGGGACCATATGGGATGTTGAGGATCAAACCTGGGTTGCATGAGTACAAGGCAAATGCGCTACCTCTCTGCTAGATCTGGGTCAATTAATCTTGATCACTCCAACCCCATGAACACATTTATTATCAACCTTTATCACTCCACCCCATGAACACATTTATTATTGTTATTTTCTTTTTTTCAATTAATCTCATTTATTTAAATTTATTTATTTAAAATTTATTTATTTAAAATCTCATTTATTTAAATTTTATTGATTGAGAGACTTTGATTTGTAATGCTGAGAATAATAAGTTTCTCATTCACACAATTTTAACATAGCTCCCATCCCCAGTGTACCCACCTCCTTCTCCCCCAATGTCCCCCTCTCACCGCCCTTACAATTTCTTTATTTACTTATCTAACTTCTTAACCTTCAGAGTTTGGTATGCAAATCTCTTATATAATTCTCAGGAATCCAGCAGTGTAGGAATAATCCACTTTTGAGGGAATAACAAAAAAAAATAAAATAACAAATCCTGGACATGAATAACTTAATACAATTTAAGAATGCTATGATATGTATAAAGTGTGGAAAAAAGATTTTTATTAATTGAGATAAATCTTATGAAGGAAATAAACACAGTAAAGAAGATAGAAATCTTAAGGAAACTCAAGTGCAAGATGCAAGAATTAGATTTTGAAAAATGAGGAAACTATGAGAAATCTTAGACTTCCTAATAAAGAATCATAAGGCAATTATTACTCTAGAAGATTATGAAAAGGAAAACGAAAAAAGAACTATGCAAGGAAATAAGTGTTGAGCATTTCTAAAACCCAAAGAAATAACTAATCGCATAAGTCCATAAAGTATACTGAACACCCTATTTAAATACAAAAGACCTACACCAACACTTAATAGTTAAAATTCTAAAAGTTCAAAGAAGAATTAATGTAACCCCATCAGTTTATAAGATACCTTTTCGATACAGTGTGGGACAGAAGAGACTGAAATGGCATAGTAAAGTACAAAAAAAGTAAGAAAAAATACTCTATCTCACAAAACAACCTTAAGTGAAGGAGAGAAATAAATGTAAGGTAGCAATAAATGCTTTTCCAGAAAAATAAGACACTAATGGAATTCATTACCAGTACAGAAAATCTAAAAGAAATGACTTATATTAAATAAGAAAAGAAAGTACACAAAGCATTAAGTATGGTTAAGTCAAAAGTAAACTGATACAATTGTAAACAGTATAAATAAAAGGCAATATGGTTCATTATTTCAAAAAATTTAAAGGAATATTGCATTAAGGTTATTTTATTTCAATTGTCATCATTGGCAAATTTTCAAGAAAAAAATTCCAAATTTAAGCTAGATTTGAGGGCTGGAGCGATAGTACAGCAGGTAGGGCCTTTGACTTGCACAAAGCCAACCTGGGTTCTATCCCTGGCATCCCATATGGTCCATTGAGCACCGCCAGGAGTAATTCCTGACTGAAGAGCCAGAAGTTGAACATTGCTGTGTGTGACCCGAAAAAGCAAAACAAACAAACAAACAAACAAACAAACAAACAAACAAAAACTCAATTTGAAAATTTGGGACAAAATTAACTGTAATTACTAATAGTTGATATCAAACTATAAATATGAGAAGGGATTAAATGTGACAACAAAAATTAAGGGGCAAGAGTTACTCAAAAATATGTATAAATTATGTATGACAAGATATCCCTGAAAGAGTACAGTGTCTTGCATGTGGCCAATCCAAGTATGATATCTGGGACCCCATATGGTGCCCGGAGCATAGCCTTATGTATGATCCCTGACCACAGAGTTAGTACTGAGGAACACGGGATGTTATCAAACACCATACAAGCAAACAAAAATTTATAGCAAGATTTTATCAGAATCCAATAAAACTACTTTTGTGCTATTTTATAAATTTCATGGCAAATAAAACAAAAATATAGAGCAGATATTTAAAAAATAAAGGAAAGAATTTAATCTATTTTATTATTTTGTATTAGCATTTTAAGCCTTTCCCCCCTACTTGATGAAAATTGTAAGAAATTAATATATTAAGATGAAATTATCTTTCAGTACACTATCTTCTTAATGATTATAGTCATTAAAATTGTCATAACTAATATATACCTCTAGATATGTAAAAAGCACTGTTACTCAACATTATATTTAAAACTACTATTGTTCATTTATAACATGAAAGGGAAGATACACGTCTTTTAAAACAACTATTAGTGTGGTTTGTATTGACATCTAATTTCTAACTCTGCCACGTGGAACTACAGAGATGGAAATAACCATTATGGTAGCGAATGCTACACCAGGATTCCACTCTCCCTCCCCCTTCCTCCATCAGCCCTAGATCTTGGAGCAGGAGCTCACGAGCTGAGCTTTGGCGGTTAAGCAATTAACAGACATCAACTTGCTGCAGCCCACTGCCCACGAAATGCTGTCTCTCTTGCTGATCATCTCAAACCTGGGCAGGCTGATCTCCGCAGACCAGAGTAAGCGAACCGTCCAGCTAAGTAGCAGAGCCCCCTGTCCCGTTGCCCTTAAGCATGACTGGCTTCTCCAGAAACCCAGGGCAGCTGGTACCTGCGCAAGGACTGTAAGAGCCCGCCTACTTCCAGATCCTATTGAATGGGCATGATGGGTGGAGACTCACCTGACCCTGCAATGACGAGAGAATTCTGTATTTGGAGCAAGAAGAGTCACTGGATGGGGTCCCAGAGATCTGCTACCTTTCTGCCAACTCAGGGCTGGGTCCAAGAGTGTGTCTGGACTGTTTTAGTGCAAAATTCCCTGAGCTGGAAAAACAGATTCTGTAATCCTCGTAATCCGGCAAAGCGTGATTTATAGCTTTCCTCTTCCTACATTTCCCCCATCCTCCGCCCCCTTCTCCACCTCAGTGTGTGTGTGTGTGTGTGTGTGTGCACGCGCCTGTGTGTGCAGTTGTTGAGACTTGAAAGTTCAAAGAGTAATACGTGATGCTGTTATGTACTAGGAAATGCTCACTCACATTTTACTCACTGCAGATTTTGAAACATCACTTCTACAAATTATAGTACCAGAGAAGATTGAGACACATAACCGTAACCAAGATGTTGCAGAAACTCAGGTAATTAAGAAAGCACTTAAAATTACTGTATTTTGTTTAAGATTTCATGATTTGAAATAAATCTAGCAGTTTTCTTTTGTTTTCTTTTCTAGATTTGTGTTCTAATTTACTGTTAGTTTAGTTTAAATGAAAGCATTTAATTTAAATGCATTACTGTTAGTTTAGTTTAAATGAAAGCATTTAATTTAAATTCTTTTCTAGATTTGTGTTCTAATTTACTGTTAGTTTAGTTTAAATGAAAGCATTTAATTTTTTCTCAAGTAACCTATCAACATGATATTTAAGTTAAAACAAACATTCAAAAGAATACCTCAAGTTCCATCACAAAAGTCTCCCAGATTTTTTATAGAAAATGTGTACATTTAAAGATATCATATAAATGCACTATGCTAATATTTGCCTTGCTGTATAAGATAAAAATGGCAATATACAAATTGTCTATTTGCTTCATGCGTATATTAAACTCTATAAAAATTAACATTATTTTACTCTTAATTGGTAAGTCATATATAGTTGCCATATAGCTACACTATTCATGTTACTTGTGAATTTATTTCTATGATTTCTGTTAACAATAGTTAACAACTTCAAAAAATACTAGTCAGTTGTTTTCAGAGAGCATAAGAGTGTCCATTTCCATAACTTTGTCATAAATATTATCAGTGCTCTATTTTGACAATATTCTATCAATATTTTGTGCCTAATTTATGAATCAAGCCATCATATGTAGTAATATAAGATAACTATATAAATATAGTTTATATATCCTATATACATATATGGCTTGATACTACCTGCAAGTACATTTATCTACTGGGGTACTGGGGTGGATCATTTATAAATAAGGGACCTACTCAATTTTGTAAAATTAATTCTAAATGGCACAGAGTTATTTTATACCTTAGTTTTAAAAAGTAAATTTGAACTAAATATATTTTTTAGAAACATGCATTTTAATAAGTGCATACATGTAATTTTCTTTCATGCATAATGCTAGAATTTACTCCTATAATAAAGTATATCATTTTTCATAGCTGCATATACCATTATATTACTGTCACGATCACGATCACGATCTTCCCGTTGATCATCTATTTGCTAGAGCGGGCACCAGTAATATCTCCATATGTCCTGTCTCATGCCAGTAGAGCCAGGGGCATCGGCTTGCTACAGGAACATAAGGAGCCTCAAACCATTATATTAGGTCATGGGAATAACCTAATATAATTGTTACTGGAATTTGGCATATCAAATACAACACGAGAAGCTTGCCAGGTTTGCCGAGCGGGAGGCAAACTCTTTAAAACACCTCCAAATAAAGCATTTATTGATGAGCCGTGCTGCCACAAGCGGCCGCGAGAGCCAGACTGTGATGAGGCCCTATTACAGAAAGGAAATATTTTTGTCTGAGTTTATGCAAACCAACACAGTGCCATGAAACATTAAAAGACGTACTGAAGGTATAAAGAGAGAAAAGCATATATTTCACTGTTACAACGAAGTACAACACGCCAATATGCTGTTGGAACTGCTTAAAAGAAGCATAAAGTCCTGTTGAAATAGAGCAGATAGTTTAACAGTATCCTAACTCATTTAATTTCATGTCAAAACCCTAATTACCAATTTTTAGGAGCACTGTAACAGGATTCCATACCGTTTGTCTAATATCTTTTCCATAGATCTTACCAAAAAGGTACAAGAACAATTCTTCAGAAAAGAGTTTCATAGTTTGTTTACTCAACATCCTCCGACCTTTCACACATTCCTTTACATTTATTCTGTCCTGTAACTTTCCTGTAAAAACAAGCCTTCACTTTAACAGAATTCCTTCCTTTTTCCCACAGACATCTCCATCCATTATCTTTCTGTTACTTAAAATGCATTATCTAGATTTCTTATAGTTACACCATAAAGGTATTAACTTCCTTATTTTACAGAGCTCAATACAAATTAATCTCCCAAATTTGGAAACAAGTTGCTAGTTATTATCTCATCTAGCATAGCAAAACTACTTTAAAGCATTAGATCAGTTCCATACATATTCAAGAAGCTGACACGCTGTTCCAATTAAATCAGAGAAGGTCTTGTGTTCCATGAAAAATTGGTAGTTCAAATGTTTTTTTTATGTTGGTACATATTCGTTTAATTTCTGCAATAGGCTATTCACCTCAGCCTGATAAATCTGGTAGAATTCCAGAGCAGCCCTTGCTAGAGAAGACAAAAAAGTAAATCTCTTTAACATTCAAGGATCTAGGAATGTTCCTTTAAATTTAGTGGCCTCTGAACATGAAGAATTAAAATATGAAAAGTAAATAACAGCAATCAGTTTTTCTTTTTTCAGGCTTTGTTTCTAATTGCCCAGTATGTGTTATTATTGAGATAGCTTTAATATATGTAAGCTTTGTCATCAGGTATCGACCGACCTAGTCTTGAATTGAAAGTCTTAGTTATTCACAAGTGTGAAATCTTTATTGTTACTAGGTAGTAATCTTTTGGGTATTTTAACTTTGCATTGTTTGTGATCCTAAAAATTGGAATTCTAAAGATAAAATTTTAAATGTTTTCTGGATAATTTCTAATATGAAGTGAACCTTTGCCAAGCATATATTACTATAACAAACTTTATTAAATTTTATCTTATTTTTTATTTTTATTTATTCATTCATTTGTTCATTCATTGATTTATTTACTTATTTATTGATTTATTGATTGATGATTGATTTCTTTTTTTGGTCACACCCGGCAATGCTCAGGGGGTTACTCCTGGCTCTTCACTCAGGATTACTCCTGGCAATGCTCGGGGACCATATGGGATCCCAGGGATTGAACCCAGGTCACCCACGTGCAAGGCAAATGCCCTACCCACTGTGCTATCACTCCAGTCCCCCAAATTTTAGACTTGTCAAATTATAATCCATCTTGGTTGCTCATCTCAAAAGTATTGTTAATCTGACAATTTAACAGACTATTGATAATGTAAAGCATTTTATTTAGGATTACAGAACTGCAACTTTGGATCCCAGATTCATATAGAAACTGAAATAGTGTACCTAAAGAATTACACATTCAGTTTTGTTTTATTTTATTTTATTCACATAGAGAAGGAGAAGGATGAGATAATGGTCAGGTGAAGGAGTGAAAATAATATAGTGAGGTAGTCAATGCCATTAAATAGAACTTCCTTCAATGTTTCCTTCAAACAGAATATTTTCATTTCTCTGGCTTCTTGGGATGTTGAAAGTCAGCTCCTTTCTTTGTAAAGTAATTCAATAAGGCTTATTGGGCTCTATTTTACAAAATTCATATTTTCTAAATCTTACATCCTATATATATATTTTATAGCTCTTCTCTGAAAGAATTACTAACTACTCAAGGAATGGACCATGACCATTGTTCATGGTCACTGGATTGACCTTTCATACATGTTTAGTTTCTTAGAATGAAGTCTATCTTGTGTAACATCAAATAAATTGTAAAGGGTCAGGGTAAGCAAAGTAAATTGAATGAGAAAAATAAATTATGAATGAAACCACTTATATGGGGATATAGGTAAGAAAAGAAAAGGCATGAATGAATCCAAATGAAAATGAACCACTTGACTGAAGAATCAAGGTTACCAAAGAAGGGGACTGAGGCATTGGAGTAGGGAACAAGTTTAGCCAATTGTTAGAGACATAGTGTTGCTTTGTTGGTAGTTGCAGTGTGGTAACATTTCAAAGAGGTATGAAATTATTACGAATATATGCAGTCTTCGATTCCTTCTCTCACTTGAGTGAGGCGTGATATTCCAAGCATAGCTCTTTCGATTCCTCTCTGGAAGACCTGAATAGCATTCTCATCCCTGCTTTCGTAGGGCCCAGGTCTCTGAGGTGTATGTTAACGCAGGGAGAACTGTGGAATCAAAGAGATGCACCTGGGGCCGGAGGTTCTTTGTCCTTTTAGCTTTTTCTTCGATGCCTTTGAAGGCATTCCGGAGTTCCGACCTCAGTCGCTATTCCAGAATCAGGGATGCTGTCTCTTTTGCCAAGGCATCGAAAATCAGATGGGCTGGACATGTAATTAGATTTAGAGACAACCGCTGGACTAGAGCCATTACCGACTGGATCCCACGGGATGTCAAAAGATCTCGTGGCCGCCCACCTACAAGAGGGTCAGACTTCCTTGTCAAGACCCTGAAGAAATTGTTTGAGGCTCTTCATATTCCTGAATCAACCAGACGCCATTGGGCTACATTGGCACATGATAGGGTCTAATGGAAATGTTACTGGTGCCCGCTGGAGCAAATCGATGAATAACGGGATTCAAGTGATCAAGTGATCAAGTGATCAAGTGCAGTCTTATAACCATTACTTCAATATAAAAATTACTAATCTATAGTCATACTTTTAAACTTGAGAATAAGAGTATATATGTGCATATATATGTATATAAAATTTGAAAATTATTCTAACAAATCTAGTAAAAACTGATGAGATTTTATTCAATTGAAAATGTATGAATTTGTAATTTAAATAATTGCACCATAAAATTTTGTTAATAAAATATTTTAAGGGTCTTGGACAATATTCAATAACAGATAAATATTTTTCTCAGTCAATAGATACAAAATAATCTTTAATTTTATCGTGAGATTAATGCATCATATACTTGATGTTGAAAACTTTATATTATATTTTGTGTCCTTTTTCTTAACAAAATATCCTAAAAGGAAATGTCAAATAAGTATAAGCCATATAACCAACTTTATTTTTCTCCTGTAGAGTTGTTTTAAGATGAGAAAAATATTAAATTAGCTCACAAAAAATGATATTTAAAAGATCAATACAATCTTCAGAAAAACAAAATAGAAATAGTTCGATATTGCTACAAATAGTGTATTTTTATAAAATAGAAAATCCTTAATATGATTTAAAAATGAGCCCAAACTGTTGTATAACTTGCTTGCTTGTTAGTCATGTAGTTTTGCAATGCTGATGAGGGATTGTTTTTCTCCTTCCTATAAGCCTTTTGCATGTATTTACAATAAGAGGCTTTGTTCTTGAGTAAACACAACCGAAGAATGGGGATCAATGTATTTGTGAGTAAGTTTGATTCTGAATTGGTTACTCCTGGACATCCCATCATATTTTCTAACTGGCATCTCAATGCCCTTGAGTTAATTTTTAATCCCTTCTATGGGCCCTATGAGGGACTGGATTGCACCAGGGAAAAGTCCAACCTGGCTATGAAATGGGACTACTTTTAGAATAACCCTGCTCTGACAGTAAATATCAGTCATAAAGTATTTCATATATTTCAGAGTTCTGTCTTGGGACCAGAGAAAGATAGGATATCTATTTAAACTTTAATTAAAAAATTTTATCACATAAAAGATCTAAAAGTAAAGTAAAGTAAAGTAAAGTAACAGAAGATTTAAAAGCAAAATCCTAGCTTTAATAGAGATCAAAATTTTGTCTCGACCCTTTGATTATATGATGATGGGATAAAAGTTAAAGTATATAGACTTATCTCAAACACTATAATAAAAGGAGAGGCACTGAACATTGAGAGGTACAAAAATAAATGTCACATATAATTTGCATATATTTATATTAAAAAGTCATGAAAGAAGTAATGTGGGGATCTAAAACAGAGTCACTGGGAACCTTGGGAAAGGGAATTGGTACTGGTGATGGGTGTGGTATTAGAATTATGCACAGTGTATGATCCCACTGGAATTAAGTACAATTGTGTATTATTAACAATATTGTAAACATAGTACTTCAATCAATAAGACATTCACATTTAGAAAGTAATCTGAAAATGAAGACACCCTATTGATTTTCAACAAAGTGTGAAGCTGAAATTGGGATGAGGCGGCTTCTCATTCAATGTGTACTGACCCCAAGTGTTGGCTGTGTGTAATGACTCTCTTAATCTAAGACATTCATAAAGTGGACAAGGCAATGAAGTTTTTTGTAGTTGTCAGTCATGAATATTTTATAATAAAAGAGGACCAATGCTGTGGTTTACTAAAAACTCAAATTTTGATCACTTTTTATAAATTTTATTTTGAAATAAAATTTCATTTGGGGATTTTTAGTAAATGTTAATGACTAAAATAAACTTAGATAAATTAAATAAGACTATTTAAGTCTTATTTTTGTTATTTTAGACTATTTTTATTTTAAATAAAAATAGACTATTTTTCTATTTTTATTTTAAAAATAAGACTAAATATACCTTTAGTCTTTGAATATATGACTGAACTAATAATTATTAAATTTATATACAAGCAAGGTGTTCTGCTTGGATATAAATTTAATATTTATTAGTTCAGTCATATGTTCAATGACTAAAGATAATGGTATACTTATATATGTTTATTTATTTAACACTAAGATATCCATGTAATAATCTATGTTTAAACAAAAGTAAATCAATTTAACAATAGATATTTGATTCTTAAAGCATTCTAAATTCCTAATAACTATTTTCCTCTGAATTCATTACTGCAGGTTACTTATGCCATAAAAATTGCCAAGAAAACTTACATTTTCCATCTCAAGAAACAGTAAGTGGTCATTCTTTGTAGTTTCTAAGTTTTGCAATCATTGATATAAATTGGACTTGAACAAGAGCATTAATGACACATTACAGATTATTTTTCATGTCAGGCTCACTCTCAAAGTTTACCTTTACATTTGATACCTAATGTTAAATATTTAACCAAGTATATAATAGTAGAATGTACAAGAAAATTAAATTAGTATTTTGATAATATAGATATTTATAATTATAGATGAATGTATGCCTGCTACTTCTTAACGGTCTGGTCTTTTAAGACCTTATAGGTTATATATCTTAAAGTATGCCCAGAATTTCTTTATTTCTTAATCTCCTGTGAGACCAGGGTGGCAGGATTTATGAGGAGATTGTAAATTTCCCAATCTCAGAAAGAGTTCATGAATTTTAAGGAATGTTAAAAAGATGTAATGTAGACATCTGTCAGAGAATGTTGGGTTCCACGACAAAATCGGGGAGGAAGGACAGGGATCCCCTTCTGCCCAAGAAATCAGCAGCAGGCAGACAGAAAGACTCACAAATTCAGCAAAGTTTCAAAAGGCTTTACTTTCACAGGTTCTGGTATACAATTCAACAGTAGGAATCCTCCAGACTTTAGGTTTCTGGCAGCCCTGACCACATGTAGGTTTAGAATCCTAGACCAAGATGGCTGCTACCACGTGCTAAGACCCAGCAGGGAAGAGAATGAAGAGGAGAGCAGAGGCAGAGAGTGGACATGCAGGGAAAGAGGAGAGAAGAGAAGAGAGAGCTACTGCTTTTATATCTTTTCAGTCCTGACCAGCCCAAATTAATCAATAGCAGTTAAGGCCAATTCTTTCAGGTTTGTTTCTCTCAGGACCTCATCTAGTCCCATTGAGATGTTAATATTGCCCTAGTCAAGGTCTGCCCTTGCAGTTTCCCTGCAGGCCTTATGCAGAGTAGGGGAAAGGACATGATTCTGTTCCATGGATATTCTACATCCAGGTACATATTACTCCAAGCCTTCACGAGATCCTTGTATTTCTTTCATAGCTGTTTTGCATATTAGCCTTCAGACTTAATAGAGAGCCATGCTTGCTTGCTTGGAGGCGAACAACATTTCTCTCTGATATAATTATAACTATATTATACTTAGAGATCCAAAATAGCCAGATAAAAATACTGGTAAGATCTGTCTAGTCCCAAGATGATTGTGGTAACATGAGAGGAAATATACCAGCTAACATAGAACACATGGTAAGATATACTACCACATAGTCACAGATTCAAACTGTTTTCCTGCCCCTATCTACAAAGTGGTCTGCAGGAGGCTACTTCAGGCAAGATGCAGGGGCTCTGGGCAGCAGTGTATTGCAGCAGACATCTAAAATGGAAATGTTCAAAATAGCTGGCAATGGAAAGTGAGGATTCTTCCAATAGTTGTATTATTCTGTACCATAGCATGCATATACGTAAATAACTTATAAAATATAAGCAAAATAATAGTATCTTGCTTTAAGAGAACAAAGGCTTTAGAAGCTAAGTGGACTCTCTGATTTATCTTGTTCTCTCATAAAAGAAAGACATGTTCTTGTGAGGAGCCATATCTTTTTCTAGGCTACAGAATCAAATTAATTTGAATCAAACTTGCAGTAATTTGTGATAAAAAAGTTTTTGTTAGTGTTAGGCATTGAGAATTTAGGATTATTTTTACTATAACAACCATGTAAGGTAACAAAAATATTAAAAACAAATATAAAAAGCAACATTTTAAATGTTTTTATTATTCAAATATTTTTACATTTCTATCATATAGTTTTTGACTGTTTAATATAAAGGAATATATGTCTACAATAATATGGAAACATATTATGTGTTTCACTATAACATTCATACCACTTTCTAGTTATATTATTATTTGCACACATATATGATCAAAACACAGGATATGTAATGGAACTATGAGCTTATTTAACTTCAGACGTTTGAACTTATAAAACCACATTCAGTTTTTTAAATTTTATCTTTCTGAAATTGTTTTATTAGTTATAGTGTTATAATGAAATGTCATGTTTTTGGATAAATTAGATCATTTTTAGACCCTCATTTCCGGGTGCATTTAAGCAACAGATCAGGAATATTTTCTTCAGATTCTTCATTTATAAAGGTAAGTCTTATTCTATGCTAGACTATTAATATTTGTATGTGGTTAAATTAAGGAGGAGCTAAAAAGAAAAAAACATTTTATACCTAACAGACCATTGGTTAAACATATCATAAATTCAAGTATATGCAGAATTACTATCAAAGCTTATTGAATTGAATAATTCAATAATTACCTGTATCTACAACACAAAAGTCATACATTGAAAAACTCTATGGAATTTTTAGTAGGAGTTTGAGAGATCACTGTCACTGTCTTCCCGTTCCTCATCGATTTGATCGAGCGGGCCCCAGTAATATCTCCATATGTCCTGTCTCATGCTAGTAGAGCCCAAGGCATCTGCTTGCTCCAGGAACATAAAGAGCCTCAATCCATTCGGAATGAGGTCTATAATTGTTACTGGTATTTGGCATATATATCAAATATGCCAAATATCAAATATCAAAGGAGTTTGAGATAGAATGCAAAAATATAAAGGAGGTTAAAAGCTGTTAAACTTCATGAAAAATGTTAAATGAGACTATGGGACCTGAGTCATGGTGTAAATGATCTTATAGAAAGACCACAAGGAAAGCGAGGATGCTAACCATTATTGGTACAGATGTTTTCATTATAGCACCCAAATGTAGGCAGATCTGAGAAAAAAAATTAAAAGAATATGAGTATTTGAGATAGTTAGCTTTAGTCTGTAAGTCACAATTTTGGATCACACATAATTATTTCTTAAAAAGCAGATATGATTGATTGCTAAAATTTAATTGTTATATTTTATTCAGATAATTGAGTTAAAATATGGTAACTGGCAAACATTATACATTTCTCTATATCTATAAGTAAACATAAAAATTACACAATGACATTTGTTCTCAAACATTGCCAATTTAAAATTTTCTCTTAGAGGGAAAAAAGCAAAGAAAGTTTATCACATTCAACTACGGTTCATAAATTTCAATAATCATACAGGGTGGTTTAAACAAAGTAATACTACAGGTATTTGGACTTTAGGACTTTTCAAACAGCTGAATTTGCATGACATAGAACCAAATATAGAGACAGTATATCAGATGCATTGTAGGGAGGTGGGAAATGTGGACTTATATTATTCTTTAATGAAAGATTTTGTTGCATGTTTTCTGGGCAAAACTCTTATTTACCCAGAGAAAATAAAATGTATAATAATGTAGATATTACATTATTGGAAATTGCAGGATTTTCAGAGCAAGCAGTGTACCATTCTTCAAATTCCAGGTATTCAACTAGGACAAGATAACCTATTACTTAAGAGAATCAGTTTTTGAAATAAAAGATAATATTTTTAATGCCATTTTCCCAACTGAAAGTTTAAAATCTATCAACAATGAGATTGACTCTATAATCAATGAGGCTTGGTGAAAGACTGGAATATTTAATCTTGAATGTCTGGCACCAGATATAACACATGTCAGTCTATAAATTACTTTAAAAGAAATATGACCAAAGGAAATAGATGCACATCCCCTATTAACCATTTGAAAAGACCAGCATTGCTAAAATGACAATACTACTCCTAGCACTATACAAATTCAGTTCAGTTTTTATAAAAATACTCAGGATATTTACTTAAAGACATAGGCCAATTGCTGTTGAAATCACCTGTCACTTGTCTTCTCTTTGTTCACCAATTTGCTCAAGGGGGCACTGGTAGCATCTCCATATGTCCTGTTTAGCCCAACGGCATCTGTTCACTCCAGGAACATGAAGAGCATCAAACCATTCCTTCAGGTCATGGGAATGAGGTCTATAATTGTTAGTGGTTTTTGGCATATCAAATACAACATGGGTAGCTTTCCAGGCTCTGCCTTGTGAGTGGTATACTCTCAATAGTAGGATCTCATCTCATGCATTTACTGATGAACCAAAAGGGGAGAGATTGGCTTTTCTCTTGGGTAGAGCTCTGAGGAACTGTGGAGTCCTGATGTTGAGAATGACTGACCTCATTGTGTGGGGGTTCCTCTGGCTTCTTGCTGGAATCACTGGGATGATGGGCCTAGGTTAGAACCCTCCTAGAACTGTATACAGTGTATAAATGTGAAAGATCCTGGCAAGGACCTGGTCCTACTTCCATTATTTTCTAAGACAGTCGTGCAGCTGCTCTGTGGCTGCGTGCTGCACAGCTGTGGGTCTAGAGTATCTCTCTTCTGCCGTTGCAGGCTGTAGTGGCTGGGAGCCTTGCAGCTTGTGACCCACCCAAAACAGCAAAAAAAAAAAATAGATTAAAGACCTTATTAAGGACCTGAATGCATAAATTATTTAGAAGAAAGCATAGTTGTTGTTGGGGAAATGCCGCGGGGTCTTCGACAGTGCCGGGAAGCAAGTTCCCTTTTACCTCCTAAGCCGGTGGGGAATGGATGAAGACTCAGGAATCCGATGCAGTTTTAAAAGGCTTTACTTATCACAGGTTCAGGCATACAAATTAGCAATAGGAAAAACCCAGTGCTTAAGATTCCCGGCTAGATCCCCAGCCACGTGTAGGCCAAGATGGCGGCCACCACGTGTAAAGGCCCTGTAAAGAGGAGACAAAGACAAGACTCCCAAGAAGGGTGCGAGCTCACAAAGAGAGCCCAAAGAGAGCATGAGAGAGGAAGCAGGCTAGTTTTATACCCCTGCAACTCAGACCTCCCTCCCACTATTATGAAAAGCAGGAAGGGTCAAATGCCCTCAGGTAATTTCTCCCAGGACCTCACCTAGGCCCTTTTATATGCTAATGTCTTGAGCCAAGATCTGCCTGGAAAAGCCTTTATAGGGTAGAGAAGGGGATTTCCGAGATGGCTTGTCTCTTTACCAAAGTCTAATACTAGTACCAGTTAAATATTTCTCCAAGCCTTCACAAGTCTCGTCTCCTTCACAGTAGTTTTGTATTTTAGTTGCCTTTGCGTTATCAGGGAGCCATGCTTGCTTGCTTGGAGGCAAACTGCATTTCTCTCTGGTCTAATTATTTAGGGATCCAACGTGGCCAGGCAAATATGCTGGTAAGATCTAGCTAGTCCCAAGATGATTGTAGTAGCATGAGAGAATATTTATACCAGCTAGTACAGAATACATGGTCAGATAAACTGCCACATTTAGACTACCCCTTACCTACGAAGTGATTTGCAGGTGGCAATCCAGAGCAGATGCAGAGGCTCTTAGACGAGTCCTGCAACAGTTGTAACCCTCATGAGGACAGAGTGCCATTGGCCAAGCATAGCAAAGAGAAACAATTTGATTATGTCGAATTAAGAAGGTTCTGCACTACAAAAGAAGTGAAAATAAAAAGCAATATGAAAATACATTCCACAAACTAAGGGATATTTCCCCACCACTAACCTGTCAAATAGTAATATCTAAGACATCTAAATCACTTGTAAAACATAACAGCAGCAAAAAAAAATTTTAAATGTGGAGAAGATATTCCACAATTTCCTTGGGTAAATAGGTATATGAAAAAAATGCTCTCTAGCCTTATCATGGGAAAATGCAAATAAAAATAGTAGTGGGTTTTCACCTCATTCCAATGAGACTGACGTTCATAAAAAGAAACAAAAATAATTGGTGCTGGTGTAAATGTAGTTATAAAAAGAATCCCCACCCACTGTTGGAGGGAAAATCACCTAGTTCATTTTCATTTGAAAACAAAAATCTAATATTATGCTTCCATATAATCCTGAGTTTCCACTTATTGGGGACTACCAAGCATGAAAAAAATTGTTTTGAAAAGGCATTTGAAAAGATCAGTTCATTGCAGCACTATTTAAAGAAGCCATATACTAGAATCAAATTTGAGGGTCCAAAAGAGAGGACTAGATAAAGAATCAGTGGTACATATATGCATTAATGATTTCTTGCTCTGCTATAACTAAAAATGAACTCTTCTTTTTCTACTCTATGGGTGGAGCTGGAAGATAACATCCTAAGTGAGGTAAATGATATCTCTCAGGAAACAAAAAAAATCACTGTAAGGCAAAAACAAATGACCAAAGAACCTAAGATATGACTTACAGAACAGCTTTTCTGGCACTTTACAGAGGTTTTGGGAGAGACATTGGAACATTGGTGAAGGAAGGAGGGCACACTGGTGGTGGATGTCGTTAAGAATTACTTATTTATGAAATTATCATTAACAATATTATAAATAATATCACCTCATAAAATTGGGTCATGGTTTATAAAAAGAAGGAAGAAGATAAAACGCCAAAATTTCAAAAGACATGATTGTATTGGGAGAAAATAGAAACTATGATTATTCATAAGCGATGAAGAGATACCAGACAGATAAATAAGAAATAAAATATCCAGTGAATAATATTATGGTAATTGCTAAATTTGATTTTGGATAATGTTTAAATTGATAATGCATAATACTAAAAACAAATTCATTCAGGAATACATCTTCATGCATTCTTGTTTAGGGTAACTGCTTTTATCAAGGAAATGCTGCAGAGATTCCAGAATCAGTTGTAACACTGAGCACTTGTTCAGGACTCAGGTAACTGAGTATTCCAAAGATACAGAAAATTGAAAAATATAGTATGTGCTTCTTTTTAACCTTCTGCCAATTTGGGGGTTATTTTCAACAGACCTTGCTTGCTATGAACCCCGTTTCTTACCAGTTCTTGTGCTATGGTCCCATATATGCAATTTTCATTTGTTTCTTCTGTGAAAGATATGGGGGGTGCCATATGACTCCATTTGAGAAATGTTGATACAGAGTTTCTTAAAAATTAAGAACTTTCTTGAGGGAGCCTGATTGAGAGTACAGTGGGTATGGCATTTGCCTTGCATGCGGCCAATCCAAGTTTGATCCCTGGCACCCCAAGCACCAACAGCAGTAATTTCTGAGTCCAGAATCTCTGATAATCTCTAGTTGTGACCCCGAAAGCCAAAGTTCCCTCTAGCATAAATGTTATATTTATTTATTATTCACTCTAAAACACAACTTCTAAACATTTTTATTTGCTTTTGATCTATGTTTTATTTGAGATGGGGGCTACACCTGATAGGGCTCAGGGCTTACTTTTTGGCTTAGGGCTTACTCCTGGTTCAGGGATTACTCCTGGTGAGGCTTGGGGGTGACCACATGTGGTGTCAGAGTTAGAAGTTCCATAGGCGCATCCAAAAACAAGTGCCCCATCTGCTGTATTATCTCTCTGACTCCCTTATTTATATTTAAAATTGAACCTACATTAATTGTTTTTGATTTTTTTCTTAAAATTTTCAGGGGATTATTGCAGCTGGAGAACGTCACTTATGGAATTGAACCATTGGAATCTGCAGCTACATATGAACACATACTTTATCAAATACGTGATAATAAAATCAAGTCGCCGCTTTTAAAGGAAAATGATCAAAATGACCAATTGGATGATCCATTCTACACCATTCTTGTGAAGTCAGAAGTAAGTACTACTATTTATGAAATATTAGTTCTATTTGTTTAGTTGTTTATATTGAAATTTGATGTATATAGAAGATTTATATATATTTTTTGTATATAAATTTTACAACTTATAAATGTTGTTTGTAAGACATTTTAAATATGCTTTACATTCAGTTACACAATAACTATGCTAATGTAATAGATAGCAACTTGATTAGCTAAAAACAACCAAAAACAACTCTAAGGGTTGAGTACGGGCTTCAATTTGTAGAGTGTATGGCTTACATATGTGAGGCCTGAGGCCTGAATTTAATATTCAGCATCGTATAGTTTTTTAGATAATTGTGGGGTTGGAACACAAAGTTAAAAAATTTATCTTAATTGTAATCTTATAAATTTTGTGAGCTTACATAAAATTACAATTTTATGAATATGGGGCCGAAATGATAGTCCAGTGGGTAGGGCGTTTGCCTTGCACATGCCCTACCCTGGTTCGATCCCTGGCATCCCATATGGTCCCCTGAACACCACCAGGAGTTATTCCTGAGCAAAGAGCCAGGAGTAACCCCTGAATGTCGCCAGGTGTGACCCAAAAAAGAAAAAAAATTAAAAAATTATATAAATATAATAATTACTGAACTTACATAATGATTGTTTCCTGTAACATTTTTTCTATTTGGTTTATTTTGCAAACTCTGTTATTTTGATACAAAATTTAAAAACAAAATAAAGCAAAATATTTACTCAAGTCTCCTGAGCTAGATAGTCCCTCTGAAAATTTTACACTATATGTTTGTTATTTTAATATATGATCTATATGGTAAAAGCGTAGCTGCAGAGTCAACATCCCAAACTACACAGCTCTTCAGAGCTCCATACAAGAGAAAAGCTGACCTCAAGTCCTTCTCGTCAGAGTCCCACCCTATAGAGAAGCCTATTTCATGACCAGGTATGCTCGAACCAGAGATACAGATACGGGACAGAGTGCTACCAGCTCTCCTTGTTGTGCATGGCTGCTTTGTGGTCATGTGGTTCATCAGTAAATGAATGAACTGAGAGTCTACCTACTACTGAGAGTATCCCAACCACACGACAGAGCCTGACAAGCTACCTGTGTTGTGTTCAATAAGCCAAGTACAGTAACGATGATGGACCTCATTCCCATGACCTGACCAAATGGTTTGAGGGTCTTCGTGTTCCTGTAGCAAGCAGATGCCCTAGGGCTACACTAGCACATGACAGGGATGAATGTAGACGTTACTGGTGCCTGCTTGAGCAAACCGATGCTCAACGGGAAGACAAGTGATACAAGTGATGGTAAAATGTAGGTTTATAAAAATGTAATTTTTAGTGAAGTGATATAATAATTATTCTCATTTGAAATCATCATTTTATCTACAAAAATGTGACTTTTTTATTAAAGTACTATGTCACTGTCACTGTCAAGTCTTCCCTTTTATTGTCGATTTGCTAGAGCGGGCCCCAGTAACATCTCCATATGTCCTGTCTCATGCTAGTAGAGCCCAAGGGCATCTGATTGCTCCAGGAACATAAAAGAGCCTCAATCCATTCACGGAAAACCTCGTGAGCTTGTTGTGAGGCTCTGCTGAGGTGGTGGGCCAGGGCTAGAACCCACCATCCTTCCCAGGCACCTCGTGAGCAGCTGGTCACAGGGAGAGCCAGTAGCAGCTCTGCCCCATGTCTGTGAGTCTCTGGACCGGCATACCTGAGCCGGATTTAAAAAAAGACTGCTGCAGGGTGGAACTTCGATGAGCCGGGCTGTGATAGGCTGGTCTGCTGCGTGGAGTTCTGACGAGAGAAGTCGGATGTGGAAAATGGAGGCCCTCATGGAGTGGGGGGTCGTCTGGCTTGTTGTGAGGCTCTGCTGGGATGGTGGGCCAGGGCTAGAACCCACCATCCTTCCCAGGCACCTCATGAGCGGCTGGTCACAGGGAGAGCCAGTAGCAGCTCTGCCCCATGTCTGTGAATTTAAAAGTACTATATTCTTTTAAATTCAATGTTCTTCATTTATGTCACATGCATAGTAACCCCTGCCTCTCGAGGTGTTTCAGGTGTGGCTGTGATACCCAACTTCATCAGCAGGTGGCAGAGAGAAGACAGGCTTGTCTACCACAGGGCTCTGCCCCGTGGTCACTGGATGGTTGATGGTCTGACATAGAAAAAGACTGGGTCCCCTGGGATGAACCCAGAGCCACGACAGAGCCTGGCAAGCTACCCGTGGTGTATTCGATATGCCAAAAACAGTAACAATAATGGACCTCATTCCCAACGAATGGAGACATTTCTGGCACCCACTTGAGCAAATGGATGAACAATGGGAAGACAAGTGACAAGTGACGTAGTAACCATTCATCCTCTTATTTTCCTAGCTTTGTATATATGCATTTTAATATGTATATCCTTATGTGTTTATCATGTTTTATATGCATATATATTTATAATGTAATAATAACAACCAACTATACATTTTAAAAGATTTATTTTATCCATGTTACTTTCACAGAAAAACAAAGATATTTCAGATGTTTTCCGAATTAAAAGATTTGTGAAAATAAAAATCATTATGGATAAATTCTTGGTATGTATTCCTGACATATTTGCATATTTTTTTGTTTTATGTTTAAATGAAATGGAATATGGTGAAAAACTTAACATTACAATACAACAACATTTTTTCTCTGTTCAAAAATTATTGTTAAATAAAATAGGTATAGAACCAAGAATACTTAATGCAGATAAGTTATCTTTCAAATTTGATGCTGTAGTACAAAACTTCACAGCCAAGAAGAAGCTAAATATATTCTTGTTCACTACCAGTCATGGCAAGATGTACTAAATCTCTCTATGAGGATAAAGAAGCAAAGTTTGACTGAAGAAACAACCAGAGCCCAAACAAAAGATAGCATTATATTGCTTTATTTCAATATTGTTAAATATCAATGACTTGAACTAGCCAATTCTGTGCCAAATGTGCCAAGACAGATTAAAAAACTGAGCAGAAACTACTTCTAAAATGTACTTTTGAAATATAATAAATTAAAAAGTAAGATATCTGAAAATATAAAAAAATGAAGTCAAACAGTGGGCCCAACAAAGCAAGGGTTGGCTGTGATTATATGAGATAAATTAGTTTAATATAAGAAGGCAATAATAAAGAGGTGCTGCCACTAAAGAATTCAAGTGACCCTGTCTCTGGACTAAGATTTCTGGAGTCCTCCCAGGATGGCAGTGGACCAGGTTTAGGGAAATTTTTATTCAAATATATTGCTATATTTTTTAGTCAAAATTCATTTTCTGTGTTTTGAATATTAAGTACTTGTCACATAGACTAAGGATTCTGAAACTTTTTCCACATGTGACTTTTTACTTAAGACATTTTTATACAATGTTAACATTCACTAACACTATCTTCCTGTTAATCATCTGTTTGCTAGAGCGGGCACAAGTAATACCTCCATATGTCCCGTCTCATGCTAGTAGAACCCGAAGGCATCCGCCTGCTCCAGGAACATAAAGAGCCTCAAACAATTATATTGTTTATCAATAAATGCTTTATTTAGAGGTGACTACAACAGTATGCCACCACGCACGGAAAGCCTGGCAAGCTGCTCATGTAGTATTTGATACGCCAAATACCAGTAACAATATTAACATTAATTTCAAAGAAAGTTTTCCATTCAGCTTTGATTCCTCTTTTGCCCAATATTAATTTATTATTTGCATCCCACTTTTCTTTGTCTCATTTATAACTGCATATCAATGTGCTTTGAGAATATTCTTGATGTGATTTTTATTTTTCTGGTTTTACAGGTAGTTGACAAGTGCTCCAGCACACTGTCTAACTTAGCTCTAGAAAAGATTGTGCATTAAATTTTGGGGACCTGGAAGTTTCTGGATCTCTTAACTAAGATTCCAGTTCTTATAGTTCTTCATTTAGGTTTCCTGATTTTCTGATGTTCCGATGCTGGACTTATAATCTATCTCGTTGTTGTCTCTAGTACTGAAAGAGGGTGTAAAGTCTCCCACTGATATTTTGTTGACATCAGTGTATCTTTTCAGGTTTATTAAGAGATATTTTGGAAAACTTCTGACCTTATATTGGTGTGTATATTTTAATAATAATTATTCCTTAGCTTCTTTATTTCAGTTTGAATTAATTCTATCATTTTCCCTATCAGCTTTCATTTACATTTATTTAGTACATCTTCTGAAGTTCTTCTTAGTTTAGTAAAACCAGAGAATTATTACTTTGATATCACCCTCATGCATTGTCAAAACATGAAGTGCTTGAGGAGTTCTGTCTGCATCCATAAAATCACTGCAATTTCTTCGTTTATTTTCACTATTATTGTTGCTTTATTGATACTAACTAAGAGTGGAACACCATGTTACTGGTGGTCTAAGAAGTGATCCAGTGATCCCATTCACAACATCAGTCTAATACTTAATGACTACTAATATCTAGCATCCAAGACCAGCAAGGTAGATTTAGTGAGATTAGGGTGTATCTTAAGATTCTTGACTAGAGAACAGTTTACAGAAAATGACAGGTCTAAAGCAAAGGATGGGATTACAGTAAGTCACACAGCTCATCTGATGGGTTTAAAGCATGTGGTGACTGTGTACTGAGGTTCCTGGTTGGTAGAAAGAGAAAACATTGAACATTGATGGGTCACAGCAGAACACTGAGGCTTATCCATCAAGGCAAAGGTAGGTGGGCATTGAGTTTCCTGGGAAGAAAGGCATAATGCCAGAGTTAGGCTTGGATATTTGTTGCTCATCTACCAAGGCAAAGAGAATGATACGTGGGCACTGAAACTCCTGGATTCTGGCTTAAATCTTGGCAATGTCCTAGTGAGTAGCAATTCCTGTGACTCTCCTACTGAGTTCAAGGGGGTCCAGAGGATGTTTCAGCCTTGATATCTGTTTTGTATGTTGTATTAATTAAATATTGAGAGAAGAACTCAAAAATATTTTCCTAGTGTATCACTTGTATTACTTGTCTTCCCATTGTTCATCAATTTGCTCGAGCTGGCACCAGTAACATCTCCATATGTCCTGTCACTTGCTAGTGTAGCCCAAAGGCAACTGCTCGCTCCAGGAACATGAAGAGTCTCAAACCATTCCTTCAGATCATGGGAATGAGGTCTATAATTGTTACTATTTTTTGGCATATCAAATACGACATGGGTAGCTTGCCAGACTCTGCCGTGCAGGTGGGATACTCTTATAGTAGCCTCTCATCTTATGAATTTATTGATGAACTAAAGCGGCCACGCGAGACCGGAAAAGATCAGATTTTCTGCAGGTTGGAACTCTGTATGATGAGCTGTGGAGTCCGGAGGTTGAAAATGGTGGCCCTCATGATGTGGGGGGTTCCTCTGACTTCTTGCATGGCTCTGCTGACATGGCGGGCCAGGGGTAGAACCTGCCTTTCCTTCTGGGCACCTCATGATCAGCTGGGAACATGGAGAGCTGGTAACAGCTCTTCTCCATGTCTCTGAGTCTCTTCCTAGTGTATTCCGATGTATGAATGTCTTCCTAGCTATAAACATTTTAATAATGTTAAATTTATATACATTTTGCTGCTATATTTTTATCTGAAAATGTATAATGCATCTTTTGTGATGAATATTTTATTAATATTTGAAAATATGTTTTCACTTTTTAGTTTTTTTATTAATACAACCATATGACTTTCATATGTGATATTTATTTTTACATATTTTTCTCCCTATTGATATAAACTTGCTTTGCTTTCACTCTGAATTTTTTTGGGGGGTTTTGGGTCACACCCGGCTTTGCTCAGGGGTTACTCCTGGCTCTGCTCTCATGAATTACTTCAGTTGGTGATCGGGAACCGTAATGGCCTAGAAATAGAACCAAACTTGACTTTGTGCAAGGCAAACGCCCTTCCTGCTGTGCTATTGCTCTATTGCCCTCACTCTGAAATTTTTCTGTGCTTTTGATGCTTTCACTCTTAATATTTTTTGTGCCCACTTATTTTAATGCCATCATTTGTCATTAGTGACTCAAAATTGGGTGCAACAACACAAATTGTAGCACCTTTGTAATTGTATAATTGTTGTATAATTGTCAATGTGTTAATTAGTTACAGATCTTTTGTTATCTATATTTGCCATTATGAATATATGTGCTTTTATTTTCAATGAATTTTGTTATCTCTAGTTATTTACTACTATAAATATATGTGGATTTATTTCCAGTAAGGTCTTTCCTATTAGATTGCTTTTTACTATGCTTGTCTTTCGAAGAATCACCTTCATTGATTAATTTTCTAAACTCAGTAACATCTAATGAATACTTGAATCACTGAATAAAATGAGAAAAATACATGCTGCATCTTCTAAACTGTATGTTTTTGTTTTATGGGGGAAAAGTATGCAAGATAGAAAAAAGATGAGCAGTTAATAAAGAGCTAAGAGAATAGAATTACTTTTGTCTTTACCAGAGAACTCATTTATTGTATTTTCTTTTTTTGTGGGGGTCCACACCCGTCAATGCTCAGGGGTGACTCCTGATTCTGCAGTCAGGAATTACTCCTGGCGGTTCTCAGGGGACCATATGGGATGCCTGGGTGGGCCACATGCAAGGCAAGCGCCTTACCCACTGTGCTATCGCTCCAGCTCCTGTATTTTCTTTTATTTTTATCAGAAACATTATGAAAAGTAGTTAGAAATCATTGAAGATTTAAGCTGCTGTGTTTTCTGTTTGTTTTGGGGGGGCCACACCCAGTGGTGCTCAGGCCTTGATCCTGAATGCACTCAAGGATAACACCTACTGATGCTTAGTTTGTCCATGATTTAACCCAGGTCAGCAATGTGCAAAAAAAACCCCACCTGCTGTACTATGCTCTGTCCCCAAAACTTGTTCTGTTTTTGGTTGGGGGACCCCACTCAGATAAGCTCAGGGTTATTCTTAACTCTGTACTCAGGAACCACTTGTGGTGGTTCTCTCAGGACTGTATGTGGTACTGGGGATGGAATCAGGTTAATTGCACACAAGGCAAGCCCTTGCCCCTGGTACATGTCTCTGGCCCCAGGGTGGCAATGTTTTTGCAGTTTTATGAAACATTTAGATCTGTGCATATATAAAATTATATATATATATATTTTTTCAGGAAATAATGCTTTTGTCCTCGTTTAGGGAATGTTGAGAAATTATTCACTATTAGGTATTTAGAGCTCTGTGTTTAGAATGTGTCATTTATACAGAATATACAGTTATGTAATCTTACTGGAATGTAGAGAAAGCATTCTTGATTAAGGTATATAGTCGAAGGTTTAATTAATGGTGTATTTTTATATTAGTTTTCAAGACTTGGGATCTTAAGTTTTCCCATTAATTTTTGTATCTATAAATAGGAAGACAATTTATAACCATCTTTTAAAAATATTTAGTATACCTGAAAGCGTACTGTTATTGGTATTGTATTTTTGACCTTTCACTTTAACATTTCATTATTTTAACGTGATATTTCATATTTATGTAATGTAAGTCATTTAGATATTTTCACTAGTGATTAAGAAAAAAATTGTCTTTCAGTTTGACTATATGGGCTCTGAAGTGGCAGTTGCAACTGAGAAAATTCTCAGTGTTTTTGGTCTTATCAACACTGTGAGTATTGATGTTATTTAAAGTTTCTTCTATTAGAAATATAAAAAAGCATGAGCTTTTCTTAAAAGGCAGAATGCTCCCAATTGTTTTATCTACCAATAAACTTAAACTCAAAATATTAATGTTTACTAAATATTAGTGTTAATAATAAATATGCAATCCTATATAAAAAGTATGTATCCTATACCTTCTTTTTACAGATGTTTTCCGAGTTCAACATGACTGTTTTCCTATCTTCTTTGGATATCTGGTCTGATAAAAATAAGATTCTATGTGATGGGGATGTTGGTGAAGTACTTCAAAGATTAGTGTCTTGGAAACAGAAACATTTGTCTCAAAGATCTCATGAAATAGCATACTTACTAACGTATGGGCATTATTTGCATTAATATAAGGTTTATAAATGAGTATATATATATATCAATATATCATAAAATGTATATTTGCAATAAAATAATAAAATATTGTGTAAAACCTGCATTACCCAGATCAAAAAAAAATACAATTGAGAACAAGGTAAGACACTAATTTATAATAAGCCATTATTCTCAGAGTAAACTGTTTACATTTGGAAAAGTAGCATTATGGGAAATTTGGAAAGTCTTGGATTAGATGTGAGATCTATAGTTTTAATGATTTTCTTTCTCAGAGGTCTTTCTGAAACTGCCTTTCTAGCCTTAAATAAAATATAAATTAGCTAATATGTTTCAAGTTTCATAAACCTGGCTTGATGAAAAAAAAAACACTTAAATTGAAATATGATAATGTTTTGATACTTTGTGCTCATCTAAGCTGTATAATTTCACAATGAATTAAGAGTTATGTAGTATTTTTGATTATTGTATTATTTTGAGATTTAAAAAATCAGAAATCTGGAATATATTTATGGAATATATTTATGAACTCATTTGTGTCTCCTATCCAATCTAAGGTCAGATTTTGGGATTCATGAATAAGTCAGGACATCAGGACACTGTCTATACCATATATGAACTATTTTGCACACTCTGCTACATGTTTTGTGACTTTCCATTCATGTCTTCTTATCTAACACTTCTCAGATATCTTAAGAAATCACATAAGTGCAAATAGCAGGGGGTTAGAAATACTGACTTACATTTTAGACTTATATCCATGTGTTGGTGATAAAAGTTGAGAGTGATTTGAAGGTATTCCAGCATTACTATATTTTTTGCTCTATGTAATTGTAGTGCTAAAATAGTTATTAGAACTTTGTAAGAACTGTGATTACCCTCTTAAAATGATTAAAAGTATTTAAATGGGCTAATATCTATACTTTTCTTATTTTAAAGCAATATTATATTGAGTCTGAATTCAAAAAAGTAAGTCTTTAAGACCACTCAGTAATTAATTATTTAATGCGAATTTACTCATGAAAAAATTATGATTTAGTTATAGAGACCATCCTATTCATGTTGGGCGACATTTCAAGGAAAGGCATGCGATCCAAAGTTTGCTGCCGCGGTTGCTGTGGTATGCATTCTATTCATATTTCTTTTTGTATTTATGGAAAAGTTCTTAAGTGATGGTCCTCTTATCACAGAAAACTTTTTTGAAGAGTACTTGTCAATCACTTATATCACTTGGCGTCTCCATTCGTTCGGAATGAGGTCCATTATTGTTACTGTTTTTGGCATAACAAATACACCAATAATTGAAATGTATTTATGTTGTAAAGCTTTTACTCATTACATTCCATCTTTTATAATGGAACTTTTTATCTTTTGACAATCTTGGCCTCCTTTTCCATAGCATATAGTCACTGAAAGTTATCTTAATACTCTATGCTGTTGTACTAGAACAATTTTTATTCCATATATTACAGCTATCACAATGCTTCTTTTTCTTTGTCAGTATGATGCCATGCAGATTCATCCATGTTGTAACAATTCACAATATTATATTATTGCAATAGCCAAATAGTATTTCTTTCTGAGCATGACTGGTTTTGGTGTGTATTTTAATTATTGTTGTTATTATACAACAAACATGAAAATTTAGATTTTGAGGGGGATAGATGCACACCAGACTGTGCTCAGGATTTATTCCTGACTCTGCTCTCAGGAATCACTCCTGGCAGGGCTTAGGGAACCATATGTGATACTGAGAATCAAAATTTAGTTGGCCATGTGCTAAGCATCTTACTGTCTTTACTGTAGCTCTCATCCTGAAATTCAGATATATTTTAAGATTTTATATAAATTTGTTTGGACATAAACAAAAGATGGTTTGCTATATTGCATGTACCAGTTTTATGTTTAGCATTTGAGCCATTATCATTTTTTCCAAAGTGTAAACACTTTTTCATTATCAACCAAGTGTTCATATTAGACAAACTGCATTCAAAATAACGGCATATTATTTTTTTCTTACTGTTCTATAGTATCTTCTCTAATAGGTACAAAATGATATACGATGCTTTTAATTTTACACTTACAAATATTAGTGATATCTTTTAAATTTTTTATAACCTGTATATCATCTTTGGTGAAATATTATTCAACTCCTCAGTCAATTTTTAAATTAGGTTGCTTGCTATTGTTCTTTGATTTTACAGATCTTTTTTTAGTTTTTTTTTTTTCCTTTTTGGGGCCTCACCCAAGGATCTTTGCTCTGGCTTTGTGCTCAGCTATCACTTCTAGAATTATCAGGAGGCCATCTGTTACCATAGGATAGAACCTCGATCATGAGGCCACGTGCAAGGCAAGTGCCCTACTTGCTATATGTTTTGACTCAAATATTTTATTTTTCATTTGAGCAATATTCAGTTTTTCAGCATTCATTTCCTGAAAAAAATCTTTACAGAGTATTTTTTCATTAATTATTTTAAAATATAATCGGTTTATAAAATTATAGTAATGTAAGTTGTAAAAGTAATTTCTGATGGTTACAGATAGTAACTATCTGATAGTTGCTAATTTTACCTTCTCACTTTTTAATTGTCATTCCCTTATTTTGGCTTTGGAATCCTTGTTATAGTTCATATGTGTATTTATTTCTAGCTCCCCACATTATTCCATTAATATATTAGCCCTGCTTTTATGTATATGTGATATAGTTTTAATTATAAAGCCTTATAATATGTTTTGAAGTTAGAGAATTTGAGTCTTTGAATTTTTTCTGTTTTTTTTTAATTGCTATTTTTTTAGCATCCCTTGGAATTCTATTTAAATTTTGAATTAAGTTCATTCCTTTTGAGGGACGGTGATCACAGCAGATCCTCAGGAAGCACAGAGATACAACCAGCAATTTTCAGCTAACTGAATTAAAGTGAACCCATCTTCAATATAAGGGCTTGACAATGTCTTGCTACTCAGGCCCTATGGTTCCAGGGATTACTCACCCCATCTTGTAGTACTTTACAGCCTCCAGAGCTGTACCTGGAAGAGCTTGGGATACCAAATGCTTGGATGCCCATGTCTGATGTAGCATATGCCTTAACCACTGTACTACCTTCTGGCCCATTTAAAAATTTAATTTTCACACATTTAAAGCTGCTGAGATGTCATTAAGATTGCATTATATAGAGCACTTTGAATGCTAAGGAGATATATAGATAATGTAATATATATTACATTTAGATTAATATTAAATATAGTTATGCACTTTTATGTATTTGCATTTTTGGTAATTTATTTCAAGAATATTTTTAATGTCAGTTTGCGGTAGTTTTTAATTTTTTAAAGTTATGATTGGAATTATTTCATTGATTTTTTATTAGTCACAATTACTGTATTTTTTCC
Source organism: Cryptotis parvus (assembly GCA_021461705.1). Lineage (NCBI taxonomy): Eukaryota > Metazoa > Chordata > Mammalia > Eulipotyphla > Soricidae > Cryptotis > Cryptotis parvus. The sequence goes on from JAJIBD010021257.1 coordinate 166,258, forward strand.
TTCTTTAAATTATTTAAACACCATGAATTATAAAGTACAAATTTTTCACAATACAGTTGTTAGAAAGACTCATCGTTCAGCACCAATCCCACCACCAGTGTGCCCTCCACCACCAGAGACCCGTATTTCTACCCACCCCCCCATTCCCATCCCTTACCTTCTCCCTTAGCCAGCATCAATTATGTTGATCATTACAGCTCATGCAAGGTAATGGTATTGAAAAAGTCATGGCATTTTTTTTCTGGGTTGTTGTGTGGGAGTCTGGCTGATACTGTTCCTAGATTCACTTTCTGGGTTTCCAGAACACAGTGGCTTTCTACTGCCAACCGCAGACTTCCCACCACTGCACCTATGTACTACATCTATTTCATATTTATTTCCACCTCTATTTGAGCTTGTCCTTCGCATATACTGAATAATCTATTTTTTATTGCTCATTGGGGCCACTTCTCTAAACACTGTTTATGAATATGGTCTTAGACAAAAGTCATTAGAGATTCTTGAATCTCACTGTGCCATCTGAGCCCACTGTATAGGAAATTTCTGATATGTTCCCCACAGACCACACATCATGTCTACACAGTAGTGTTTCTATGAAATGCGATGGGATAACTGTTAGATGAGTATACCAGGTTTTGAGATACTGTGCAGCTGCTTTGTGCCACTTGCTATGGGGGTGGGGCTCTGTCGAACTGTGTAGTCTGGACCTTGGCTGTGGTTGTGGTGCATGAGGTTTTCCGGCCTCTGCGAGTCTGTTGGGGGCAGGGGGGCAGGCAAGGGCCAGAACCTGCCGCCTTCCAGGATGCCCCATCAGACTGGCACAGGAAGGCCAGACAAAAGCTCTGCCTGGTGCCTGTGTGCCTGGATTCTGGCCTACACGCTAGCAGCAGTACAGGGCCAGCCCACCAGGACTTTGTGGAGGAGACTGAGGCGGGGAAAGGGACCCCAGCTTCAGCTCCCTAGGTAGCCAGGTAAACTTGGCCACTGATTCCTGCATACCTGGTCTTGAATTTGGCTTCTCTCTTGGAGGGCTCTGTCGAGCTGTGGAGTCTGGATCTTGAGAATGGTTCTGACCCTTGCCATGAGGTTTGCCGGCTTCTGAGAATCAGTCGGGTGGTGGGGAGGGACAGGCAAGGGTCAAAACCTGCCCCCCTTCCAGGTCGCACCATCATCCTAGCACAGGCCAGATGGGCACCATTACTATATTTTAAAGGAAACAATTCTGAACTTGTTTATTATTATATCAGTCTCATTTATCAATTGTTTTCAGTTTCTAGAAGTAGTATCTGTCAGTCTGTGAACAAAGTTGATTTTACCTCTTTTTGTCTAAGTTGAGTAACTTTTGTTTTATTATTTATTTATTTATTGCATTATTACTCTGAATAAATTAAAGTATTAAGAGAAATTGTCATTTTTTGAGGATTTCATCTTAAGTTGTATTTCTAGTCTGTTGATGGTTATGATGGTTATAATTGTTTTGAAATGCTCTTTCCACATTTATTTAAAAGATTTTTCTCCAAAAACATACAGAATTGATAGGTGTTCACATATTAATAACTCTTCAAGTGTACAATATTATGTTCTCAATTAAGTTCTTTAAAGGAAAATATTATCATTTCAATGTACAAATCTAATATAACATTGAATTTGAGTATTCTCGCACAGCAACATTCTTTATGTATAATGCCAATTTTACTTTCTTGTTCAATGTCTGTATTGATACAAGAGCAATATAGGTCTCACAAAATGAGTTTGGGAGTTTTTATTCCCACATAATTATCTGTTTGTTTTATAGGAGAATATGTTGTTGAATTAAAGTGTACACTTTTTCTCTTTCATTGTACATATTGTATATAAAACCTTCACCCTCATAGGAAATCTTTTTGTTGTATACAAAATTGAATATGCTTTCTTCATTTTTATTCATCTTATAGTATTTTCCAATATTCTTTACAGCATTTTTTCAATGAGTGGTATGCAAAAACTATTTATTAAAATTCCTATTTTATGTTTTTTTTTAAAATTCTTAATTCTGCACTTACCTAATTGAAGTCAAAAGAATTTCAAAAGATGTTATTTTTTTATATTGACGAAATTATTTCATCTAATATGTGACATTTCTTGGACAAAATAATAAATATACTTAGAAAAGTGCATTCTGTGCTAGGGAGATAACCCTGAGGGTTGCTTGGCAAGGAGATGGGTAAGAACTGTGGGCATTTCCTGGTTCCCAAGGACCACTGGAAGAGATTCTCAAGCATAGGCAATTCCCAAGCACCAATCAGGGATTATCCCTTACTCAGTGGGGTTGAGGAGTAGATTAAAGTAGATGAAAGCTTGCCTTGTCCCAGATTAAATTCTGCACAACATGACACCACCCCCATAGCACTACTAGGCTTGGCCTTGGTGGACCCTGAACTCATTTGACCAAAGCAGCACTACATTTCCAGACTCCAGCAACAAATTGTCAATCATAGATGCAGCTGAGCTTACTGGGTGGGGCAATGCTAGGGAGATTTCTAAAACAACGTATAGTATGCTGCCAGATTAAGGTTTTAATACCATTTGTGTGGGTTATAATATAAAAAGAATGAGTTAAAACCTATATCTAAGCAAAAGGTTTCTTATTAATCTTTATAACATATTTATTAATAATTACTAAAATTGAAAATAAACAAGATATCCTTCACTTCTCAATTTTAAAGTTGGTAATTTTATGAAAAGAGGTTAGAAATAAATTAATGACTCCTAAAACTATTTTTGAAGTTGCCATTCATTGTCAGATAAACCCTTGTTTATCCATATTGTTTTCCATGCATTGACTTGAAAATTAATATACTTTGTGAAGTAGTGTTTAATATTAAACATTTTAAATTAATTTTATATTTTAAATATAAAATATGTTTTAACAAAAATACAACAGCACTGTATATCAAATATATCTCAATTGAAAAATAACAAATTTACCTGTTTTTCCATATTCTCAAGAAAATAATGAACTTTGGTATACAATTAGCATAAATAGAAATTCACATAATTTTGACATAAATATCTGAAAAATATCGAAGAGTTAAAGGAAGTAATAAGCGATATATATTTATTTTTTTAATTCAGTATCCAAAGACAACAACTGTGGAGGCATTTTCAGTAGTTATGACACAGTTGATTGGAGTCAATTTGGGTTTAACTTATGAAGAGAACAACAAGTGTCACTGTAAAAGAACTGCATGCGTAATGAATCCCCAGGCTATGTAAGATATTGTTTTTATTATATTATTTCCTGGAGAAATATTTTTTATTATTTTATGTTTCTTGCAATATAATTTAAGGTTAATGTTTCATAAAATGTAATTTCTTACAATACAATTTGAGAAAAATATTGTTATTCAGTATTATGTGATGATATGCATGTTATGAATCTCATAAGAATTTTATATTGATGAAAATGGCATAGTAGTTTCAATATAGCAAGAAAGTGAATGTCTTTGACTTTGAATATTAATTAGTAGAATTTGCGTAAAATCTATACTTTATCTTTTATATTCTAAATATAAGGAATAATTTTCTACAGTGTCCCAGTTACTTTTTCCTATCTGGGGAAGGTCATATGTTTGTTGCTAGAGGTTTACTGTCAACTTTGTATTCAGGAGTGCTTCCAGTAATGCTCAGTGGACCATGAAGTGCTAGGTCTTCCCTAGGCCTCCTATTTGCAAAGTAGGAACAGTCCTCTTTGCTATCTCTCCTGCTCTGCATTTTTATCTTACTTGTAAGTTAACAAGACTGTTAGAAAGAAAATATACTGGTCCACACATAAAATATACATATACATATACATATATGTAAAAATACTTGTGCGTGCACATTTATGTAGGTGTGTATACGTATGTATGCATGTATACACATATGTGTATATGCATATATAGGCATGTATACATATATGTGTAGAACAGTGTATAAATGAAGTGAGTAAAAGAATAATCGTTTAGTAATTCCTCCATGTAAATTATGCAATAGTGAAGTTGATGTTGGTCATTTGTAAAAATATATTGCATTTTAAACTGATTTGATTTATATAGTATGGATGAAAGAATATTCTTGGGACCAGAGAGTGATGTACAAGAGGTGAGGTATGTCTTGCAAGTGCTAGTGAAGTCAAGACCCTGGTTTGACTCTCTGACACTACATATGGTCCCTGAGCACCATCCTAGAACAGACACTAGAAGAGACCCAACGTTATTAAGGTGTGGCCCAATATGACCCCATCTGCAACTTTCTATGAAAAATAATAGAACTGATATTAGAAATAATAATAATATGGTAAGAAAGCCAGTGTATACCATAATATAATAATATTCTCAGGTGAGAATACTATTGTGTACTTCTAAATTAGAAATACACAAACCAGGTCATAGGGGACCAGGATCTAAAGTGAGTCACCATTAAAATACTAATGATAATTAAAATGATAAAGAGTTCATTTTCAAATAATATGAAAAGAACAAAAAATTGCCGTAAGATATAATTTCTTATTCACAGACTGAAGAAAAAGTAAAATGTCATAAAATGAGAGGGAAGAGAGAACAAGATTAGGACAAGATAGGGCTGAGTCTTTATTTAAAATTTCTTTATAATTTAAACATTATAATTACTTTTTCTGGGGTTTTGGTGACACCCAGCTGTACTCAGAGCTTACTCTGGCTCTGTATTCATTTTTGGTGGACTCTGGAGACCTTATGAGGTGTTGGGAAGGTGGAACCAGGTCCAACAAGTACAAGGCAAGTACCCCACTCACTGTTCTATTCCTCAAACCCCTTAGTTAAAATTTTAAGTCAGGGTAGTGTGTTTTAAGAACAAAGGATAGTGGCAGGAAATAGAGGGTTAAGGCACTTGTTTGGCATAGCCTTATCCAGTTTGACCTCCAACATCAGAGTACAATTAAGAATGATTCCTGAGTACCACTATGTGTAATCCAAAGAAAACCCTCTAAAAAAAAGTAGGTGTAAAGTGAATATCCAAGTGGAAAATAATGTACTGTGAATTTCACTGGGTTCAAATACTGCTATAAACATATAACTGAGCAAAAAAAAAATTTTCCTAAGGAAAGTAGAAATAGGAGCTAGAGAGATAAAAATACAAGGGCTAAAAGTGTTTGCCTTGCACACGACTCTCTCTGATTTTGTTCCCCAGAACCATATATGGTCACCTGTTTACTGCTAATAGTGATTCCTAAGCACAAAGCCAGAGTAAGTCTTGGACTCAGTCAGTATGACTCCCCAAATAAAAGTGGTTTGGTTTGGCAAATACTGTAGTTTTAAATACATATATAGTTACAAAGTCAGCTAGCATTTGTGCCACTTGGCTAATTTTTGGTGTTATTAGAACGATGTCATCAGCGAAGCGGAAGTGGTTTAGTTGCCGACCATCTATCTTCAGTCTCATTCCTTTCCATTCTAACTGTCGCATGATGTTCTCAAGGGTGGTGCTGAAGAGTTTTGGTGAGATGGTATCACCCTGCTGAACACCTCTTTTGACATTGATGATCACTTCTTTGAAGAATGGTGAGATCCTGGTAGTGAATCCGTAACACAGCTCACCAAGGATCTTGATGTATTAGGGTTTGAACGCCCTGTTTGACTAGGGGCTTCGATGACCGCTTCAGTCTCCACAGAATCAAAGGCTTTCTTTAAACCAAACTTTTTGAAATAAAAGAACTAATTAAAAAAAAAAAAAAAAAACAACCCAGGCTGAAAATTGCAGAAGAGTGCATTAATGTAGCCTCAGGCACAGAAAGAGCTTAGCAATACTCCAGTAACAAGGTGTTGAGAACCCAGTTAGACTTGTAGGAGAAAAAGCTGTACCAAAACCCCAAAGACAGAAGAGGATAAGCATTGACCTAGACCTTAAAAGAATTGATTTTCCAAACTACGGGAGTATAACTCTGTAATAACAGCTGCCCAATCCATAAAACCTGCCAGAGGCAATTTATGAATACCACCAGACTTTTATCTTTTGAAAATAAAATTATGACTTTTGTTAAAATGCAATAAAATGGACTCTTAAGTGAAGTTATGAAAAATTTATAACAGTTTTAGAAGTTTATTATGATAGTGAGTTCATTTCCATTTTTCTGGGTATAATTTCATTTTTAGGCATTCCACCTACAAAGCTTTTTAGTAGGTGCAGTAAGGATGAATTTATGCATGTAGTTTCCAAGCCTGAATTTGAATGTCTTCAGAAGGATACAGTTTTCGAAATGACTAACCCAAAGACAAGAACAGAAGTAATATGTGGAAATGGGATTAAGGAATCTTCTGAGCACTGTGACTGTGGCCTACCAAAGGTTAGTTACAAGTCTTAATGCAATATCTTAATATGAATTGAAGTCTTAAAAGCTCGATTTAGTTTTTATTTAGTCATATAAATATAATATAAAAGGGTAGTTTTTCCAAAATGTAATAATGTTTTATTGTAAAATATATACCTTAACTCTTAAGTATAAAGGCTTAACTATGGTATAAATGTAACATGGATTAACAAAATAAATCTTTACATTGTGTGATGCTAGATCATTGTTCACTTTTCTGTATCATAAAAATAAATATCAAACTTCTGTAAATTATAAAATATGTTATACAGAACCAGGGAATAGCTCAAAGCATTGGAGTTTATGCTTTTCTTGCAGAACCTCCTATTTTATTCCTGAGCATCACAGGGTCCCAGAGCTCCTATGGAATTAACTCCGAGTGCTGCTAGATGTGGCCCTCTCCCTCCCGAATAGACAGAGTCAGAAAAAATAGTAGATATGGGTCAAAGAACTAGAGCAGAGGTCAGGTGCAAAAACGTTGTATTCTCTGGATTCAGGTTACATTTCCAGACCTTGTTTCTTCCTTAATGCCCTGGGCATTACTCCAGATGTCTCCTAACACCCATAGATATGGTCCTGGAAGTTCTGAAACTCCGGTGTCCTTGAACATCGCTTTGAACCTTCAAACCTAGCTGGCTTAGTAGTACTTGGAGTGGCAAGCAAAAATGCTAAAGTTACAACATTTTCTATGTGTTTTTAAAATATGCAGTTAGTATAAGAAGGAATAGTGTATTTAGATTTATATAGAGCAACATATAACCCAGTTTATCTTTGGATCAATTATTTGACAACCCAACTCATGGTAAAATGTCAGGGATAATTTATAAGTTTCTGAATAAAAGCATAAAAGTAATTATTCTGGCAAAGAATATTCAACATGAGAGCTTCTTCCACCATATATTACTAAGTGCCTTCATGCAATGTTTCATAAATGTACATATATATACATATTTACTCACATTTTTATCAATAAAAATGAGAAAAAAACAAAATATATTCAGATGCTGTATAAATTTTGAAATTCACAAATTTCAAGATAAAAAATAGCTAAAATATTTCTGAAAAAAATTAATTATCTTGACAAATGTAAAACAAAGTAAACTTATGCTGGCTAGGTGTTAAGGGAAATTAATATTAAATTACCTACAAACAAGAAAATAGACTAACCTAACAGAAACATGGGATTAGAAATAGAAAATAATCACAAGAAAATAAAAAAAAATCTATGTGATTATGTATGGATTCTAGCACAATAATAATAATAGAAATAATGTTGAAACAAATATAAGCAATTAAATTAGTTTTATTCTACTTCACTAATTTTAAAAATATATAAATAATTTTTATATCACCTTGAGAATTAAAAAATATGTTCATGATTAGGTTTTAGTCATACAATGTTACAGCACCCATCCCTTCACCAGAGCTCAAAAGATATAAAAATCTTATGATGTGGGGCCAGAACAATAGTCCAGCGGGTAGGGGCGTTTGCCTTGCACGCAGCCGACCTGGGATCAATCCCTGGCTTGCCATTTATCCCCTGAGCACTGCCAGGAGTAATTCCTGAGTGCAGAGTCAGGAGTAACCCCTGAGCATTGCCAGGTGTTACCCAAAAAAGAAAAAAAAATCTTCTGATGCATCAATTTTGAATGAAATAAGTAATTGTAAAGAAAAAAAGATCCCTTAATATTTATGTAATAATAATTCTAAATAATTTCCATAACTGGTCTTTATTGTATAATCTTGAATCTAAAAATAATAACATAATTCTGCTGTTGGACTTTTCTTCTTGCTTGTAGCTATGCACTCATCCAAAATGTTGTAATCCTAAAACCTGTGAATTGCGTGGGAAGTCAAAGTGTGGCAGTGGGCCTTGTTGTGACAAAAACACTTGCCAGGTAAGAGTCCTATTATTTTATTTCATGATTTGGGTTTAATTATATTTTTATTATACCACCATGAGATACAAAGATATTCATAATTGGGTCTCAGTCAGTGTTCCAGCACCCGTCCCTCCACCACTGCCCCATTCCCACCACCACATTCCCTCCCACCTACCCCCAGCCTGCCTCTATAGCAGGCACTTTTTTGTGTTAGGAGTTTTTATTGATTCAGTGCATTAAGTTACAGAAGTATCATTGCTTCTAGAACATTACTTGACAGCTACCCAGAGTCATACTGCTTTTTTTTTCTTTTCACCAGAAATAAATGAGAATGGAATTTTTTTTTTTTTTTTTTTGCTTCTGCTTTCTGAATGAGTCACTGTCTTTGGAAGGATTTTAGTTGCAGATTGTGATTCCTATAAAAGTACAGCATTATTTAGCTAGAGTTCATGAAAACTCTATTAACTATTTTATTTTATTTTATCTTTTTTAAGTGTTTTACTATACCACCTTAAGATATACAATTAAAAAGATATACAATTAAAAGTTCATATTTGGGTTTTGGTCATGCAGTGTTCCAGCACCCATCCCTCCACCAGTGCCCATCTCCCTCAACCAATGTCCCAGGTTCCCTATCCCCTCTTCCCAGCCCGCCTCCATGGCAGGTTCCCATTTCTTTCCCTTTCTCTTTCTCTTTTCCTTCCCTTCCAGACTATGGATTAAAGGGTTGTCATGTGTATCTTTTTGCCTGTATTTAATGCTCAGTTCTAGATTGGTATTAGTACCCTCCACAATTGTTAGCACACTGTTCTATTTTCTGTCTTACCTAGCCTCTGACTCCCACACATTTGTGATAATTTCCACCTTTGACAAGACCTCCTGTTACAAGGTCATGTTTCACTTGGCCTTGGATATTGGTGTCATAATATGTACATATATTTATGTCATGCAAATAAATTCAGTCATTCTGTATCTGTCTCTCTCCTTCTGGCTAATTTCACTCAACATAATCTTCTCCATGTCCATTCATTTACAGGAAAATTTTATAACTTAATTTTTTACTAACAGCTGCATAGTATTCCATTGTGTAGCTGTACCAAAGCTTCTTTATCCAGTCATCTATTCTCGGGCACTCTGGTTGTTTCCAGATTCTGGCTATTGTGAATAATGCTGCTATGAACATAAAAGTAGGGATGGTGTTTCCACTGCATATTTTGACTTCCCAGAGTAGATTCCCAGGAGTGGTATGGCTGGGTCAAACGGGAGTTCAATTTCTAGTCTTTGGAGGAGTGTCCATATTGTTTTCCAGAAAGGCTGTACCAGCCGGCATTCCCACCAACAATGGATGAGTGTCCCCTTTTCCCCACATCCACACCAGCACTTGTTCTTGCTCTTTTGAATACGTGCCAGTTGCTGTGGTGTAAAATGATATCTCATTGTTGTTTTGATTTGCATTTCTCTAATGATTAGTGATGATGAGCATTTTTTCATATGTTTTTTGGCCATTCAAATATCTTCCTTGTTGAAGTTTCTGTGCATTTCTTCTCCCCATTTTTTTGATGGGGTTGTTTGTTTTCTTCTTGAAAAGTTCTACCAGTGCCTGATATATCCTGGATATTAACCGCTTATCAGATGGGTATTGGGTGAATATTCTTTTCCCATTCTGTGAACTGCCTTTGTATCTTAGTCACTTTTTTTTGAGGTGCAGAAGCTTTTTAGTTTCATGTAGTCTCATATGTTTATCTTTTCTTCTAGTTGCTTTGTTAGTGATGTTTCACCTTTGAAGATGCCTTTAGCTTCAATGTTTTGGATGGTTTTTCCTATATTTTCTTCAATGTACTTTATGGATTCAAGTCTGATACTGAGATCTTTAATCCATTTTGATCTGATTTTTGTGCATGGTGTTAGACAGAGGTCCAAATTCATATTTTTACATGTCGCTGCCCAGTTTCCCCAACACCACTTGTTGAAGAGGCTTTCCTTACTCCATTTTGGACTCTTTGCACCTTTATCAAAGATTAAATGATCATGTGTTTGAGGTTGGGTGTCAGGATACTCAATTCTATTCCATAGGTCCAGGTCTGTTTTTATTCCAGTACCATGTTGTTTTAATTACTACTGCCTTGTAGTACAGTTTGAAGTTGGGAAAGGTGATGCCTCCCATCTTCTTTTTCCCGAGAATTGCTTTAGCTATCCTTGGGGGTTTATTGTTCCATACAAATTTCAGGAGTGTTTGGTCAATTTCTTTGAAGAATGTCATGGGTATCCTTATAGGGACTAGTAGGCACTTTTTCCTTTTTCTCTTTATCTCTCTCTGTCTTTCTCTCTGTTTCTCTCTATATCTGTCTCTGAATCTCTCTCTTCTTTTATATGTGTGGCTCACCCTACAGACATTTAGGATTTATCATGTAATTCTTTTTATGTACATTCAACGGTGACCTCTAATCTGACATTACGTTTCCCACAATTAGTAGAACACTGGTATATAATTTTATTTATATTTATTGAGGGAATAAAGAAGCATAATACATGAATATTGATGTTTTAGGTTTATAATGTTATGCAATCCACCTATCACCATTGTCCCTAGCTACCTCCATTCTTATTCCTGTCCCTTCCCTCAGTTGATAGCCGTAATTCATTTGACAGTATCTCAGTATTTGCTTTATGACCATTGCACATTCCCTTTATTTGTTTTACTATATTCAATAAATTTGGGAGTGTATCTTTCTCCTGCTCACTTTGTTTAGCATGATTACTCTCCTATTTCCACTCAAGTTGCAGTGAAATGCACATTTTTTAAAATATCTGAGTACATGTACAAAAGTTTTTCCCACTGTTGGGCATTTGTGGTGTTTTAGATCCTCCTGGCCATGATAAAGATCATTGAAATGAATGCAAATAAACATAAAACTTTGTGAATTAATGTTTTTTGTGTTCTTGGGCTATTCTGTCAAGGATTGTAGTTGGTGTCCTGTACTCTTGTTCTGTCAAAATTTGAATCAGTGTCCTATGAAACTTCTATCTTTAATTTTTTTAAGAAGTCTCCATAATGCTTTCCATGGATGCTGAGCAAAGAACAGCCTCACCAGCACTTAGTGAGCATCTGTCTACCCCCAGCACAGGTGCTTTCTAATTGTACGTCTTTTCCCTCTAGTGGCAGATGATATCTCATTCTCATTTTAATGTTCATTTCTCAATCATCAGTGATGATCAACTACTTGGGTAACAAGTGTCCTAAATTTGTACTGTCACTTTGACCTGATTCTAGCATCATTTTATCATTATATAATGTCTACTCCCTGTTCTTTATAAGCATTTTAATATAAAGTAGATTTTGTCTGTATGGTTTCCCCTTGCACAGTTAATGGGACTGCTTGCCACTTTCTCCAATATTTAACCTTTAGTTGTCTATGATTACAATTTATATCCATCTCTTATAAAAACCAGAAAATTAGAAAGTTGGCTTACTTTCATTGATCTATCAAACTAGATGGTGTCTTTTGATTGGTAAGTTCAGGCAATTAACATTAAATAAAATTAATGATATAATGTAAAACACTATTATCTTTTACTATGAACCTTAGATACTTATGAAATTGTTTCTTGTTTCTTTGGCACCTTTAATATAAATCTTTTGTGCATTAATAGTTTCCTTGTATACAATGGTCAGAAATGGTTGCCTTGTTCTGCTTTGTGCTTTCCAAGTATGATTATCTTTAGTATACCTTGGCATTTACTTCTGGAGAACTGAGTTTATACATCTTAAATTCAAAGCACATGAGCCATTCTACTACAGCTTATCATTAGTCTCTCCGTTTCTTTGTTTTGTGCCTTAAGTGTCTTACTACTTTCAGGTAGAGTCTATTTGCCTTTTACACAACATTTAGTAATCTGCAGAATTGGTTTAGTGATCATTAACTTCTTTAGTTCTTGGCTGTATCACTGTGTGTCATTCCTTCAAGTTGAAGTAATAGCTTAAGCGGATAAGATTATTCTACTTAATAGAATAGATTATTCTATTCAGAATAGATTATTAAGAATAGATTATTCTATTAAGTAATAGTTCAGGCGAATAAGATTATTCATTCAACATGTTGGCTTTATCATAACGTCTCCTTCTTGGCTGGTTAAGTTTAATTTGATAGAACTGTTGTAAGTCTTATGTAAGAGTATCTTATAAGCATGTTCTTGCTTTCTTATTGTTTCTCTTGGTATTCTTTCCTATCTTTAGATTTCACCATTTAAATTAAAATGTATCTTGTTCTATTTGTGTTCATTTTATTTGTGACTCTTATTTTCTAGGATCTTGTTATATGGTATGATAAACAGGGAAAATTATCATACATAATTTCTTATTCTAATAGATCTTCCCCATTGTTTATTTACTCTCCTTTCAGAACTCCTATCATTTTTATTTTAATTTTTCTAAGTTGTTCCATAAATGCCTTTGATCCCTTGAGTTTCCTCATCCTGTTGACTTATGTACCACAATATGATCACCTAGTATTTGTCCTTCTGACTCTCTTCATTTAACGTGAGGTCCTCCAGTTCCATTGAACTTGCAGCAAACTGCATGATTTAACCATTCTTTGCAGATGTGTTCTATTTCATTTTAAAAATTATATATATCACCTTCATTATTCACTCATCTGTGGTTGGACATACAGGAAATCTGTAATTTTATGTAGTCTAATATATTTTTGTTTATTTCTTTTTGCCAAATACATATCATTTTAAGCAACTTTAAGTTAAAAAATAAGTCAATAGAAGATGAGATTAAACTTCCTAAAGGCAGCAACTCAGTGATAACGTCCACATTTATGCTACTGTATAAGTACCCCTTCCATATTGTTCTACAACATTGTCATTAGTAAATAGGAAATCCCTTACCTACAAATCAGTTACTCTCAGTCCTTTTTAATCTCCAACCTATGCTTTCCCTCTATGGATCATATATGCTGGGTTTACTTACTCTGAATATTCTGCATACTGTATGTGATGCATTACTTTCTTACTTTATATGTTTTTGAGATTTATCAACCTTGTAAACTACTTAAGCATACTGTTTATTTACATGGTTAAAGTATTCCTTTGTATGGTTATACCATAATATCTTTACTATATATTAATTTGTGTTCTTTTTTAATTTCATCAGAGTATTTAAGTAAATTTATAATTTACAAATGATTAAAGTGCAATTGTAAAATAATTGAAATAAGAATTAGAAAGGTCATGATTTCTTTTTGCATTTTTAATATAGACTTTGTTTCCCATTTTTTCATAGTTTAAAGAAAGAGGATTCCTATGTAGGGAAAGCAGTGATCCATGTGATTTTCCAGAATTTTGCAGTGGAGCCTCAGAGTCATGTGGTCCTAACATAAAAGCTCTTGATTTAGAGCCTTGCAATAATTTCACTTCCTACTGCTATAACGGAGAATGCAAAGATCCAGATATACAGTGTTCAAAGTTGTTTGGAAAATGTAATATTTCTCTTTCGGTCTGGTATTTTCTATAACTCTGTATTTTATTAGAGTTAGTAATTGGCAGGTGGTCATAATATAAAAGTGTGATTTTTTTCCATGTTCAATGTTGAAAGTGAAACTGGAGTGTAAAAGAGTTAATCTGAAAAATGTCAAGAGACAAAATAGACATAATAACAAAAGAAAAAAATAAGCAGATTTGAGATAAATTTTTTGTGGTTATTGGAAACTGTGAAGCTTTTGAATTATAGATTAATTCCCCACAATTAATGGGATATTTTAAATTTTAATTTAACTTAAAAAAGAAGTATTCAATTAGAAAAGTAATTCAGGGGCTGGAGCAAGTTATCAGGTAGGGTGTTTGCCTGGCACATAGTCAACCTGGTTGGAAACAGCATCATTATAGTTCCTGGAGCACAGCCAGGAGTAATTCCTGAGTGAAATACCAATAGTAAACTCTGTGTGTCACTGGGCATGGCCAAAAACAGAAACAAAAATCAATTCAATCTATAACTAAATGAAATTAAAATAAAAATTAAAAAATCCCTTCCTGGACTGCCATGCTAGTAAGGGGATTGGGTGCTCGTATTGCAAAGACTATTGAGTTTGATCCTTGGCATCCCATAAGGTCCCCTGAGACTGCTGGGAGAAAGCCTGAATCAGAGTCAGGAGTAGTCCCAGAGCACTGCCAGGTGTAGCCCAAAACAAAAATGAAAACAAACAAAATGTCACTTCTTCCCTTAGCTCACTCACCCTTTCTCCCACTTTGGTGATGCCTGTCTTGTGCTTACTGTCACCTAATTTTATTTTATTTTATTCCCCATTTGAAAGATTTATTTCCTGATCATACTATACACAAAAATGTGTGTAAGTTTGTGTGTGTGTGTGTTTGTGTGTGTATGTGTGTGTTTGCCCTTAGGCTACACCTGACTATACTCAGGGCTTGCTCTGCTCACTGGTCACTTCTGGTCTATGGAGACATGGGGATGGGGGATGGAACTCTCAGCCGAGTACAAGGCAAGTGCCCTACCTACTATTGCTCTGACCCAGAACCAAGATTTTCCTTATATCTAATTTGAGTTTGCGAGGTGCTTTTTTTCCCAATGGAAGTTCTTATTTGCAGTAACTATTTCTATAATTGCTGCATTTACTCTTTGTCATAAAGGGTTTTTCTCTTTTTCTTTAACAATTCTAAAATTGAAACTGATCAGATTACAAGGCTCCAATATTAAAATCAATAAGCATTAAAAATCAATTTTATGTGAAAATTGTTATATGCATAACAAGAATCTTAAGTCCTTGTCTAAGAATTTATGAAATTGTTGTGAGATGAGCCTGCTGTGTTATTGCTTGTTTAAGTTCATTCCATTTTGGTGCAATTACAAAAAGAAAAGTATTTTTAGTGTGAGAATTCCAGATGTCTTCTGCTAATGCTCCTCCTGGCACTCATCCAGGACTTCTAGTCCCTTGTATCCTGCTTTCTGGAGAGCATCTTCTCAACATCTGGAAGTGTGCACTACTGTCACTGTTACTATTCTTAGTACCAAGTCTCTGACGTTTTGTCCGAAGGATGACACTGTATTTTGTTTTTTGTTTTTGTCAAGTTGCAGCCCCATGGAAGCATACAGCACGTGCTAAATTATGTTAGGGTTACCCTCCCAGTTCTGAAATTCCCCATAGCTTTCCTTTTGAAGACACTGCTTCTCTCACTACCTGATCTTTATTGTTATCGTCATCATCATTATTATTTGACTTTTGGACCACACCTAGGTGTATTCAGGACTTATTCATAGCTCTAGTTCAGGGATCACTCCTGAAAGAGCTTAGGGGGCCCTACATGATGTGGGCTATTAAACTGGGGTCAGAATATGTTAGGTAAGTGTCTTACTGCCTGCTCTATCTCTCCAGCCCTTGCCATTTGATCTTTATATTTTTAAGCAAATTGTGAATTTTGTTTAATTGGTTTTATTTGAGGGAAGTAGGTCCCACTTCTATGTTCAGGGGTTACTCCTGGCTCTGTGCTTAATGGTCACATCTGAAATTGCTCAAAGTACCAAAAGTGGTGCCTGGTTTTGAATCTGGTTTAACCACCCACAAGGCAAACAAATACCTTACCTCCAATCTTATCTATCGGAGGCTGTAATTTTCAATCTATTATGTTGTATATGTTAGGGAAGTGAAAAGCCTTTTTGATGGAAGTCTGGTTAGCTTTTGTTAAATGGTTCTTTTCTTCTTTTTTTATAGTTTTTGTTTTGGGTCACACCCAACCTTGATCAGGGGTTACTTCTGGCTTTCTGCTCAGGAATTATTCCTGACTGTGCTCTGAAGTCTATGTGGTCCTGGGGATGAAACCCTGGTCAGCCACGTGCAAGGCAAGCATCCTACCTGCTATACTATCCCTCCGACCCCAATGTTTCCTTTTCCTTTATAGTAAAATGAAAATAAGAAGTCATGGTGAGTGATATTTATTGATTACAATATCGTTACTTAGATATCCTTAAAATTATTCATTTACTGGACTTTAAAAATGTTAAATGAGTAATTTAAACTATTTATATTTTCAGTTGCTAAGGTCTCAACATATTTGTGCACACAAGAAGTGAATTCACAAAATGACAAATTTGGAAACTGTAAGGGAGGTCCATGTGATTTTGCGTGAGTACTTAGAAAATTATACACCTTATATAAATGCATGTGTCTAAGTACCTTTCAGAATGACTTACACAATGGTATGTGGAGATGACACTATATAACTTAACACTATATATAATTCCAAGTAGTTTGGTATTTTTAACCTGAGTGATCTTTTAAAGTGATTCTAATATCTTTATCTGTTACCTCATATCTTGCATCACTAAGTGACACATAGGTACTTTATTTGTCCTATATTGACAGGAATATACTCTGTGGAAAGTTGGTTTGTCACTGGACAGATACACGTATAGCAGAAAATAATAATCTTGATATTCAATATACTTTCCGGGAGAACATGTATGTATGTCTTCATCATTACGGAACAGGGCAAGTAAAGATATCACAGTTGTGGAAACTGGTACTAAGTGTGATGATGGAAAGGTAATTACATTTACGTGACTCTATATATGGTGTGTGTGTATCTGATTATGCATGTTTGTGCATTTGTACATTAGAGAGATAAACAACACAAAGAATTTAAAATTTTTGAATGTTGTATTCTATGAATTTTGGTTACTACATTGTAAGTCAAAAGTCAGTATTCTTCCCAATTTTATTGAGATACAGAAATTTAAAATACTAATAATGATAGTTTCATGCACATACTGGCCCAGGACATATCTACCACCTAAGTGTTTCTTTGTCTTTACCAATGTTTCAAGAACCCCTCTTCCACCCACTTTCCCCTACCAGGTAAATTCAATTTTCTGTAGCAACTCCATAGCTCAGTTCTGATGCCTGAGACCATTTTATGCTCCCTTATGATTTTTCTTCATATTCCATATAATAAAAGTCATAGTGAATACATGTGTATATTTCTTAAATAAAATTTGAAAATGATTCATAACAATATATAAACTCACTCAGGGCAGAAATTTCAAAACAAGATTTTTATTCAGGACTGGAGACAGTATAGTAGTTAAGTTGCTTGTTTTCACTTGCGCAATGAAGGTTCAACTCCATACGTTCCCCTGACCCTAGACAGGAATGATTCCTGAGCACAGAGCCAGGGTTAAGCTAAAAGTACTGCTAGTATGGCTCTAAAAGCAAATCAACAGAAAATTATGTTTGAATTGCACATGGGAATTCTGTGGATTGGAATTTCTAGAAAAGCGTAGATTATACTTTTTGCCATTGTGTCTTGTTATGAGAATACAATTTTTCATAAAATACATACAGATATACAATAGACACATGAAAAGATTTTCATCATGTTATGGCTAGATAAAATAAGTTAAATGGCCCTTCATAATTCTGAGGATACTATATTTTCTGAAATAATGAAACAAATGTTAGAGAGGATGTGAAGAGAAGTGAACCTTTATGCACTATTAATGAAAGTGTGTATTAACACAGTATGTAAAAAGAAATAAGGGGATTGGAGAAATATTATAGTGGATAAAGTGCTTGCTTTGCATGCAGAAGACCAAGAATCAATCCCTGACACCCATATGATGCCAAAATTCACTAGGAGTAAGTCTTGAGCACTGTTGAATGTGGGCCAAAATCCACAAGTAAACAAATAAATTAATAAATAAATAATGTTCCTCAACTTAACAAAAAGCAAACTTCAGTTATTTTAAAAAATTTCTATAATAGCAGTATTTAAAAAGGCATGGTTATACTTCATCACTTAGTATACTATCATATACAATAGACATCTGTTTGAAACAATCCATTGGCAGATTATTGTAAAATGATGCTATGTGATATATTCACAATATAACACAGCCTAGTTATTGGAGGAAAAAAATGAAATATGTTTCGCAACAACAGCGAACAACCTGAGAGGATAATTGGAGAAGACAAACATTGTATGATCTTACTAACAATGATATATAGAGAAAGAAAACAAATGACAGGAATAAAATTCTCCTTTAGATCCATATTTCTCAATGGTCATATGGTCCCCTCTGATGCCCCATTGTCACAGGATGAAAGTCTTGTAAATGGAGTTTGACAATACAAGACAGGGTATCAACCAATAGGATGGAAAACCTGTTGTGGTGACTTAATGCAGGGTATTCTGTTCTGTGTGTATAGGCATCTAAGTTTTGTATCACTACCATTGTTCAACTGATGCTCAATTCAAAATTTTTGTTATTGTTTCAACCTCACAGTTTTGTAACAGAGAAGACTGTATTTCTGTCACAGGATACCGAAATAAATTAAATATACTAGAGAATTGTGTCTCTAGTAAGCATTGCAATGGACACGGGTATGTAATAATGACCTATTTTCAAATATTACTATGTTATGTCAGTAACAATTATTGGATAATAATATGGTTACAAATTATGAAATAAGAAATACTATTTTGGAAAACTAGTCATGACAATTAATACTTTTGTATTTACATACTTTTTGGCCACACGATTCATCAATAAATGCACGAGATGAGAGGCTACTACAAGAGTATCCCACCAGCACAGCAGAGCCTGGCAAGCTACCCATGTCTTATTCGATATGTCAAACACCAGTAACAATTATAGACCTCATTTCCATGACCTGAAGGAATGATTTGAGGCTCTTTATGTTCCTGGAGTGAGCAGATGCCCTCGGGCTACACTAGCATGTGACAGGACATATGGAGATGTTACTGGTGCCGGCTCAAGCGAACAAAGGGAAGACAAGTGATACAAGTAATACAAGTGATACAAGTGATACATACATAAATTTTGTGTTCAATCATATCTTGAGCTTTGTAAGACAAACTAAAATTACTTTATTTAAATTATTGTATGAAATAGTCTATTATAATATAATTAGAATGGAAAATGTTTTAAACGGTTTTATTAAGAATTACACATGTATTGATAGTTATCTATTTTATTTTCAACTTTGTTTTTTAAATAATTTATCTTTTCCATGTTGAATTGGAAAAGAAATTATTTTGAAGTCTTTAGATAACATTATTTTTTATTTGATATTTTTATTTTACCACCGTGAGATATACAATTAAAAGATGTTCATATTTGGGTTACGGTCATACAGTGTTCCAGACCCATCCCTCCACCAGTGCCCATTTCCCACCACCAATGTCCCCAATTCCCTCACCCCTCCACTAGCCTGCCTCTATGACAGGTTTATTATCTCTTTCTCTATCTCTCTCTTCCTTCCCTTACATATAGTGGATTGTAATACATACATTTAGAGGTTATGTGCATCTCTTTGCCTGTATTTAAGGCTCAGTTTTATTGATATTAGCACTTTCAATAATTATTAGCACTCTGTTCCCTTCACTGTCTTACCAAGCCTCTGACTCCCACACGTTTGTGCAATTTTGTGCTTTTACTTCAGTACCATGCTGCTGTTAATTCTATAGCTTTATTATTCAGCTTCAAGCTAATTGACATGCTTCCAAATTTCTTATTTCTCTATATGGCTTTGGTTTTAGAGATTCTATGGGATTTACAAACCATTGTTTGTTTGTTTATTTGTGTTGTCTCCACATAATCAGAGCTTAATCTTGGATCTGTGTTCAGAGATCACTCTTGGCAGGTTTAGGGGACCATGTTGGTTACAGAGAATCAAACACAGATTAGCGATGATCAAGACAAACATTTTACCCAGTTTACTAACACTCCTGCTTCCCAACCCCATACAAAGTTTATTCTCTATAATTCTTCTATGTTCTGGAAGAGTATCATTAGAATTTGGATGGCAATTGAATTTAATTCATAAAATAATTTAGATAGGAAGGATATTTTCACAAGAGAATGTTTTCTAGTTTCTAAGACCTGTTCATTTTTTTCAAGAGAGACTTAGAGTTTTCATGTTAATTGGTCTCTCACATTGTTTATTGATCTGATCCAGATATTTGATTGTTTTGTACACTATTTTACATGGAATAGAATCTTTGATCTCCTTTATATTTGATTATTTGAATATCAGAGTGTGACCAATTTTTTCTGTGTTGATTTTGCCTCCTTACCTTTGCTGTATTGGCTAATATCTCTAGCATCTTTGTAACTGACTCTTAGGATCCTCTATATTATCAAGTCATTTGCAAATAAAGACTGTTTAATTTCTTTTCCAATTAGTATCTCTTTGATTTATTTTTCTTGCCTCATTTTTGTTACTAGGAATTGTAAAACTATATGAAATAAGGAGGCAATGGGAGTGGAGATCTTATTTTGCTAATAACTTTTGATTTTTAGTATTGAAAAATACTAAATCTATTCATTTCTGATTTATTCAGAAAAATACTAAATTCAGTGAGTTTGTTATAGATGATCATTAATTTCTCAAGGGTGGTTCCTTTCAATCTTATTTTGAGAGGGTTTTTTTTTTATCATGAATGGATATTGGATCTTGTCAAAACCTTTCTCTTCACTGATGAATATAATCATAAAATTTTTATTTTTCTTTAACTTATTTTTGGTATATCCTTGTAGTCATGGAATGAATTCCACATTTTTGTGGTGTATGATTTGTTACTTGCTAAGTTTGGATAAGTTACTCTGTAATTTGTTGAGGATTTTGTATCAATATACCTTAGAGAAATAGGTCTGAAATTTTCTTTTTTTAATAGTATTCTCCATCCAATTTTGGTTTTAAGACAATGCTAGTATCAGAGAAGCTATAAGAAAGATTGCTATTTCTTCAATATTTTCAAATAATTTAATGATTTACAGGCAGTAAATTTTCCTCAAAGGTTTGATACAATTCATCTGTGAACCCATCTGCACCAGGCTTTCATTCTTTGAAAGATTCTAAATTTCTGTATCAATTTCCTTGCTTGTGATTGACCTGCTCAGGTTTTCTATTTCCTTCTCATTCAGCCATGGAGATCACATGAAAGAAATAATTTCTCAGAGTTCTTCAGCTTAACAGTATAAGATTATTCTTAGTAAATTTAAGTGACATATTGAATTTCTGAGTAATCTATTATAATTTCTTTCCTATCATCTCTGATCTGATTTATTCAGGAATTTTTTTCATTATTTCTCTAAGACTATCCAATGGTTTGCCTTTCTTGTTTATTCTTTTGAATAACAAAATAATAACTGGTTTCTTGACTCTGAATTGCTTTCTTGATTTTTGTATCATTGATTTCTGCTCTATATTATTATTTACTTTCTTCTAGTTCTGTTGTTCATTCTTCATATACAAATACAGATAAGTTTCTCATTATTTTTCCTGTGTTGATTTTGGTTATTTTCCCCGAGTGCTTATTTTGTGGGCAATCACTTGTATTCACTGCAGGAAAGGATTCTTCATACTTTTATGATATTCATGGGTGATCTGAAGATGTATATTCTCTCTTACTTCTTTAAGTCTTTCTCTTTGGTTCTTTCCAAGTTGATTACAATGTGTGTTATACTATGTAGGTATATTTTGTTTTGCATTATTATAATTGAAACACTATGAGCCTTTTCAGATTGGGTATATGATCTATCACTGGGTTGAAGAAATCACTGTATCACTGTCTTCCCATTGTTCATCGATTTGCTTGAGTGGGCACTAGTAACATCTCCATTAGTCCTGTCACAAGCAAGTGTAACCAAGGGCATCTGCTTGTCCAGGGACAGGAGGAGCCAGAAACCATTCTTCAGGTCATGGAACTGAGGTCCATAATTGTTACTAGTTTTTGGCATAACTGGTAATTAAAACATGGGTAGCTTGCCAGGCTTTACTGTGTAGGTGGTATAGTCTCAGTAGAAGGCTCTCAACTTGAGCATTTACTGGTGAAACTTAAAGGGGGAAGATCAGGTTTTCTCTTGGATGGAGCTCTGAGGAACTATGGAGTCTGGATATTGAGAATGGCTGACTGCATGATGTGTGGTTTGCTCTGGTTTCTTGCTAGGCTTACTGGTATCAGTTAAAACCTGCCTAGAACTGTTTACTATGTATAAATGTAAAAGAACTTGGGAAGAACCTTATACTAAAATCAGCACCTCTAAAAATATTGTGCAGCCGCAAAGCGGCCACGTGCCAAGAGACCTGTGGGTCTGGCGTGGGTGGGTCTCTCTTCCGGGGCAACTGGCATGGAAGCGGAGGAAAGGGCAGGGCCCAAATCTCCACTCCAAGTCCTGCCAGCATGGCCTTCCCCCACTCATGAGAGCAAACCCTTGGAGCAATGTTGCAAGTGGGTTGGAGAAATTTGTGACTATAATTTCTCTCATCAATGTCCTCCTCTTCCCTCTTTTCTCTTTCTGGAAACCCTATCAATAATTTACTATTTCTTAATGGTGCCTCACAAATTTTGCTGCTTTCTACATTATTTCTTTAAAACTAATTTTTCATTATATTCTTTCTTTTACTTTGTCTTTAAGCATAACTATGTGAGCTCTGCATTCACCAATCAACTGCTTATTCCCTCCATGATGGTTTTTAGTCCCTTGCTAAGCTCTTTAGTTTTCATAACTGTGTAAAGTTTTCTCACAATTTTCTTTTCCGTATTGGGATTTTCCTGTATAGTTTCCTTCAATTTAATGACAACGCTAGTCATTGGCACTTTAAATTCCTCATCAATGATAGCAGAAAGCTTTGGTATACTTTTAGCTTTTGTCTTTATTCATCAATGCATGTGAGTTTCTGTGCTCTATTGTTGTGTCTGATGCTGTGTGGATGATGCTGTGTGGATGACAGGCACAGGATTCTAGCTCTGTGTTAGCTTAGGGGTCAGTGATGGTTCCCATTTACTAATTCCATAGTAACTGAGCCAAGTTTGCTGCATCAAGCTTTTTATATCAAGTCATTTGCTGATGGGAGGTGCAGGGAGGATGCAGGGGAAGATAAGTGGGAGGGGCACACCAGGTTTCTCAGGGCTAACTCTTTGCTCTACACTCAAGGATCACTCCTTGTGGTGTTCAGAGGACTGTATGAGGTACAGGGAATTGAACCCAGGTCAGGGTTGTGCAAGGCAAGCACCTTACCTGCTGTACTATTGTGTTGCTTTCAGATACTGCTTTTTGTTCCTCTTTCCTAAAAACTAATGGGACGGAAACCTTTGTTAATAAAGGAATAATCAAGACTTGATGGGTGGGGAAGCCGAGTTTGTTTCCTCATGTTCCCCAGCAACTTAGACTCTAGGCTGTATGTTTGCTGCTTTTGTGGATATACACACTCCTTTGTGTCAAAGTCACTGACTTAGATAAACACCTACAGAACTATTCAGTTTGGCCCTATTCCCAGACCAATTCCCCTGTTTTGTTGGATTCTGGGTCCTGACTCTATTTGGGCTACTTTCTTTCAGATTCTTTTGTTCTTGGAGTGAGCATGAGTACATAGTACATGGCAATTCCATTTGCGTTGAGCAGTATTGTATTAAAAATTGCTTGTTGGGCTGACACAAGTGGCATCTCATGCCTGACATTGTCAAAAGTTCCATTGTATTGATTGCTGCCCAAAGAGACAACTAGAGGACTGTATGGTTACAAGTCAGCAAACTCTTATCTGATAGGTGTAACATTGTTTGGCATCTTCCCTCAGTAGCTGTGTAGTATAAATGCAACAATGGTGCTTGTGATATCTCTGCCTCAGAGTAGCATTCCTAGAGTTAATTTTCTACATTCTAGTACTTTTAGATTAGCTAATGCGTTTTCTTCCTATGAGTTTGGGTGCCTGTCAAATTTATAGTGTGTGTGCATGCATGTGTGTGTGTGTACGTATGTGCATGTGTGTGTGTTGGATGCTGAGTGGAGTCCAAATGGTATTTATTAAGAATTAACTCTATGCTATCCAGAATCTTTGGGATCTTCCCTCTTTGTTTCCAATGTTCCAGTGGACCCTTTCTCTTGTTCAGGGTTGCGATGCCCTATATTGACCTGGAATACTTAACTCTTTAGATGGAAAGTTCACCGACATGGAGGTGGAGGAATGGGAGGAGGAGCCCAAATCCCCACTCCAAGTTTGGCCAACGTGTGCCCTGAAACTTCTTATGTTTGTTTTTAATTGATTTAGAATGATTTTTTAAAAATCGATAGCATTTTTCTAAATCTAAATCTTATGAATGTTAGCTTCTAGTATACTCTGATTTTTTACATCAAGAATAATTTAATTGTGTTGTAAATGTTACCTACCAAGAAAGATAAAAAGTTCAAAAAATTATCTACAATGTTTGAAATTATATGTGAATTTATTAAATTTGATCTTTATTTTACACATTAATTTTACTATAATATTATAAATTGTACTTTTAACAATTTATTTGCATTTAACAAAATAAGTAAGACACCTGATTTTTATATTGACACAAAGAACTCTTGATTATTATTTGGTTTTGGTTTTAGATTTGCAATGAACTCTTTCATTGTCATTGTGATGCTGGATATAGCCCTCCGAATTGTACACCAGCACAGTATTCACCAGGAGGAAGTCTTGATGATGGGAATTGGATTATGACAAGTTAGTACCTAGACCGAGTCATCCAATAGATATTACTTCACTTAGTGTAATGTTCTACATCTCCATCACTTATATGACTGTTAATCAGTTGACATACGTAGAGTGCAATTAAAGAAAATAATTTTTCATTTAATTTGTTAGATCAAATTCCACTGTGATTTTTTTTCTATGTTGAGAAAGTTATAGATATTTAAGAAAGCACTAAGAAATGAAGTGGGGCTGAGGAAACAGTCAAAAGTGCATATTGTATGCTTTGAACGTAGGGAGTGCCAAGTTCAATCCCCAGAATGACATGCTTTCATGAGTACCACCTAAACTAAACCCCAAGCATGAGCCAGAAGTCCTTGAGTACTTGTGGCTGTGACTCCAAACTGAAAAAATAATTTTAGAAGGAAGTATTTTGTACACATCACAAGCATATATATATCTTAACAACGGATACTATAGTCAATATATAAGAACTAAGAAATTGGTAAGATAAACTTAACAATTTGTGTGCATCATCAAGCCTCTGTGTATTTTTTAAGAAAAAAATTCAGCACCATGAGTTACTATACTGTTAATGGGAGGGTTTCCAACACCAAACAGTCCACCAGAATGTCCACTTCCACTTCCCTCTACCAAAGTGCAAGCACTCACCCCACAAAATGCACAAATATGCCCCCCCATACCCTGCTATGGTAAACTTCCTACTAATCACCCAGTTATGTTGCCTTTGTATACATTTGCTACTTCCATGCTATGTATGAAATAAACATGAAAGAGATAATTCTGTATCTGTTCCACTACCTCTTACTAATTTTATTGCGTATGAGACTCTAGATCCCTCCACATAGCAGCAAATTGTATTATTGATTCCATTTCATAACCTAGTAATATTCAGTTGTCTGTGTTTATAACTATTATATATATGATATGTATTATATATCATATGTATGTATATATATATTATTTTAGCCAGTCATCTATTCTTGGACAATTGAGTTATTTATATAACTCAAAATGAATCTAAACATATTAATATTTTCATACTATGGTAATATATAAAAAACTAATACATTGTTAAATTAAACAGATTATTCAACACATTTTTTAATTTGTATGATAATATATTCACTCATTTGTGGGTGACTAGGTCTATGTATTTTTACTTCATTTTTAAGTTTTGTGTAATCATAACCACAATAAAGACACATTTAGTTACTAAATGGCCCCTATTATCACCCCTTTATATAATTGCACTAATATTCTCTTTGCCCATTTATAATACCTAGTAATCTCTAAACTTATCCCCAGCTCTCTATTATATAAATGAGAATTATATACCTGTGCAGTTTGTATCTCTCTGAGATTGATATTTTTTACATAATTATCAGGAACTTTTTACTTGCTGCATTTTAGTATAATTAATTTTATTTATGACTATCATTTCTATGTATTTGTATTATAATTTTTCACTCGTGAAGAACATTTCCATGAATATTAGACTTTAGTTATTGTTAATATATCCATAATGGAGATTTAAATAGAAGATGTAGAAGATTTTATATAGTAAAAAGTTTTGAAATGTATAAATGAAATTTGTGGGCTAGAAACTCAAATTATTTTTAGAGTGATAGGATAATTTTGACATTCCCAGTGATAGTATATGAACTCTCCATTTAAAACCATTCTCATAAGGCTCACATGATGCCTGGGCACACACGCTGCCTGAGCCCATGTGGCTGAGCACATGTGGTGCCCGAGCACGTATGTTGCCCGCATCTCCCCTCTTTAGATGTGTACTCTCTCTTACTTGCTCTCTGTCTTTGGAGTAGCCAGCGTTCTCCCTTGAGCACATTACACTCCCTCTCTTTCTCTCTCCCCTCCCCTCTCCGTAAACCTCCTTAATAAAATCTATTTTACTTCACTGAAAAAAAAAAAAAAATAAAACCATTCTCATAAAATGTGTGAGCTTCCAATAATTTTTTGTATTATTGGTTTGATTATTTTCACTCCTTAATGGGAGTGTTTAAATGGTGTTTTTTTTTTTTTTTATTTTGTTTGGAAGACGCATTGAGCTATGCTCAGGACTTAACTTCTTATGCGGTGCCCCTGGTATCTCTTATTATGATGCTTTGGGAACCATATGTGGTGCCAGGGATTGAACTCAGGTTGGCAATAGCAAGGCAAGTGCCCTAACGTCTGTATTATCTCTCCGCCCCTGCTTGGATGTATTTTATGTGTTGGTTTGGCATCAACAAAGTCTATTCACACATGTTGTCCCAAGAGAAACGTTTGTGTGTTAAAAATGCTATATTTTAAGTCCATGTATATTATTTGTTTGGGGTTCAAACAAATTTTCTTTAGATCTGTAATTGTTTTCAAACTATACTAATTATTTTAATAATTTGTCTTTTTTTTGCCTTGTGCTTGTGGTTTGAACTATGTAAAATTTTCACAAATATTAATTTTGAAAAATTTTAGCTAATGTCTAAGTTTTTTCTGAGCTTTCTACCACTCTATATAAAATATTAACTCAAAGATTATTTTTCCTACTGGGCAAGAGAACTGGAGGTGGTTTAGAATACACACTCTGTGATGGATGCCACATGTCCCCAATACTTGACACAGGTTAGGGATAGGTGTGGTTTTCCAAACAGGCTGCCATGAACAAGGCTGCCCATTAATCTTTCCCACATATCTTATAGGATCCACACATTGGCTACTTATATGGAAATTTCACCAAGGCATCCTGGTGGCTACTCCAACTGCATTTAGCCACACTCCAACTACATTTGTTTTTTTTTTTTTTTTTTTTACTTTTCATTAGCTTCACCTCTAAGTTTTATTATTTGCCTTGTTCAGATTACTTGGGTTTATTTCTTTGCTCGATTCCTAGTTACTTAAGTGTATATGTTGGTTATTTATGTGGGTCTTTTTTGCTTCCTAATAAACACTTGTTTCGACATGAAATTTCTATTTAACAAGGTTTTGCTCCCTCCCATATCTTCTGTTACATTGTGTATTCATTCTCTTTTGTTTCCAGGAATCTTTTGAATCTGATTTATTTTCTCTTTAACCAACTGGTTTTCAGTAGTGAATTGTTAAATTTTCATGTAATTGAGTGCTTTTCTCATGTCCGTTTGTGATTTACTTTGCAATGCATTATGGTCTGAGTATAATTTACATACTTTTTCTTTCTGGGTCACACTAGATGATGCTCAGGGGTTTCTTCTTGCTCTGTACTGAGGAATTACTCCTCTTAGCGCACGGGGTACCAATTGAATCCTGGGGATAAAACCTGGTCTGCCATGTGCAAGGTCAACACCCTACCTGCTGTATTGTCTTGAAGAATGCCTCATTTTCATAGGAGAATGTGTATTCGACCTTACAGGGATGAAGTGTCCAATCTACGTCTAAGACCATTCTTAGTTTACTACAAATTCAGTGTCTGTAATTGCGTTTGTACTTTAGTTATATATATCCAGAAGAGATAAAACTGTGCTGAAATCTAGTGGACATTGACTGAAAATATTTTATATGTAAAACTCTGTTAGTAACAGTTTTGTAAACCACAGTCCCAAAAATTTAAAAAAGATGGCTATTAATTTGTTTCCCATCTATGAATATGGAATATTCCTCTACTTATTTTATAGCTAGAATAGCCTTCTATTTATTTTATAATCTTTTATACTTATAAAATATCCTATTTATTTTCCAATCTTTTGTACTTTTCTATGTTAGAGTTCTTTTGATTTAATTTATAATCAATTTATTGATTATGGTTAAATTTAAATTTAACCAAAATTATAATTCAAATTTATAATTAAATCAATTTTGGTTAAATTTATAATCAATTTATAATCAATTTATTATGAGGCCCAGTGTAAAAGTACAGTGGATGGGACACTTACCCTGCACAAGGCAAACCCAGGTTTGATTTCCAGCAGCATATATGGTTCCTCAAACCCCACCTGGAGTGACCCTTGAGAGCAGAGTCTGACTACTTCCAGGTACAGAATAAACCCTGACCACTTTCAGGTATGTCACAAAATTTAAATAAAATAATGAAAAAATAGTAATCATTTATTTAATACAATGTCTATAGATGACTCCTTGATCCCTTATTCTGGCATATTTTTGTATAGAAACAAGATAGATTGTTTTCATGTGGATTATTTGGGATATTACTGTGTGGGAGAGGAGAGCTGCAGGGATTAAATCCAGAGATTCACAAATGTAAGACAAGTCCTTTAGTGCTCATTTATTTTTGTTTGGTTTTGGGACTACATCCAGAAATACACAGGTTTCAATCTCCTGGCTCTGTGCTCAGGAATCACTGTTGATGGTTCTCAAGAAATCATTTGGAGTTCCAATAATCAAACTGGTACTGGCCATGTGCAAGATAGTCACCTTACCTATTAGTTTAATCAACTCTCCAGATCCTACTGCTGTTTTTTTCCTATCCTAATATTTAGTGTTTTATATGTATATTATTATGCTTTCTAGTGATGGTTTTGCTAGTGACTTTTCTAGCAGAATGTCTTTCATATCTGACTTTTGTGTAATATTTTAGTTATGATTCCTAATATTTATCATCCTATGGAGAAAACTTTCCATTACCTGTGACTGAGAACTTGACTTTATGTTGAAGTACCTGTGTTGTATTCCTATTGTACTGAGATCTACAGACATGTACATGTGATTTTCATTTTGTCTATTGTTGATGATGTTTATTACATTAGCTAATTTGCATAGTTTTGGACTCATTTTAGTTAATGAAATAAATTCCACTTAATAAAAATGCATGATTCTCTTTATGTATTTGTTTGGATTTGGCTTTGCCATAATTTGTTGCACTACAGCTGCCCAAAGCCTCTGCATCTGCCCTGGATTGCCTCCTGCAGGTCACTTTGTAGATAGGAGGGTAGTTTAAATGTGGCAGTTCTTCTGACCATGTATTCTATACTGACTGGTATAAATATTCTCTCATGCTACCACAATCATTGTGGGACTGACTAGCTAGATCTTACTGGCATATTTGCCTGGCCACGTTGGATCTTAAGTAATTAGACCAGAGAGAAATATTGTTTGCCTCCAAGCAAGCAAGCAGGGGTCCCTGATAACTCAAAAGCAACTAAAATACAAAACTACCATGAGGTAAAGAAGAGACTCTTGTGGAGGCTTGGAGAAATATTTAACTGGCTTTAGTATTAGTCTTTGCTTACAGATGCATGCCATCTCAGAAACCCTCTTCTTTACCCTACAGAGGCATTTCCCAGGCAAGTCTTAAGTAGGCTATATTAACATCTAAAAGGGCCTAGGTGAGGTGCTGGGAGAAATTACCTGAGGGCATTTGACCCTGCTGGCTTCCCATTAACGTGGGAGGTCTGAGTTGTGGGAGAAAAAACTAGCCTGCTTTTTGGGACTCTCTCTTTTGGGGCTGGGGTTCATTTTGGGTTGCTCTCTCTCCCCTTTCTGCTGGCACCTTGTCTCTGTCTCCTCTCTGCAGGGCCTTAACACACGGTGGCCACTGTCTTAGCCTACAAATGGCTGAGGTCCTAGCCAGGAATCCTAAGCACAGGGTTTTTCCTTTTGCTGATTTGTATGCCTGAACCTGTGTTAAGTAAAGCATTCTAAAACCTCCTGTGATTCCTGCTTCTTTCTCCCTCCACCAGTCACTGATCCCCTGGGGCAAAAGGGAATCCCTGACCCTGCTCCTGGGTTTTGTGCTGGGCACCGCAATAATTATTAGTTGAAGATTTTGATAAATAGTGAGATCCTTCAGTCAGCACCCTGGAGCACAGTAAAAGATTGCAAACCAGCTCTGCGCCTTCCTCCCTAGTGATCATACTGATTTCCAATCTGAGCAAAATCTGTGCTACCAGTTTACAATTCTGGACATGGTCACAAGTTTCTATAGTTAATACCACGTTTTTTACAATTTTATTTATTCATTCATTTATTTAATTTTCTATCTATCTATCTATCTATCTATCTATCTATCTATCTATCTATCTATCTATCTATCTATCTATCTATCTATCTATCTATCTATCTATCTATCTATCTATCTATCTATCTATCTATCTATCTATCTATCTATCTATCTATCTATCTATCTATCTATCTATCTATCTATCTATCTATCTATCTATCTATCTATCTATCTCTATCTATCTATCTATCTATCTATCTATCTATCTATCTATCTATCTATCTATCTATCTCTCTCTCTCTCTCTCTCTCTATCTATCTATCTATCTATCTATCTATCTATCTATCTATCTCTCTCTCTCTCTCTCTCTCTCTCTCTCTCTCTCTATCTATCTATTTTTTGCTTTTTGGGTCCACCCAGCAATTCTCAGGGATAAGTTCTGGCTCTGCACTCAGGAACTACTCCTGGCGGTGTTTGGGGACCATATGGGATGCCCGGGGATCGAACACAGGTTGGCCGCATGCGAGGCAAATGCCCTACCCGCTGGACTATCACTTTGACCCTATAACACATTTTTAATTGCCTGTTTGACTTGGAGTTCTGTGAAGGCTGGTTATGAGGCTCAACCTGTCATGGACCATCAGAAAACTCTGGTCCTAGCACCCGGCCTTGGCCAATGGTATAGAATACCATGCTCACTTAGGAACTAATGAGAGTGTTGGAGATTGTGAATTTTTCACATCTTAGCCTTGCCCAAACTTGATTTCTCTGTTATATCCCTTCAACTACCTTGATATTTTGAAACCACCTTCAAATATGAAAATGACTTTTATTGGTATAGTGGTGAGCATAAGTGCCTTTCAAAAATGAAGATGTATTAGGTGTCCTTGAGAGCTAAGCTGATACAATTGCTTATGGATTTAGCTGCTTATGGATTGTGCTTTGAAGACTTTCCTTTTAGAAATATGGTATGCTGGCAACCTCTCTGTATGTCAGTCTAAATGTAGTTTTATATTTTGCATTAAAGTGCTAATTTCACTGTCAGAGAAATAGTATGGAAAGGATGGAGCTTGTCTTGCATACAGCCCACCCAGGTTTTATTCTGGTACTATATATGGTCCCCAAAGCACTGTCAGTAGTGATATCTGAGCACAGAGCCTGGAGTGGTGCAAAATAAATAAAATAAATATTAATGTTGTATAGTGTTTTGCATGAGATTATATTTTTGGATTTGAGGTGTTAAGTTTTTAACTTCACAAATATTTTGTTACAATACATCAAAAGTTACATATAGCTTGTCTAAGGAATTGTTTTTTTATCTTTGCAAGAATAATTTTATCTGTATTGGTTTAATTCTCAGATATCTATACTGTTCTGTTGATCTGTGTGTTGTTTCTTCCAAGAAAACAATATTTTGTATTGTTGTAGTTGTACATAAGAAAATGCTGCTTTGCACACTTTGCTTTCTGAATATTATTTGGCTATTCTTTTTCAAGTGCATTTTAGTTTTAACGCTCATCCAAGAAAAGAGAAAAGGTTCCTATGATTTTGATTGCAAAAAGTTGATCTGTGGGGGCCAGAGCCATAGTCCAGTGGTAGGGCGTTTGCCTTCCCGGCATCCCATATGGTGCCCCAAGCACCACCAGGAGTAATTACTGAGTGCGGAGCCAGGAATAAACCCTGAGCATTGCTGGGTGTGACCCAAACAGCAAAAAAAACCAAACCAAACCAAAACAAAAAGCACTTGATCTGTGAATCAACTTATGAAACAGTTAAATCTTTAATATTTAAATCTTGCAATCAGTGGTCATACTATATCTCCTTTTATAAGTTTTCTTTGATTTTATATGTAAAATTTTAATTAAAAACTGCAAATATTTTATTTTTGTGATTTAATGATGAATAACCTAAAACCTGAGCTGCGCAGGAGGAAGAGAGCGGCATCGAATGCCTTCAAAGGCATCGAAGAAATAGCTAAAAGGACAAAGAACCTCCGGCTCCAGGTACATCTCTTGGACTCCACCATTCTCCCTGCATTAACATACGCCTCAGAGACCTGGGCCCTACAAAAGCAGGATGAGAATGCTATTCGGGTCTCCCAGAGAGGCATCGAAAGAGCTATGCTTGGAATATCACGCCTCACTCAAGTGAGAGAAGGAATCCGGAGTTCTGACCTCCGTCGCTATTCCAGAATCAGGGACGCTGTCTCGTTTGCCAAGGCATCGAAAATCAGATGGGCTGGACATGTAATGCGATTTGGAGACAACCGCTGGACTAGAGCTGTTACCTACTGGATCCCATGGGATGTCAAAAGATCACATGGCCACCCACCTACAAGATGGTCAGACTTCCTTGTCAAGACCCTGAAGGAACGGTTTGAGGCTCTTCATATTCCTGAATCAACCAGATGCCATTGGGCTACATTGGCACGTGATAGGGTCAAATGGAAATATTACTGGCGCCCGCTTGAGCAAATCGATGAATAACGGAATTCAAGTGATCAAGTGATAAAGTAATTATATAAAAATTATATGTAAAGTAATTGCACAGCAGGGCCTGGCAAGCTACCCATGTTGTATTTGATATGCCAAATACCAGTAACAATTATAAACCTCATTCTCATGACCTGATGGAATGGTTTGAGGCTCTTTATGTTCCTGGAGTAAGCAGATGCCCTTGGCCTCTACTAGCATGAGACAGAATGTATGGAGATGTTACTGGTGCCCGCTTGAGCAAATCGATGATCAATGGGAAGACAAGTGACAAGTGTCAAGTGATATAATTAATATTCATGATTAAATTCATTTTATTTTATATTTATATTTGTCATTAAAAACTTAAACATAATCCATATAGCACTGTATCTTTTTACCCTTTATATTCATTATTGAATACATATGTCTACTGACATGTCATGTAACACCCAGGGCATGTAAACATTTTTGTGCTGTAAAAACTGAAGGATAATATCCTACATTTTCATGAACCTAGATGAACATTAAAGACTGTTTCAGATATTTGTGATAAAATATTGCATGTTAAAGCCTGACAAAGTGCATGAAAATACCATATTTCCTTTTTAAAATCAGAAATATTTAGTTCATTTATTGAATTAATGTTATAAATATCTGAAAATGCTACAAAGATTTCTTTCAAAGAACAGATTCATCATCATCTTTACAGAGTAGCATGCTACTCTTTCTTATCATCTGTTTTATAAGTTGCAAAATATCTTATACCATATTTTTCTCAATTTTGGGGGTAATAATTGAAAAGTTCTCAATTATCTGTGATACTGAATATATAGTATTATTTAATAAAATAGTGGAGTCATGGATATAGTTCAATTGATTCATGCCTAATATATGTAAGAGACTGAGGTGCTCACAATCACTGCATGGTGCTCCATGATGTTGGACATTCCAGCTGAACACAACTAAGCCCATATACTGCCAGATTAAGATAAAAATTGACCCCAGTATTCTGTACCTTCTTGAAAAAATCCATACATCATTTTGAACAATAAAATTAAAATCTGATGTTTTCCAATATAATAGAGAGTCTAAAAATGCATCCTTGGATATATTTAGTATATTAATTTATATTTCCTTATTTTTAGGATCTAATTTTAAAAAAATATTATAGTTTTTAATTTTGCAGCCTCAATATACAAAGTAAATGCCCAATTGCACTAGCAAAGTGCTCATGACCCTTGACTGCTGTCCTTATGTGATATCTTATCCAATTAATAGGCATCCCTATTCATTTTTTTCTCAATTGTTCATAAGTTTTCAAATACAAGGTCAGTGATTTTTCATAGTTTGATACCGTGTGCCCACACGGCAAGCCTGGCAAGCTGCTCGTGTTGTATTTGATATGCCAAATACCAGTAACATTTATATTAGGTCTTTCCCATGACCTAATATAATGGTTTGAGGCTCTTTATGTTTCTGGAGCAAGCGGGTGCCTTTGGGTTCTACTAGCATGAGACAGGACATATGGAGATATTACTGGTGCCCGTTCTAACAAATAGATGATGAACGGGAAGATAGTGATACCGTGTATTCACTTGGTTTGCCTATCTGTATTCTAAGATGAGTGAAACAATCTAGTATTTTGTTTTTTCCCTTTGCTTCTTTGATTGAACCTGCTACCCACCTACCAGTATCATCAACTTTGAAGAAAACTGCTTGATTGCATTATAGCTTCATGACCAAACTTGACCTTCCAATTATTTAAAGAGTCAATACTTTAAACGAAGCATGCTCAAGCTAACTAGACATATACAGGCACTGGAGATGTCACAGAGATTAGCCTTTTGTCAAAATAGTAGTGAACAAATGTTTTCTCACAACCCAGTGAAATATTTTCATAATTATTCCTTATTAAGTATTAATTGGATTCTTTTTAAAGTTTTCTTTTTTGCTAATATTTAAATGTAAAAATGAATTAAATGGTGATCTTAATGCAGTATTATGTTATAATTAACCAAAATAATATAATAGGATTACATCTTTTAGAATATAACACATATGAAGGTTAAATGATACAATGAAAGATTAAATAAAAGCTATGCCAATGATTTAGCATCACACTATGCAATGCATAATTGGGATTGCGTGATGCAGTTGACAACCTGGTACAGGGCAGGTAGCTATTTTAATCACAATCCTTACAATTAAGGTTTCTAGAATACTTTGGGTATAATAAATTTGAAAAATCAAAAAGGACTTTTATATTTTTAGCAGGTAAAGAATTTATTGTAGCAAGACCTATTGCTCATCATGGAAAGAGAATGTGGATCATTTTCTCCATTTCAATACCTTTAGTCATATTAATTACTATCATTGCTTATAAATGGACTGATATAAAAAGATTTCGAATATAGAAGAAACAGTAACTGAAGAGTAAGTAGATTCACTTTTATATTTAATGTTAGATCTAGGAACTGAACTTCTGTCTGGTCCAGTTATTCCACTTCTTGGCATCTATCCAAGGATCTAAAAACTCTGTTTAGGAGAGACAATTGCCTATGCTAATTGCAGCACTTCCAGGAACTTTGAGGAAGGTTCCTGGCTAATCCTGTTCCTGAATACTTCTTAGGTCTTCATCTCCAGTGCTGGGGTTGAACTAGGGCTGATCACATGTAAGGCAAGTGTCTTTAATCTTTGTTCTTTTTCTCTGTCTGTGAACAGAGCCTGTTGTTTGTGGCCAAGGATTTTAGTCATATAGTAGTAAATTGGATGCCAGTACTCATGTTTGGTAGAACAGTTGTGTGTAGGAGTTTTTCTTAAGAAGTAGAAATAGGAGCTAGAGAGATAAAAATACAAGGGCTAAAGTGTTTGCCTTGCACATGACTCTCTGATTTTATCCCCAGAACCATATATGGTCACCTCTTTACTGCTAATAGTAATTCCTAAACACAAAGCCAGAGTAAGCCTTGAACTCAGTCAGTATGACCCCCCCCCAAATCAAAGGGGTTTGGTTTGGCAAATACTATGGTTTTAAATACATATATAGTTACAAAGAAGATGCATCTTAATAAAAGTAAATCATTTATATGTTTATTTTATAAAAATTACTGGAGAAATTTTAAAGACTTGAAGGATTTGAAGCTTTTCCTATTTGACTTTGCAGAAAAGCACTCTAATACATATTAAGATCTTATTTTCTCTACATACTAGGTTTTCAGTATGGAAATATTGCAAAGTACCAAACATCCTTATGTAGCAAATAAAGGAAGTTTAAATTTAAACACTAGTTAATTTACACAACTGTATATATTTTTAGGTGGCAAAATGTATTTTGAAGAGGATTACTTTAACTTTTCAAATGTTATATAGCAACATATATATTTTATATATATTTCAAATGCAACAAAAAATAGCAGTCACCAGAATATGTTATCACTGAGTAGTATATGAAATGAGAAATGGAATCTAACACATAAATTGATTAGCTTAAAGGATGGTTCAACATCCTAAAGTCAATCAGCATAATACATTATATCAATAAAACGAAAAGTAAAAATCACATGATCATATCAATAGATGCAGAGAAGGCATTTGTCAAGATTCAACACTCATTCATGATAAAAAAAACTCTCCATAAAATAGGAATTGAAGGAACCTTCTTCAATAAAATCCAGGACATCTTCTACAAGCCCACAGACAGTATCATTCTCAATGGGGAAAAACTGAAAGCCTTTCCCTTAAGATCAGGGACAAGACAAGGCTGCCCACTGTCACCACTTCTAGTCAATATAGTACTGGAAGTAGTTGCCATAACAATCAGGGAAGAAAAAAGACATTAGGGCATCCAGACAGGAAAAGAAGAAGCCAAGCTGTCACTATTTGCAGATGACATAACATTATACCTGAAAACCCTAAACTCTCTACCAAGAAGCTCCTAGAAATAATAGATCTATAGTAGAGTGGCAGGGTACAAAATCAATACCTAAAAGTCAGTGGCCTTACTATATGCAAACAAAAAAAAGAGAAGAAAGGGACATTAAAGGACATTAAAGAAACTATCACATTCACAGTTGTGCCAAAGAAAATCAAATACCTAGGGATCAGTTTGACAATGAATGTAAAGGATCTCTACAAAGAAAACTACAAAGCATTAGTTCAGGAACTGAGAACCTGAGGAAATGGAGACACATTCCCTGCTCATGGATTGAAAGGATTAATATTATCAAAATGGTAATAATCCCTAGAGCTTTATACAGATTCGATATGGTCCCTATAAAGATACCCATGATGTTCTTCAAAGAAATTGAACAAACACTACTTAAATTTGTATGGAATAATTAACCCCCACGAATAGCTAAAGCAATCCTTGGGAAAAAGAAGATAGGAGGTATCACTTTCCCCAACCTCAAACTCTACTACAAAGCAGTCATAATTAAGACAGTGTGGTATTGGTATAGAGACAGACCCGTAGACCTATGGAATAGAACTGAATATCCTAAAACATACTCTCAAATATACAACCACTTAATCTTTGATAAAGGAGCAAAAAAATTAAGTGGAGCAATGAAAGCCTCTTCAACAAATGGTGCTGGAAAAACTGGGAAGCTACGTGTAAAAAATGAACTTAGACCTCCTTCTAACACCATGCACAAAAGTCAGATCAAAATGGATTATAGATCTCAACATCAGACATGAATCTATAAGGTACATTGAAGAAAACATAAGAAAAATGCTCTACCACATCGAAACCAAAAGCATTTTCAAAGATGAAACACCACTGACCAAGCAAACGGAAGCAAAGATAAACACATGGGATTATATAAATTTGAAAAGCTTCTGCACCTCAAAAGAAATGGTGACCAAGATACAAAAACAATCCACAAAGTGGGAAAGAATATTCACCCAATACCCATCTGACAAGGGGGTTAATATACAGGATATATCAGGCACTGGTAGCACTTCACAAGAAATAAACAGCCAACCCCATCAAAAAAATGGGGAGTAGAAATGAACAGAAGCTTCCAAAAAAGAAGAAATTCAAATGGCCAAAAGGCATATTTTTGGTCATATAAAAAGAGCTCTTCATCATTAATAATCAGGGAGAAACAAATTATAACAACAATGAGGTACCATCTCACATCACAGAGACTGGCACACATCCAAAACAGCAAGAACAACTGGTGCTGGCGTGGATGTGGGGAAAAAAGGGACTCTCATTCACTGTTGGTGGGAGTGCCAATTGGTCCAGCCCTTTTGGAAAACAATATGGACATTCCTCTGAAAATTAGATATTGAGCTCCCATTTAATCCAACAATACCATTTCTGGGAATATACCCTAGAGACCCAAAAACACATAGCAGAAACACTATCTGTATTTCTTTATTCATTTCTGTGCTATTCACGATAGCTAGAATCTGGAAACAACCTAAGTGCCCAAGAACAGAGTACTGGCTAAAGAAACAGTGGTGCATCTACTTGATGGAATACTATGCAGCTGTCAGAAAATACAAATAATGAAATTTACCTGCAAATGGACGGGCATGGAGACTACCATGCTGAGTGAAATTAGTCAGAAGGAAAAGGACAGATATAGAATGACTGCATTCATTAATGGTATATAAATATATAACACTATTTTACTAAGTGTGGGAAATGGTAATGTCAGACTAGAACTCACCATTGAATATGCACAAAGAGACTTAAATGATAAACCCTAAATACCTACAGGGCTAGCCACAATGTGTAAAAAGAAGAGGGAGAGGGATGCAGAGACAGAGACAGAGAGAGAAAGAGAGGAAAGGGGGTACCTGCTATTGAGGCAGGGAGGGGGGGGTGTGGATACATTGGTGGTAGGGATGGGGCACTGGTGGAGGGATGGGTGCTGGAATACTGTATTACCAAGAACCAATTATGATCACCTTTGTAATTGTATGTCTCACGGTGGTATAATAAAAAAAATTTAAAAATTGATTAGCTTAAACCCTTATATTTTGCTTGTCTTAATTTTAAAATTATAATGCTTCCTAACTCAGAAATTACCCTATATTTTTTTGCAGATCAATATCAGAAGATGATGACTATGATAGTAGAGAAAATCAGTCATATAGTCTAAGGTAAAATAAAATAATAGAACCATTAACAAAATATATAATTTATTAATTTGTTTAGGCAATATAAGCAAGATTAATTTTAATGTTTATGAACTCCTCCTACCTACTCATGGCATGTATTAAATACCTCAGCTAAAGGCTTTAATATTAATTTTCCTTTGCATCAGTTTTGAAATATTTAATATTGATATAGCAAATACAGTTTAATAAGAAATAATTTTAAGAAAATTCTGTAATGCTTTAATAATGTTAGCATCATGCACCCCTTTCCCTCAATTATGATTCTAATAGGTAGATTTAAACAGATAGTCTATAAAGTTTCAAAATACAAAGGTTTCATGAATAAAGAAAAATTCCGTGTTTTGAAAGAATAAAATAGATATATTTTACTATTAAAGAGTTAGTGTATAGATATTTTGGGGTTAGGCAAAAATATGTACAAAAACAAACATTCTAGTACGATATATATGATATCTTTACTAAGTTAGGTTAAAAACCAATATTGTATTATAGAAATAAAATGGAAAGCAGTAAAAAAAATTAGTTCAGTTTTGAACATAAGTAAATAGGAAACCTTTTGGAAATGTATTAAGGACTTCTAGAGTAGATATTTCTTTTTATATTGATCATAATATTTTACTTACTAATCTGTAAGCATTATGTATACAAAAAAGTTTAAAATATTTCTTTTTATTATACCGTCACATATTGTTGAAGAAAAATAAACTTCTATTTCAAAATTTCACAGAGAGTAAGCATAGATAGTGACAGTCTCTGTATTCAGACCTATAGATGATAGCAAAATTGTCACTTGTCACTTGTCTTCCAGTTCAGCATGGATTTGCTCAAGCAGGCACCAGTAACATCTCCATATGTCCTGTCACATGCTAGTAGAGCCCAAGGGCATCTGCTTGCTCCAGGAACATAAAGAGCCTCAAACCATTCCATCATATCATGGGAATGAGGTCCATAATTGTTACTGGTATTTGGCATATCAAATATGACACGGGTAGCTTGCCAGACTCTGCCATGCGGGTGGGATACTCTTGTAGTTACCTCTGATCTCCAGCATGCAAAATTAGTTTTTTAAATAATCTAAATTTAGTATCTAATTTTTATTTCTTTTCAAAAGTAATGAATCTTCAGTACTATGAATCCTTACTTTGGAAAAAGGACATTACTACCAACTCACCATTCTGAATGAAAGAATGAAGAAAAAAAATCTGCTGCTCTCTCCTTTTTGTGATGCAGTTAAGCTTTCCATTTCATAAGCCAAAATAAATTGTGTGAGTGCAAGTTTGTAGGTGTATGTCTGTTATTTTCCATACCTACTGTGGTTACATTGCTTGTTTTCAAACTGAAAAACTGTTACTATATTTCTGACTGAAAGAAATCCATTGGTCACAGCTGTTGCCTCTGCTCAGAGGTCAATGGCCAGGCAAAATGATCCCATGTTAAGACATGGTACCTATAGTTTGTCTTTTATAGTTAATTTCTGGGCCAGAGCAATAATACAGTGGTTAAGGCGTTTGCCATGCATGTGGCCAAACTGGGTTTTATTCCACAGCATCCCAGATGGTCCCCCAACCACCGCCAGGATTAATTCCTGAGTTTAGAGCCAGGAATAAGCCTTGATCATTGCTGGGTATGACCCAAAAAGCAAAAACAAACAACAAACAAACAAAACTTTCCTTTCCTTATTCATTACAAACTTTGGGGTATTAGGTAAAGGCTACATCTGAGTCCTCAGCTAGCTACTAGGTATCTTTGAGGAATTTTTTCAAACTGAGTTCATTTATTATAGATACACTTTTTTCTTCACTATCTGTCACTATCTTCCCGTTCATCATCTATTTGCTAGAGTGGGCACCAGTAATATCTCCATATGTCCTGTCTCATGCTAGTAGAACCCAAAGGCATCCGCTTGCTCCAAGAATATAAAGATCCTCAAACCATTATATTAGGTGATAGGAATGACCTAATATAAATGTTACTGGTATTTGGCATATCAAATACGACACAAGAAGCTTGCCAGGCTTGCTGTACGGGTGGCATACTCTTGTAATCACCTCTAAATAAAGCATTTATTGATGAACCGTGCGCTAGTGGCCGCGCGAGTCAGGCTGTGATAGTCTGGTCTGCTGGGTGGAGCTGTGATGAGAAGGAAGTCTGGATGTTGAAAATGGCGGCCCCCATGGAGTCGGGGTTGGGTCGTCTGGCTTGTTGTGAGGCTCTGCTGGGGTGGTAGGCCAGGGCTAGAACCCGCCATGCCTCCCGGGCGCCTCATGAGAGGGTGGGCACAGGGGAGAGCACGTGAGCAGCTCTGCCCCATGTCTGAGAGTCTCTGGTTCAGCATACCTGGGACGGATTGAAAAAAAAAAAACTGCTGCAAGGTTCGACAAAATGGAGGGTTGGAACACTGTAGAAACTCTACATGAGTAGAGTTTCTACTCTAGAAACTCTACATGAGTAGAGTTTCTACTCTAGAAACTCTACATGAGTAGAGTTTCTACTCTACCGGAACTCTACATGAGC
Source organism: Cryptotis parvus (assembly GCA_021461705.1). Classification (NCBI taxonomy): domain Eukaryota; kingdom Metazoa; phylum Chordata; class Mammalia; order Eulipotyphla; family Soricidae; genus Cryptotis; species Cryptotis parvus. Next base: position 208,074 of record JAJIBD010021257.1, read on the forward strand.
ATCTTTCAATTGTATGTCTAAAATGGTGTAATAATATTTGGGGGGGAATAATAAAATTAAATTAAAAAAAAACTGCTGCAAGGTGGGTGGCGATGATCCAGGCTGTGATAGTCTGGTCTGATGGGTGGAGTTTTTTCTTCAGTTAATATTTTTCTTGTCTTAATGTAAACTGTTCAATTGATCACTTGATCACTTGACATCCCGATATTCATCTATTTGCTTCAGCGGGCACCAGTAACATTTCCATTTGACCCTATAGCCCATGGCATCTGGTTGCTTCAGGAATACAGAGAGCCTCAAACCGTTCGTTACTGGTCTTGATCAAGAAGTCTGACTATCTTGTAATGTAAACTGTTACCTGGAATATACTGGAACACACACATTTGGTAGAACTAAGAAATGCTTATCTTTCTACTTTGTAGTTGAAGATTTCTGGGTAAAATTATCCAAAGTAAAAACTATGATTGGATGAAGAAGCTATGGCACATATACACAGTGAAATACTATGCAGCTGTTAGGAAAAGTGAAGTCATAAAATTTACCTGTAAATGGATTGGGCATGGAGAGTATAATTCGTAGTGAAAAATGAGTCAGAAGGAGAAGGACAGATAGAATGACTGAATTCATTTGTGGGATATAAAAAATTGTGAAACTAATATCCTAGGTTAGGGAAAACAGGGTAAGGAGGACTAGTCAATGGTTGGAATCTACCACAAGTGTGTGGGTTACAAAAGTTAGTTATAGTAGAGAAGGGACTGTTTTGCCAATAATAGTTGGGAACGGTAATGCTAGACTAGAACTGAATATTGAAAATAGGTAAAAGGATATACATGTTAACCCATCAATATATGTATTGCAAGCCACAATATTCAAAAAAGGGACAGAGAGAGAGAGAGAGAGAGAGAGAGAGAGAGAGAGAGAAGAAATGTTCCTGCTATAGAGACAGGCTGGAGAGGGAGAGGGAAACTGGGTACATTGGTGTTGGAAATGTACACTGGTGGATGGATGGTTATTGGAACACTATGACTGAAATCCAGTCATGAATAGCTTTTTATTTTTGCTTTTTTGGGTCACACCTGGCAATGTTCAGGGGTTTCTCCTGGCTCTACACTCAGGAATTACTCCTGGCGGTGCTCGGGGAACATATGGGATGCTGGGGATCGAACCCGGGTTGGCATGGGCTGGCCGCGTGCAAGGCAAATGCCCTACCCGCTGGGCTATCGCTCTGGCCCTAGCTTTGTTATTTTTTATCTCATGGTGATATAATAAAATTTTAAACAAATAAATAAGTCAATAAAAAACACAGTAAAATGGAACATCAGCCCTTTATATCAATAATTTTTTTAATTCCAGGGAACTAAACTTTTACATCAAAAGACACAGAATGGCAGAATGGATCAGGAAACAGAATCCATCCATCTGCTGTTTATAAGAAATACATTTAAATCACATAATACACACAGGCTCAGAGTTAAAGTAGGGAAAACAATCAGCCAAGTAAAACAGAAAAATGCTGGAACAACCATACTTAAATAAAACCAAAAATAATTCAATCTAAAGAAAGTAACTATAGATAGAGATATAAATTACTTATTAAGGGAAGAATAGATCAAGAAATACTTAGTATTTGACATATAAGAATGGAATATTATGCAGTTGTATGGAATGATAAAATCATACAATTTGCTGCATCATGGGTAGAACTGGAAGATATGTCAAATGACATAAGCAAGAAATATAAAGATACATTCAGATTGAAATTACTTACGTGTGGTGTTTAGAATAACTGGATGAAGAAATACAATTATTTAAAGGGTGGATGAGGAAATGCAGTGGTTTAAAGGGAAATGCAATAATTTAAAGGTTTAGATAACCCTTGGCCTCAGAGTATAGGGAGAATTAATGAAACAGAGTGAAGCTGAAGGGCAAAAGAGATAGATGAGAAGCAACAGGAACAGGGGCCAATGGGACTCAGTTCTATTGGTTGTGTTAAGAAAAGATAAAGCTAAAAAAAAACAACAAAAAATAAATGATAAAGCTAACACACAGAGTCAACAACTCTGAAGTCATGACACTCAAACTTTAATAACCAACTTTAAAAAGTTTTGTTTCAAGATGGCATGCTGTGGAGGAACTAGGACCAGGTACCTGGGAATATAAATGAAGAGAATATGACATTGGTTGCATGATTGGTGATAAAACATTGTATGCCTGAAACACAACCATGAATAATTGTAAAACATGGTGCTTTAGTAAAACAAAAATTGGAAAATAAAAAAAATTACCACCTTATCTCATTAAAAATTACGTTTAATATTTCAAGAGTTTTGGGTTGCCCAGATAAAGTTAAATAATCTTTAGCTACTTCCCTGTTTCTTTAAACATAGACTTAAGTATTTATGTAATCTTGGTCAGTAGAATATATTTTAAGTTAGCATCCAAACATTAAGAGTTGAATTTGGTATTACACACCAGAAATTCTGTCTGGTTAGGGATAGCCCCAAATGTAGATATCTCCATATTTTTCCTGAAGAATAAGGGGATAGAAGTATTAATCAGAGATTTTATATTCATATTCATATCAGAAGCATATCTGCAAATAAGTCCATGAGTGAATTTATTTACTGCCTTGGCAACCATGATTTTGTGTAATCAGTCTTGCTAAAAATGGGCCTCTATGTTCTCTTTTTTCATAAAATTGCTACTTGTGACCAAACAGACAAGTTTATTTTGGAAGATATGAGTTAGCCTGCTAGTCCCCAAATTATTAGGCTGCTAGTCCCCAAATAAACCTGTCTTTTAAAGACTGCACTCCAAATTGCGAGCTCTTGGACTTGTGCTTAGTAATGTCCAATAAAGGAGACATCTATATGAATTAATAGGAAGAAATTAAATAATTATCAATACTCTGGAGAAAAAGGTGCATTTTGTGGACATTGGAGGTCTGATACAGGTAATATTCTAGGTGTTAATATGAAGAGATCTATCAAAATTTCCTATCAAGAGAAGTTTTCAGCATTCATAAAATATGTTAGAAGAATGCACAACTCAATTGTTAATAGTTGACCTACTTATCAGTGGTATCTCAACAATGAATTGGAGTGCAGTTAGTCTGAAGGGAGATTTAGAGAACTTCTTAGTTAAAGTAAGATAATATTGTTTGCTTGGTAGGTTGACTGGTTGGTTATTGGAACATACCTGGCAGTGTTCAAGGATGTGCCCAGGAGTGCATAGAGGACTCCTACTGTTTTAGGGATTGGACTGAAGTTAGGCATTCTGTATACAAAGCATGCATTCAGCCTATTGATGCATATTTTGGTCCCTAAATTAAGAAAATATTTCCAAAGAAAAGCACCTTTAGACTCCAGTAAAACACCTTTACACTCCAGTAATGGTGTTCTTCTTTGTCTGAACTTTTACCTCTGGCCAAACTTTTTTCCACACCATCTACTAAAACTCATGAAATCTTATCAAGCTATATCACTCACTACTTCACCCTTTAAAAAAATTCTTCTTGCGGTAGGGTTTTTTTTTAAACTGTCACTAGGAGTGGTAGTTCAGTATGTAGTGTGACTAACTTGTACACAACTCACTCGGGCTTGATCCTAGCAACCCATATGATTCAACCAGGAGTAAGCCCTACCTAAGCACCACCGGGTGTGGTTAAAAACAATCCCTTCCTCTGTAACCTAAATTATTTCATATGATAAAAAGATGAGTTTTCTTCCTACTTATGATGTAAGCAAAACAATTCACTCTCCTGAGTTTTAAGTTTGCATCTTTAAAATAAGCACGTATATATGAGTATGTTCCAGCTCTAACTTTCTAGAATTACATTAATAAACAATTCCTGTCTGAGAAAGAATTCCCAATAATTCTGATTTCCCAAGAGAAACCAATAGGTAGAGCACAAATAATATATCAGATAGACTGAAGAAGGGCAAGCAATGTTAATAAGCCTCTTGGCAATAAGGCTCCGAGCAAGGCACCAGTCTAAATTTGTTATAGTAAAGATATTTCATCAGACATTTTTATGCCCTATATGTATATATCGAGTGTATACATATTATATATCTATACAAACAGGTACATATATGTTTATATCTATGTATTGATACATATAATAGATCTATGTCTTAATAATACACATATATATTTCTAAGAGGACCTCTTCTTACTAGCCTAGATTAAGATCACTCAATTATCTATGTATTTACTGAAGATATATTCATTCAATGTTTAATAAATGTATAGAGAGCCAGGAACTCAAGGTCCTTTAAAGGAATGCAGTGTATCTGGCATCCAGAAGTTTATCACGCACTTAGAGTGCACACAAGTAAAAAGGTAACCTTGAAACAGTATTATGCTGTAGGGAAAGTATAAATAACTGTAAGTGTAGAAGAAAGGCAACATATTTTAGTTATTTTATTGAATAAAGCAATAATTAGAATTTTAATATATATGACTTTCATTTAACTTAGTATTGATATTTTAATTGTGAGATAGATAATTAAATGGTTATAGCTGATAGATCTTTATTGCTTTCTAACAAGGAATGCAGATATTCAATGATGGTATATAAATTTAACAAAGTATTGCATATTTTTAAAAAATGCACCTGTTATAACCATCAGGGCCATTAATATATACAGACACATACATGAATATATCTATTTTTACATTGGCAAAATATGCCTTCATTGTGACACATTAGTCTTTCTTCACCTCAAACATCTCGGTTCTGTTTTTCACTGTCTTAAGAAAAATCATGATATCTGTGCCTCCAGTTCCTTTATTATTCAATTCTGATGAATCTTCAGATGTTATTTCTCTCATGGACTGCAGGCGTGCAGGTCCAACAATGTACTTAGCTACAACATACAAATGATAGTTTCTCAAGGAGACCATAGCTTTCACACACTTATTATAAATGCTCTGCAAACTGGCATTATCTACTGAAAGGATAAAACTACGGACTGAAGGGCCTGTCTCTAATGACTGAAGAAAAGTTCTGATGAGCTGGAGGCATATATGTCCTCATTTCCTGGAGAAAAACAGCAGATTCTAAAGGGACAAAAGAAAGATAAATTAGTTAAAAGGCTATGTATTCTCCACTTGGGGGAGGAAGACCAAGTTAGAACAGGGTGAAACAGCCACCAAAACTTGAGGCCAGAATTTGCAACCATTCTGTTAGTGTTAAGGCTAATAGTCTTGTCAGTGATAATGGAGACTACTGTGAAATACACTTTATTCTGCAAAACAGGTGAGCTTAAAGCATTCTTTTGTGGATATTTACAAAATATACCTCCTTTCTCACTTTTATTTTGTAATTGTTTCTTCTAGGAAGGTTATGATACAGAGAATATATGTAATACATTCTTGAAAGATCATCAATTGAGTCCAAAGAGTTTTTTCTATTTTTTTAACTTTTTAATATTTTATTATACCACTGTGAGTTATACAATTACATAGATGCTCATAACTTTGAAAAGTGTAAATAAAGTAAGAAATAGACATTTTATCCAGCTCAAACTATATCCTTTGACTAATAAATCTAAGTTTAGGAAAACAGAGTATAAAGAAATTCCTCCTGGAATTTTTGCCCCATCCCTTTCTAATGTCCTAAAAGTATCTCATTTTCAAACATTACTTTGAAATGTCTCACATTTAAACTTTGATACATGTGTTGGCCCTGAGCTGCCGTTTCAGCAGGTGATAGAGCGATCAGGATCAAGGCTCTCCAATTACTAAGCCTCCCTTCCTAACTTGAGCTGACTGCTCTCATTTGCCAGGGATTTTCTTTTTTTTTTGGGGGTCACACCCGGCAATGCTCAGGGGTTTCTCCTGGCTCTGAACTCAGGAATTACTCCTGGTGGTGCTCGGGGGACCATATGGGATGCTGGGGATCGAACCGTGGCCGGCCTGGGCCGGCGGCATGCAAGGCAAACGCTCTACCCACTGGGCTATCGCTCCGCCCCCATAAATTCTGCATTTTCAAGACATAATATTAGCTTCACCACAGTTAAGTAGGCCTATACTCAAATGTCAAAATCAAGAGAATGATAAACTTTTTTCATCCTAGAGGTTTAAGGGAAGGAAATAGCCACTTCTGCTTCGTCTGTGAAATGGAAAGAAAGTGATATAATGGAGTCTCTGCTGAAGAGCATCAGAAACAGTTATTTGAGATGCTTATGGGTCATTTTGGATATGCTCATATTATTCATTCATTCATTCATTCATTTATTGCTTTTTGGGGTCACACCCGGAAATGCTCAGGGGTTTTTCCTGGCTCTGCACTCAGAAATTACTTCTGGCAGTGCTCAGGGGACCATATGGGATGCTGGGATCAAACCCGGGCCAGCACAGGCCGGCAGTGTGCAAGGCAAATGCCCTGCCTGCTGGACTTTCGTTTAAACCCCAGATATGCTCATTTTAGATATTAAAATACTATTTTATTCGTGCTGGAATGTGGCTTGCATGAACTTGGGACACAGCTCATAGCACTGCGTATATGCTATTGAATAGAAATTAATTATTTCTCCATTTCTACTCACCTCCACCAGCATCCTGTTTGATGCCCAGCAGAATATCAAAGCACTGAAAGATGCTGCTTTGAGCTGCACTTCCTCCTGCAAACTTCTTCGGTGTGTCCCAAACACCCTCATATAGCAGACCCTCTGACAACAAGGGATTTCCTTTCCAACTAGGTCAAGAAGAACACAATGACTTTTCGGGAATTGTCAAACTTTGATATATAAAATTTTACAACAGAGAAAGAGTGAAAGGTAAGTGAATTAACTTCTGTTGTTTTTTCTGCTCTTTTATGCATGAGAATAAAATAAAATGGTTTTGAGCTAACTTTTAATATGCATTCTGTGAACATTTGCATTATCAAGGATTGTGTTGTTCTACTCACCTTAAAAGGTCTATCTGTATTGTTCTCCCCCTCACTTCTCCTGCCAAATCACACATTCCAATAAATGCCTGACTAATAAGTCTATTCTTTCTCAGAACACAGGAAATTAGATGTACTCTTTATACGTATAGTAATTGTTCAAAAGAAAAATAACAGAAAAAAATTACATACCCTGACAAGTATATGCGAAGAACATTGAAAAAGAGTTGTGGGTCCACATAGTCTGTAAAAAGATGAGGTTGCTTAATTATAAGAGCGACATTAGATACATAGTGCTGGGTGCTATGGAGTTGGAAGGAGATACAGGAATAAAATGTCAGACAATTAATAGTAAATTTCATCATAAACTTCAGGACCGATTTTAGGGCTGACTAAAAAAGGCAAACTCTCACTCATTGCCCTCTCCCAGATGAGCCTACTAATTTCCTGGTCTGCTGAGTAAGGGCTAACATATGGCTAATTCAACCCAGTGGCTCTCCAGATGTTGGGGAGCCACTAGAGTCCTCAACAGTATCGAGGAACGAGTTACCTTTTACCTCAAGGACCGGTGACATTCGGACAAACTAAACGAGTACAGCACATTTCCAAAGGTTTTGACCAATCGCCAATAATTAAACCAACTCTTCTACTACAATCCATGATAATGGGATTTCCCAGACCTCTAGCTTCTGGCCAGACATCTGACCATGTACACAGCCCCAGGTCTCCTACCAAAATGGATGACACTTCCCCAAGTCAGTCCCTTTATTTATGCAAAAGCCAAAATCCTTTCTTCAGGGTGGATTGCATCAACAAAGTTCAATGAACCAGCTTCTAGGTATAGATTTAGATGGTGTCACACCTCTGGTTTAGGTCAAAACAAATAAAGCCAGGGCCTAGACCCTTCCTCTGAAATTACCACTTATGTCAAAACATTGGAGAGAGAGGCCTGGCATAAAGAAATACACCTTAATAGATGTATATTCATGGGGAGAATCACATAATTTCAGACCATGGACTTCATGCAATCTAGATGATACCCACAAGGTCCTTCTTATATCTATCTGCACCACTGTAATTCTGAGCATCCTGCCATCTGTTTACTAAAAAGAATCAAGCTTGTTTGCCTGGGGACAAAGTAGCATGATCCATTCTTTGATCTTGGCTGACTTGATAAATGTAGTCTCAAGGTAGCCAGGCTGGTGGTCACCTGGCAAATTATAATTGCTCCACAATGGGACCAGTGGGTGTTAAAGTTAAGAGGAATTTTACCCAATCTAGATAGCATTGATATCATAGCAGAGATTTATAATATTCCAAGAGTTATTAATTAAAGTCAAAATGACTCTTGTAACTGCCACACCTTCTATCAGTGTTTACACAAAAAGATCTCTTTAGCATGAACCTGGCTAAAAGACATATAAATAGCTTAAACTGTAAGTAGCTTAAACACAAAGATCCAAAAGCTAGCTAAGCGTTGTCATCCAACATCCACCCGCCACTCAATGTAGGCAGGAGGTAACTAATTATACTATCAACTGTCTTTAAAATTTTTTCAAGTACTTATATCACAGAAAAATTGCTTGCATAAACAACTCTAAACAAAAAATAAAACCCCAGCAATTACATAAACTATGTAGAGTCATTTTAGAATGCTTGTTAGTGTCTTTAAATTAAAGACTGTCGTCTTGCAGTAACTCAGATCCCAGCATTAAAGTCTACTTGTTTTGACAAGACAAATTTCCTTTTGAAAATAATTGTTCACATATTGTTTGTGCTATTGTTTCATTAGTGCTAATTTTGTAATAAAAAATTGAGCTCCCTGTTTTTTTGTGTTTCTGGCCAATTTGTGCAGTTTCTGACAAGCAGAACTTGGATTTTTCAGGACTTAAAACAGACTGCATATTTAACAATTGTCTCCAAATGTGGTTTTGTGAACCAGGACATTCCACAGAGACAGACTCTAGAATTCTGACTTCCTATTCACTACCTGCCCATTTGACCCTATCACGTGCCAGTGTAGCCCAATGGCATCTGGTTGCTTCAGGAATACAAAGAGCCTCAAACCGTTCGCTCAGGGTCTTGACGAAGAAGTCTGACCATCTTGTAGGTGGGCGGCCACGTGATCTTTTGACATCCCATGGGATTCAGTTGGTAACAGCTCTAGTCCAGTGGTCATCTCCAAATCGCATTACATGTCCAGCCCATCTGATTTTTGATGGAATTCTCTCAATAATTCCACACCTAACATAATCAGAAACATTTTCCTTCCTGCCTAATGTGTTATCTTACATAAATACTTGCCATGAATCTTGTGGAAAACTTCAAGAGCTTTGTGCAGACTAGAAGCTATTTCACTCAATGCATTTTCCAGTGTATTCTGGTCTTGTTCTTGTACTGCCTTGAATATACTGGGGATTGCCTTTAAGAAGAAAGAATGAGATGCATTTAATATTTCTAGCATTTAAAATTGCCATAGACTAAAATTTTCCTATTGCTTAGATTGAATTCTAATTTAATTCTCCTACACTCTCATTGCTTAGATTAAATTTTGTATTTTCATTTCTTTTTTATTTTCTTTTATTTTCTATTTTGGGCTTTTGGGAGAATCCCTAATGGTCTCAGCGTTTATCTCTGGCAGGTTCAGAGAACTGTATTGGATGCCTGCGATCAAACCCAAATTGGCTTACATGCACGACGGACGACGGGTGCTTCCCTCCACCCATATTACCTCTCAGGCCCCTCCATTTCTATCTTATATGCCAAAAATAGTAGCAATAATGTACCTCATTCCCAACAAATGGAGACATTACTGGCACCGGCTCAAATCGATGAACAACGAGAAGACAAGTGACAAGTGACATGTTGAGTGCACTACAATGGTTTAACTTATTTATTGACAGTTTGTTAAGCTTTGATTGTCTCTATTCATTAATTAGTTAGCTGTGTCAAGATAACTTTATATGTTTCTATCTCTAATAATCTCAACTATTGGATTTATATCACATTGCTACATAATTCCAATATTAAATTGCATTAGAAGTATTACTTATCAGGGTTTCCAATTTGATTCTAAATGTATGTTTCTTAAATTTTATATGTTAGGTGATGAGAAAAACAAAATATTTTTTTGCACTTTATAATATCTCATCTCTAAAAAACAATTGAATGTTGCATTTATTCAGATTAAAGTTGTTTGACAGTTAATATAGCTTGATTATTAAACAATTATCCCCATATGTGAAACAATATTCAAAATTTCTGGTAAGGATGAACATACTTTGATTGCAGTAGCTGCTGCTATTTCCACCAACAGGGAAACCAAGAAGAATCCTTTACTGCAGTCCCCACCAGGAAATGAGAACAGAATGTCCATGTTCCTAAGAAAATCAGGCAAGGAAGTGAATATATTAGAAGTATTGCATATTTAAAAAAAAACTTTTCAAGGATTTTTTATTTCCCCATTTTTTCCAAAATTATCTCTTGAAAAAGTTGGTAAGTTTTACTAACTATCAAGTTTTTTGGAGACATTGATGTTAGGTCAGTTCTCTAAGATCAGCAGTGTGTTGTTCTGGGTCTTGAAAATTTATTCTAGAATTTAGAACCAGAAATTCCAAAACTCTTTTCTTCCAACATCTATTTTCCCCCCTCAGGCATTAGTGGAGTATATTTTTTTTCTAAAGCAAATATATTTAAATTCTTATTTTTCTCTATGCACTTGGATCAGTTTCTCAGCAATTTGTCTGTCTAATGAAGTTAGGAAATTCAAAAAACTAATGAGAAGCTATGAATTTTATGGGGGAGATCTGAAATTAAACAACTTATTTGCCATGTAAAGACTTCAGACAAAAATATTTCATGTTTCTGTTTCTGTGATCTCTTCCGCAAAATTAGACAGGTTGTATAATTTTCCCATTGGAAATTTTTTCATTGCATTTCTTTTAAAATATTACTTTAAAACTCTTTCAAGCCCCAGGTTAAACAATTTGTTTTGTCAATGCTCACTTTTCTCATGCTATTTCTTTTAATAATTTACAATTATAAACTATTCTGTTAGCATCCTTCAGTTTTAATAATGCATCAATAAGCTCGTCACTTCAAAACTTTGATATTTTCCATTTCCTCCACTATGAACATTCTTTTTTTCCTTCTCATTAATCCTACTCATGCTTTAGATCTGATGTTCAATAACCTTTAACCTTATTTCTTCATCACATTTATTTGCTTAGAGCTCCTGCTATTGGAAGTTTCTTACCCCATTTTTTTACATTTTTTAAAGTATTTTATTATACTACTGTGAAATATACAATTACAAAGATATACAATTAAAAGTTCATATTTGGGTTTCAGTCATACAGTGTTCCAGCACCCATCCCTCCACCAGTGCCCATCTCCCACCACCAAGTCCTCGGTTGCCTCCCCACTCCCCATCCCTCCTCCATGGCAGGCTCTTTATTTCTTTCCCTTTCGCTCTCTTTCTCTTTTCCTTCCCTTCCAGACTATGGATTACAGAACATACATTAAAGTTACCCCATTTTTTATCTTGATGTAATTAGCAAAAATTTCATGTCTTCTTTTCTTCTTACCTAAGCATACTTATATCTAAGGTGTTTTCCCTTTATTTCCTTAGTGCTTAGACTCTATTTAGTACATAAGTAAATAATTATAAGGACTAGATGAACAAGAACACACCTATGTTTCTGGTCATTGAGTTACTAAATTACAGGTACAAATATACATGCACATTTTGTATTTATGTCTACTAATAGTATATACATACATGTATCAATCAAGAACCTTTCAGTAATTAATTATAGCTATAATAATAGACACAGTTATTACACAATAGTATATATAACTAAAATCTACATCATTTTCTCTTTAAACAATTATTTTATTTTGCCTGAAGCCAAAAAATCATTAAAATGATTTTAAAGAATATTATAAAACATATTTACTTTAAAAACAATTATCTTTTGTTTTGTTTGAAGACCACTCACAACTGTGTCCAGGGTTCTCTTGGTTTTGCATTCAGGGATTATGTTTGGTGGGGCTCAGCACGTTGTAAGTATGATCAGGAATGTCAGGGGTCAAACTGGGTTTGGTTTCTTTTGTGTGTACAAGGGAAAGACTTGTACATACAAAAGAAAAGGAAAGTCAGGGGAATGTCAGGGGTCAAATGGGATTGGGTTACATAAAAGGGAAATATCTTGCCCACTATACTCTCTCTCTCTGGCTACATATAGCTCATAGACCAAATAAGAATCAAGTACTTGGGAACAAGAGCTATATTACAGTGGGTAGGGCTTTTGCCTTACACAAGGCCAAGCCAGATTCTATCTCCAGCATCCCATATGGTTCCCCAAGCACTGCCAGAAGTAATTCCTCACTGCAGAACCAGGAGTAACTCTAGAGATCATTAGGTGTAACACAAACAGGAGAAAAAAGAATAATCAAGTACTTACTCATAGATCATAGGCCTTATGAAAGCAGCCACAAAGCAATGGATACATTGGAAGGAAGAGAGAAAGTAAATTAAAAATCAAACGATCAGGTATTAGACTATTAGATTAAATTCTTCTACTACACCCATCAAGATAAGGCAAGACAACAACAAATAAAATATGTGCTTTTTAAAAAAACATTTCTCAAGTTGGCACTGCGAACGCTTAGCTTACAATTTTTAGGTGAATTAAAAAATGAAGATATTAGACACAAGACCACAAAAAATTAAAATAAAGCATCAGTGATGCAGTTCCTAACATCAACATTATAGTTGTATTTGTTTGCATGTTTTTTTTTTTTTTTTTGCTTTTTGGGTCACACCCGGCAGTGCTCGGGGGACCATATGGGATGCCAGGGATCGAACCAGGATCGGCATGGGCCGGCCGCTGCAAGGCAAACGCCTTACCCGCTGGGCTATCGCTCCGGCCCCTATAGTTGTATTTGGAGACTTAAGTTCTATGTCATGATAAATAACTGTAATAAACATATGGGACAATGTCAAATCAAAAAGCTTTTTTGGCGCAAAATAAACTACCAAAAAACCAAAAAGGTAACCTAGGAATCAGGAGATCTTTGCACATCATATATCTGACAAGGACTAATTGTCAAAAGTTATCTATAGACAGATCTAAAAACAACAACACGTATACAGTCTATAGACTTATGGGAAAATGTCAAACATCACTCAGTATTAGGAAAATTACATTGAAAGTCATAGTGATGCTTTATCTCACTCAGGAGATAAAGGCTTATTTCAACAATTGTTGGAAATTCAGGTATTAATCAGATTGTGGGAAAAGGAAGCATGATGAACAATTTCATGGATGTTAATTGATACAGTCACTGGAAATTGATGTGGAGATGGCTTGATATTTTAGAATAAAATTTCCTTGTGAACCTAGGAATGCTACTCGCAGGAATTTAGTTAAAAATTATTAAAAAAATCTACTTTGGACTGATGCTTGTATCCCTATAGTCACAGTTTCATTATTTGAAATCAATAAAATATGGAATTTGCCTTAATGCTCTCAACATGTTAATGGATTTAAAAAATCTGTGGAATTTTTTTCTACTCAGTGGAATATTATTATTCTCCTCAGTGAAATACCATTATTCCAGTTGAAAGTGAAAGCATGCCCTTTGTACAAAATGGATAGGACATGAGGTGATTAAGCTCAGCAAAATTGATAAGACAGTGGCAGTTTGTGGAGAGTTTTACTCCTAAATGGAATATAAATTTCTAAAGCAAATGATTTGACAAAAAAACAATGAAATTTTCTCCTAGACCCAGTGAAACTTATGGCAATTACTATAGAAATAAACTACAGAGGTGTGGGTAATAAGCAGAGAGTTTCGTTTGTGATGGTTGGCACTGGAACTTTGATAGTGCGAATGGTCACACATACAGAGACATGATACTACCACACTGCCAAATTCCATAATAACTACAAACCAATGATATGCCAATTAAATAATGAAAAGTATGAAGCATTATAACTTAAAATTAATCCATCACAGGATAATTTTTCATTTAAATAATAAAATATGCAAATAATTAGATTGTGAAATCTAGTTTAGCTAAGAATTTTCATTTTGTAGTATTCCTGTTTTCATAATATTCCTATGCCATTGTATAACCAACTCTTTGATTCCCTATGATTCTATTCTCCCTTTATTATTTTGGACCCATTATCAAATAATTATTAAGCTACTAGATACTGAGCAAACTTTATCATCTCTACTGCTTAAGGCAAGCTGATTCTCAAACAAAACTAGATATTTAAACATTAAATGTGTAACCTCAGAAAAATGATAATCAAAAAAAGGTACGTACTTTATTATTTTATCAATATGAAATCTGGACAAAAATAATTTTAGTTAAAAATTCCAAATATGTTTGCTAGAAGAAAGGTAAGATAATTGAATGAAAAGAAGCACAAGGTAAATCTCAGCATTTATATAAAAATTCTGTATATAGTAATATGTGTATATGTGATAGAAAAATAATCATATTACTCTGTTATAATCTGTACACTGTTGTAAAATAAATGTAATTTATTTTACAATTGTCTGCAAATACAATAATGTCTGCAGTTAAAGTCACACTGGATGAAGAAGTCGTACTTGAATAGCATTCAAAAGCTGTGCCAATAATATGAAATCAAAGATCAGTAATTTGATTTAAATACATAGTTCTTTAATCCCTCTTATATCACTCTTTGCATACCCATTTGGATCCTTTTTCTTCCAGTTTGCCAAGACACAGTCTGCATAAACCAAAATAGGAGGCAGTCCAAGTTTCTTAGAAAGTTCACAGTAAGGAACAGCAACATTACTTGGAAGAATCTAATTAAAACACAAGTAGTGATACTTGAAGTTACCACATTTTTTTCATTTGTTGGTGTCAAAGCATTTGTTTAATATAATGTTACTTTAAGAGTAAGCAAATACATTTTCCCTTTTACTAATACATAACTTAATCATCATATCTGTTAAAGTTCACATTTTAAAATTTTTTATGAATATATGTTCACAGGAAAAGGAAGTAGGGAATAGGAGGCATAATTGCTGCATTGATGACTTCCTAATGGCCTATGAATTATCTAGTCAATAATTTATTCACTATTTCTAGGGATATAAGTTAAGCATATTTATTATTTATAATTAAGATATGTATTATCTACTAGCAATATAAAGAAAGAAATAGTAATCTAAAAGAACCTGAAAGTTACCTGTAAGTAAGATTTTTGAATCAGATATATACTATAAACATAAATTCATGTTGCTAAAACAAACTTTCTATAGATAAGTTTTAGAAAACATCACCATAGAATAGTAGTGATGCTAGATCTTGAAGATCTACTTGTGTCAGGAAAAAAGATCTCCTTCCACCCTTGTTTTCCATGAAATGTATTTGTATTTTAATGCAGAAAATTTCATGTGGAGGGGCCCAGAAGATGGTTTAGCATCTTATTTAAAAAGCGTCTGGACTGCATTCATTTATGGTATATAAATATTTACTAGAGTTCTACTAATTTTTGGAAATGGTAATGCACTAGAACTAAGCATTGAATGTAGGCAAAATGATATACTTGATAACTCCTAAATGTATGTATGGCAAGACACAATGTTTAAAGGGAGAGAGAGAAAGAGAGGATATATATATATATATATATATATATATATATATATATATATATATATATATGGAGAGAGAGAGAGAGAGAGAGAGAGAGAGGAAGAGGTAAAGGGCCAGCCATAGATGCAGACTGGGGGAGGGAGGAGGGAATCAGGGACTTGATGGAAAATGTGCACGGATGGAGGGATGGGTGCTGGAACACTGTATGAGTGGAGCCCAATCATCAACCTCTTAGTAATTGGATATCTCACCGAGTTATATTAGTGTGGTGCAAATGACTCTCTCCCACTAAAGGAAGTATCAAAGTACGGGCTAGGGACATAGTATAATGGGCTGACCTGGATACCTTACATGTTACTCTCCCTGTGCATTGCTAGGCTGGCCCTGTTGTCCCAAGTATAACGTTTCCAGAGCCCTGAACTGTACAATCCAGTTGTAGTTGATCATGGATAGATGCCTCTGAACTTTACTAGTCCCTTACTTGCCCCAAATAATGCATATAGAACTTCAAATAGTACTTTCTTTTTGTTTTAGTGATTGTTCTGTTCTTTGTTTGCTTTTCGGCCACACCTCTAGAGCTCAGGAATTATTCTTAGCAGGACTGAGAGGACCATATTAGGTGCCAGAGATAAAATCCAAATCTGTCAGATTCAGGTACATACCTACCTGCTGTGCTATATTTCTAGCTTCCCAAGTCATACTTCTATGTCAGATATCACTGCATGCACCTAGGTATTTGCCAGGTATTAGCAGCACTGATGTTTGTTCTGTATTCTAATGGAACTATGCAACACATAAGGTGATATCAATATCAGCCTATAATTAGAATATACACATTTTACAAGATGAGAATAGGACTTTGTATCCTCTCTAAAGTGGTGGTTGCTAGAATTTCACAGTAGAGATAAATAAATATATGATCCACTCCACAATTATGTGAAAATAATAATAGTCATAATCACAGTGAATTAAAATTGACTTAGTATGTCCAGAGATGCTTATTTTGTCAAAAGAATAAAAATGTTTAATAAGACTCATTGATTAGCAAATCACACCGGAAGCATACTGTTCATACTGAAACATTTTGAGTGGCAAATAGTTTATAAAATTTTTAGGCTTGCTCTCTCTCTTCCTCTGGAACAACTCACATCTCCCCTCTTGAGATGTGTACTCTCTCGTTCACTACTCCTTCCCGTCCTAACACCTCCTAAATAAAATCTGTTTTACTTAAAAAAATATAAATTTTAGAACATATTTCACTTTAACTTGGGAAAATGATGAAAGTATTTCTTGTCCTTTCTTAGGCAAAATATGATCTTCATTAGAATATCTTTTGTTTTATCTGTGTGATTTCTCTTTACTCAAATGTTCAATTGTGTGATTGTTTTGTTTTTGCTCACACCAGAAGTGCTCAGGGGTTTTCCTTGCTTTTCACTCAGAAATTGCTCCTGGCAATGCTTGAAGGGTCATATGGGATGTTGGAATGGAACGCAGCTCAGCTCTGTGAAAGGCAAGCGTTCTACTCTCTTCATTAATGCTATGGCCCCAACTATTGACTCTTTGCATTCTCTCTTGCACCCAGCTTAGGCTGCGCTTTGTTATTCACACACTTTTAATATATAATACCTTTGTAGTTATTAAGTTTCATACTCTAGAATATCCAGGGAGATTAGGGTCTAAATTTTTAATAGACTGTAAGATGAGAACTCTTTTTGCAGGCAGGGCAAGGCAGGTAGCAGGGCAAGGCACAGAATCTATACATACAACATCCTAATTGTAAGGAAGCATGTACTGTAAATATGTAGAACAACTTCCTCTTTTTCATGTAATAGATGATGACTCATGGCAGGTGAGTTATTCATATTCATATTTCTAAGTAGGTTTGGAAAACAAAGCAAGATAAAATACCAGCTATTTTGTCAAAAAGTAAAAATAATTTTCATTAAGTGATAAAGCTTTCTGGAATAGATTACATTTATGATTTAAATGCCAACATTAAAATCTATTGAACTCAATCTTAGTTAACTTAGTCTGAATATAGTTAATGTATCACTTATCACTTGATATCCTGTTATCTGTCTATTTGCTGGAGCAGGCACCAATAGCATTTCCATTTGACCCTATCACATGCCAGTTAATATTATATAGTCTCCAATGTTGGAAGGCATGGCTACAAGCTCCCACCACCACAGCCAGCAACCCCAGAAGAGAGACACTCCAGACCCACAGCTGTGCCGACAGTCTTAGATAATCCTGGAAGTTAGGACTAGGTCCTTCCCATGACCTTTTACATTTATACACTGTACACAGTCTTAGGCAGGCCCTAGCCTTGGCATGACAATCCAGTGAGCCTAGCAAGAAGTCAGGGAAACCCCACACCATGAGGTCAGTCATTCTCAACATCCAAACTCCACAGCTCCTCAGAGCTCCACATAAGAGAAAAGCTGATCTTTCCTTGCTGAGGTTCATCAGTAAAGTTCAAGATGAGAGCCTACTACTGAGAGTGTACCCCCTACAAGGCAGAGCCTGGCAAGCTACCCGAGTTGGATTTGATATGCCAAAAACCAATAACAATTATAGACCTCATTCCCATGATCCAAACAAATGGTTTGAGGCTCTTTGTGTTCCTGGAGTGAGCAGTGCACTTGGGTTACACTTATTTGCGACAGGAAGTATGGAGATGTTGCTCGAGCAAATCGATGAACAACGGGAAGACAAGTGATACAAGTCTCATATATATATATGCTTGTAGAATTATTAATGGAGGAATGTTTTGAGAAGGAAATTAGATAGCATTAAGAACTGAGCCTGTAGTAAAGGAGGTAAAAAATGAGCCAGACAAGAGAGGAGAAGGAGATAAAATGAATGAGACTCAAAGTGGGAAAGACATGGAATGATACAGTGCATCAGGGAGAAAAGTGGTCAGATAGCCAAGCTCCCAGTCCTCTGCTTATGAGTTAGTTTGCCTGAGACAATATCAGACAATGTCATTTTAAATATATAGTTATTTACTAACACTAAGAGAAAAAAACCAATACATTCCGTATGCATTGACATAGTAAGCAGTTTAACAGATACTAAGAAGAGATGAAAAATCCTCATGTCTCCCAATGAGATAGAAAGAAAATACTTTACATCCAAATAAATTGATTGGCTATCATTGGAACAGTAGGATAGTAAAAAGAAGCAAAGTATCTGAAAATAGAGAATGAAATAACATCTAGTAAGTAAATAAGATTTATATAATGATTTTAAACAATATCTAGGAAGATTGTGAAACAAACTAAAATATTTTATAGTGTAATTCAAACAAAAGATGTAACACATATCTTTCTATATGCACAGAATGGAAAACTTGTACTATATAAGTATCACTGTATCACTGTCTTCCCTTGATCCATTTGCTCAAGCGGGCACCAGTAACTTCTCCATTAGTTCTTTTGCAAGCAAGTGTAGCCCAAGGGCATCTGCTTGCTCCAGGGACAGGAAAAGCCTCAAACCATTCTTCAAGGCATGAAATTGAGTTCCATAATAAAAAACTAAAAATCAAAATCAAATAATGATAGAATTTTTTTAATTAAGTCAGTGAGTAGTTTCCCCTTTTTTTGCTATCACTATCTATCACTATCTTCCCGTTCATCATTTATTTGCTAGAGAGGGCACCAGTAATATCTCCATATGTCCTGTCTCATGCTAGTAGAACCCAAAGGCATCCGCTTGTTCCAGGAACATAAAGAGCCTCAAACCATTATATTAGGTCATGGGAATGACCTAATATAAATGTTACTGGTATTTGGCATATCAAATACAACACGAGCGGCTTGCCAGGCTTGCCATGTGGGTGGCATACTCTTGTAGTCACCTCTAAATAAAGCAATTATAGATGAACGGCGCTGCAGCTAGCTGCGAGAGTCGGGCTGTGATAGTCTGGTCTGCTGGTTGGAGTTGTGAAGAGAGGGAAGTCCGGATGTGGAAAATGGCGGCCCCCATGGAGTCTGGGGGGGGTGTTTCTGGCTTGTTGTGAGGTTCTGCTGAGGTGGCAGGCCAGGGCTAGAACCCGTCATGCCTCCCGGGCACCTCATGAGCGGCTGGGCACAGGGAGAGCAAGTAGCAGCTCTGCCCCATGTCTGAGAGTCTCTGGTTCAGCATACCTGGGCCAGATTGAAAAAAAAAACTGCTGCAGGGTGGGTGTTGATGATCCAGGCTGCAATCCAAACTTTTTGCTATCCAAACTTTAAAAAAGTTTATATTTTTTTCCTTGTGTGTACAGTATAATGTTGTATATATGTATGTTGTCAGGCAGAATAATACAAGTTAGAAAACTTACAAACCTTTCGAACATCTCCATCACCTTTATTCCACACATATGCCATGGTGATGCATCCTAGCACCAAATGTGCAAGGCGCTGCAACTTGTGCCCGTGGAGACCATCAATGCTGAGTTTTGGTAACTGAGAATAAATCGAGAGGTTGACTCAAATTAATATGGGTAAAATAATAGTTTTTAGATTATAAGACCTTATACTAGAAGAAGACAAATGGGGTACATATACAAACCGTCTCAACATTCGCACGTAGTTCTCCAGTCTGAATCAATTCAGGAAGATTTTTAGCAATGACAATCCAGGCATCATAAGGATAAGGTAGCTCTTCCTTGAAAGAGACAGAAATCATTTTTATTTATAAGCTAAAAATACTGGAAAACAATCTTGCATCTCAGAGATCGTTTTCTACTTTTTTTTTGCTTTTTAGGTCACACCTATCAATGCTGAGGGGTTACTCCTGCCTCTGCACTCACTCAGGAATTACTCCTGGCAGTGCTCAGGGGGCCATATGGGATACTGGGGATCAAACCGGGTCGGCTGCGTGCAAGGCAAATGCCCTACACACTGTACTATGGCTCTGGCCCCAGTTTTCTAGCCTCTAAATTCATTCTAGGCAAGATTTTCTTGGACTATACGTACTTACCCACAAACCAGTTGATCTTTCAGAACCTTAGGGTTCTGGCCTTGGTGCTGCTTGTTTCTCTTTTCTTGGTACTCTCATCTGCATTATTTTGGAAATCATCTCAAAAATCCAACATTAAAAATTTCCCAGTGACTTCAGTCTAAATTCAGACTACAAATCCTATGGATCAACCTTTTCACACTACAAATCTTTTCACACTAGAGAGCAATGTCAAAAATAAAAACTCAAAACTGAGAGTTTGTGTAACTTGGATCTCTGTTTACTGTGATTTAGATAGGAGTTTCTAATTTTAAAAAATCCTTTTTTATGTTTGTCCCAAGGTCTTGAGTGATCCTGGAGCTCAGAGCCAGAAATAAGCCAGCTGAGGTGGCCCACAAAACAAATGAATATGTAAAGTTCCCTTGCAGCAAATTTCTCATAGGAAAGTGAGGTTAAGAGCACATACAGCTTTCAGGTTGTGAATATGGAATGGCCTAATATTTGTCATTTTTCAAACAGAGTGTGTGGATAGGGCAGTTGCCTTGCACATGGCATACCTGAGCTTGGGCCCAAGTTCTATCCCCAGCACTATGTAAGGACTTCAGTGGCCAGGAGTGATTCCCTGTTCACACAATCAGTTCTGAGCACCTCTATGTGTGGCCCCCAAACAAGACAAACAAAAACAGTGTGTAAATTTATTTTGTAATATAAGTAATAGATTGATAATAAAATATTCATTATATACCATTTTTATAAAAGATCTTTAAACTTAGAGAAGTGCAGTTTTTAAAGAAAAATGGAAGTTTGTGATAAAGCTTTAAAATAAAATATTTCCATCTTTTACTTTATCTTTTTGTAAACAAGTAAGAACACTGTAACACTTAGTAATGAGTATAGCTTATCAAAATCCTAGTCAAAATTGGGGCATAAATCTTCAAAAATTAGTTTTATTAAGTAGAAAAAAAGAGTTTCTTTAAAGATTCACTCATCACTTTTTAAAAAATGAAATTTAATTAAACTATAGATTTCCATTGCATAGTTTTTAAAATGTTGTATTTTACTAAGTAACCATGCCTCATAAAGTCATTGATCATTTGACATACAATATTTTGACACCAATCCCATCACCAGTGTCAACTTCCCTCCACCAGTACATTAATACTTTCCTAATTTCATCATGTCCCCATAGCTAACTAAGTAACATTTAAGATTGATGTGCAGGGTCGGAGCAATAGCCCAGTGGGTTTACCTTGCATGCGGCCGGCCCATGCCAGCCGGGGTTTGATCCCGGCATCCCATATGGTCCCCGAGCACCGCCAGGAGTAATTCCTGAGTGCAGAGCCAGGAGAAACCCCTGAGCATTTCTGGGTGCTCAAAAAGCAAAAAAAAAAAAGAAAGAAAAAGAAAAAACTTGATGTGCAGCTAAATCTATAATTCTAAACCAAAAATATCTAAACTTAAGCATCTATTTATTAAAACTCTGCCGCCAAAAATGACACTACTTTACCTATTTGTACAATAAAATATTGTTCACTAGAAGTTAATTTTTACAGAGAAATAATGGTAAGAAAATAATCTTGTCTACATTTCGGTTCCCTCTCTTACCAGTGGCCTTGGCAGAGCAAATCCCAGATCTTCATCTATATGATATTCTTTCTTGATTTCCCAATAGTTTTCCATTGGAGCTGCCATATCATGTGCCATTCTTGCAGTCTGCCTTTCTGGCCCTTCTAAGTCTCTCAGATGTTTGAGAACATCTATTTATTAAAGAAGTTGCTATAGTCAATGACCACACCTTATGACATAAGCAGTAAGAAATGACTTTCAGTTGTGGAATGCTTTCACTTTCTACTTTAACTTATTTGCGACTTGATAAAGAGTAGAAAGACAAAATAATCTCTGTCCCTAGGGAGGATAAATTGGATGCTTTTTTTTCTGTTGATAATTAACACTGGGAACATCATGTGTTTTTGGCAATAAAGGATATCAGAAAGGTCCTGAATGAAATAAAGTCATAAAATTCAATGACCAGAAGATTTTTATATTTTAGATATTTATCCTTTAAATAACTTTTTTTTTTTTTGCTTTTGGTTCACACCCTGTTGCAGGAAACCTGAGAGCTCTGCATTTGCCCTGGATTGCCTCCTGCAGATCACTTTGTAGATAGGGGGTAGTTTAAATGTGGCAGTTTATCTGACCATGTATTGTGTACTGGCTGGTATAAATATTCTCTCATGCTACCACAATCATCGTGGGACTAGCTAGATCTTACCAGCATATTTGTCTGGTCACATTGGGTCTCTACTAATTAGATCAGAGAGAAATGTTGTTTGCCTCCAAGAAAGCAAGCATGGCTCCCTGATAACTCAAAGGCAACTAAAATACAAAACTACCATGAAGTAAAGATGAGACTCTTGTGAAGGCTTGGAGAAATATTTAACTGGCATTAGTATAGTCTTTGATACAGATGTTTGCGTTTAATCCTGAGATACAACTCATCTCAGAAACCCCTTGTCTCTACCCTGTAAAGGCATTTCCTAAACTGATCCTGGCTCAGTGACATTAACTTCTAAAAAGGGCCTTAGGTAAGGTCCTGGGAGAAATTACTTGAGGGCATTTGACCCTACCAGCTTCCCATAAAAATGGGAGGTCTGAATTGCAGGGGGATAAAACTAGGTTGCTTCCTCTCTTTGCTCTCTCTTTTTGGGCTCACACTCTTTTTTGGGTCATTCTCTCCCCCTTTCTGCTGGAGTCTTGTCTTTGTCTCCTCTCTACAGGGCTAGTGTCTGGGCTACTAGTTGGGAATCCTAAGCACAGGGTTTTTCCTATTGTTGATTTGTATGCCTGAGCCTGTGTTAAGTAAAGCATTTTAAAACAACGCTGGATTCCTGTGTTTTTCTCCATCTGCTGGCCTCCGATCACCTGTGGCAGAAGAGGATCCCTGACCCAGCTTCTGGATTTTGTGTTGGGTGCCACAGCATTTCTCGCAACACCTGGTGACTCTCAGGGTTACTCCTGACTCTTCGCTTAGGAATTACTCCTGGCGGTGCTCGGGGAACCATATGGGATGCCACGGATCAAATGCAGGTTCAGTCACATACAAGGCAATGCCCTCACTGCTGTGCTGTTGCTCCTGCCCTCAATAACTTTTTAATTAATTTAATTAAACCTTTCAATTAACTTAGTTAAAGCTTTTCATTAATTTGACCAAAACTGAAGTTTAGACTATCACTGGCTTTAAGTTCCTAGAATTCTTTGAACATGTTTTTGGCCGTCATTAAAATGAACATGTTGTACAAGGAGTGTTCAATGACTTTGAAGTAGAAACTAATAGGAACCCATAAAGAGTGTTTAATCTGTGTAACTCATCATTTTTTGTTTCCTACAGTCATCATAGTAGAATAATTCTTTTAGTTTTTAATATTTTATTATACCAATGTGAGATACACAATTACAAAGATGTTCATGTTTGGTGTCCATTTCCCACCACCAATGTTCCCAATTCCTCCCCATCCTCTAGACTGCCTCTATGGCAGGTTCTTTGTCTCTCTTCTCTCTCTCTCTCTTCCTCTCTCTCTCTCTCTCTCCCTTCTCATACACATTGTGGATTGCAATACAAACATTTAGTGGTTATCATGTGTATTTTGCCTATATTCAATGCAAATATAATTGCATTTATAATATATAAATTTATATAAATTATATAATTATAATTATATAATTATAAAATATAATTGATAGGCTGGTATTATTATTTTCAATGATTATTAGCACACTCACACTGTTCCCTTCTCTGTCTTACCTAACCTCTGACTCCCACACATTTGTGGTAGATTCCACCTGTTGACAAGACTTCCTGATTAATTTTTTGCCTGAACTTGGATACTGGTATCATTATCATTATATATATCATATAATTAATATATATTATATATATTATATATATATCACTTGTATCACTTGTCTTCCCATTGTTCATCGATTTGTTCGAGTGGGCACCAGTAACATTTCCATTTGTTCTGTCACATGATATATATATAATATGTATATATACACATATATATCATGCAAATAAATGCAGTCACTCTATTTCTGACTTATTCCTTCTGACTAATTTCACTCAACATGATACTTTTCATTTTCATCCATTATAGACAAATTTCATAACTTCATTTTTCATAACAGCTGCATAGTATTCCATCACGTAGATGTACCAAAGTTTCTTTATCCAGTCACCAGTTCTCGGGCACTCTGTTTTCAGATTCTTGTTATTGTGGATAGTGCTGCTATGAAAATAAAAGTGGAGATAGTATTTCTGCTGTGTGTTTTTGGCTTCCCAGGCTATATTCCCAGGAGTGATATGGCTGGGTCAAACTGGAGCTCAATTTCTAGTCTTTGGAGAAATATCCACATTGTTTTCCAAAAGGCTGTATTAGTAGGCATTTTCACCAACAGTGGATGAGAGTTCCTTTCTCCACACATCCATGCCAGCATTTGTTGTCCTTGCTCTTTTGAATACGTGACAGTCTCTGTGGTGTGAAATGATATCTCATTGTTATTTTGATTTGCATCTCTCTGATTATTAGTGATGGTGAGCATTTTTTCATATGCCTTTTGGCCATTTGAATTTCTTAGATGTCAAAGTTTCTGTTCATTTCTTCTCCCCATTTTTGGATGGAGGTGGCTGTTTTATTTTTTTTGTAAATTTCACCCTTCAGACCATGTTGACATCAGATCAATTTGCACATATGGAAACAGCCCTAGGCCAGAGCCCAGGGTGGCTAATCCCCAGGCCCGATACAGCCTGGATATTAACCTTTTATCTGATTGGCATTGGGTAATTATTCTTTTCCATACTGTGGATTGTCTTTGACCTTGTTTAAAACCATGCACAAAAATCAGATCAAAATGGATTAAAGATCTCAATATCAGACCTGAATCCATAAAGTACATTGAAGAAAAATAAAGGAAAAACCTTCCACAACATTGAAGCTAAAGGCATCTTTAAAGATGAAATACCACTAACAAAGCAACTGAAGCGAAGATAAACATTGGGACTACATGAAACTAAAAAGCTTCTGCATCTTGAAAGAAACAGTGACCAAGATACAAAGCAAAACTCTTTATTTTTCTCTTAGTCTATTTTATGAAGATTCTCCAGCATGTCTCCCACCAGACTACACTCACATTACTCTGGTTTATCCCTTTTTAGGGATCACTCCAGGTGCTGTTTAGGGACCATATGCTGTGCTGGAGACCAAATCTGGTCAGTGCATGCAAGTCAAATACCTTAATCCCTGTACTTTTCTGGGTTTATACTAAGATTGCTAGTGTACAAAGTGAGAAAGTCATACCTTTCCTTTTGGTTATCAAAAAGAAAAGAGAAGGTATTACTGTAAAATTCATTAAAAGAACGTAGTTTAGCTACCTTCCTATTATAAGTATTGAGATGGTATTTTAGAATATTCTGTTTTTAAAGGGTTACTTTCATGCAATAGTTATTTTTAGGATAGTTTCACAAATCAGCTAAGCAGTTTATTTGTTTCATCTATTTGCCTTTATGCTTTAAATTAATATTTCATAGCATACTTTTGAAACAAAAACCAAGTTAAAAATAAATAACGACAAAAAATATGGTGTGTTATTCTACCATATTTAAATGGAAGACAAAAATACCAATGTCAACATCAAGAATTAGAAAATGTGGGTTATTCTATAACTTATCATTCTTGGTACTTTATTTTTATATATTATTAAGAAAGAATTTGACACATCTATATATGTATATATGCACATTATATACATATACATATCTATATATGTATATATGCACATACATATGTATATATATGTGCGTACTTATTTTTAGCTTTACAACCTGATTATCATCATGTGACTTCAAACAAGTTGTGCATTTTTATATATGTAAGTTATGCATATAATTGATTTGAATAAATAATGTAAGTCCTCAGAGTTATGAGTTCCTTATGTGCTGGACCACAACCCTGATCCTCATTTCAGCTTTCTCAGGTTCACTAAAGCAAACACTATTTTCTGAATTCTAAATGGACATCAAGAGCTGTTGAACTCTAGCTCTAGTTGCAGCTAGCAGCTGATAAATAAACAAAACCACACCCTACCTCTCCACCTCCCTGAAGTAGCTACAAATACAGTTTGCTGAACTGCTATTGAAAGAGTAGTAGTTTGTCTCAGATTTCCCCCAACAGAGATCAATAAGAGCCCCCTACACCCACCCTGGGTGCTGATGCCTCTCTACCCAGGATAAAATAAACAGGACGGGGCCTGTGGAGTGTGGGCAGGGCAAGGAAGATGGCTTTCGAAAGTTGACCTGGTTCGTGTGCAAGACATGCCAGGCCTGGATGGGCTCATGGTGGGCTTGCCTCACCTGGATGGACAGGGCAAGGGAGATGACCCTGTGTACATGCGAAACATGCCCTGCCTACTTGCTCATGTGAATGCACAACTATAGGCTAAGGAGTAATATACCTTAAGTAAATAGGCTAGAAATAAAATAGTATAGACTAATTGGCCCTGTTGTGATGGACAGGAGGAGCCTTCATAAGGGGCCTTTTGGGGAGGCTCAAGGTCCCTCCTGCCTGTTCAGATCTGCGAGTCCATGTGGGAGCTGGTCCCTGGCTAGCCAGCAAACTCTGCTTTGTTCATTGCATTCCTGTGTGACTCTCTGTCTCTCGAAAGGGGATAAGATTCCTGAACAGTAACACTATGAACTTGTGAACACAATGCCTGGTCACCCTTCAGACCATGTAGAGGTCTGATCAATTTGAAGATATCGAAACAGTCAGCCCTAGGCCAGAGCCCAGGGTGGCTAATCCCCAGAAGCCATCCAAGCCCACAAAAATCTACAGCTTTAGGCACTAGCCCTTCTTAGACTAGGTTATACTTGGGGATTTTACCCAGAGAAATCCTTTAGCCACAGAAGAAATGGGCAGGGATTGTGTGGAAATGAAGGGGGAAAAAATAGCATAAGTCCTCCATAAGACTCTCTTATGCCCTCATATTGGAATTAATGACCTCAAAGAAAAAAGTTAATGACTACTCCAATTAAGAAAATTTAATTATTGACCTTGCCATTGACCCCACATGTTCCTTGTTGCCCCACTGTTCCTTGTTGCCTAGCAACATGTCTTATCACTGGAAACTCTATAGCTAAGCTTTTGTTTTCAGAAATATCTACTCTAAAAGAGATGAACTAGCTGCAAAAATTTCTCAGATATACCAGTCCCAGCTGAGACCTTTGGGATGATCTCAGAAGCAGAGTGGACCAAGTCCCCACTCTGCCAAAATCTGGGTAGTGGTACTTATATTTGAACATCTGTCACCATGTGTAAAGCCATACTCACCAGGTCATGACTGTGCTCCACAGAGATGTCAAACTGGCAAAAATTTCAAGTATCCATAGGTTTTTAGCCTGAAAACTCTAGGAATTCTTTGAGTTGGGTGAGTGCAAACCCTCCCTACCCCCACTATACTTTCAGAATCCCTGACAGCCACACCATATTCCATCAGAGCTACCATGCAAGCTCACTGCTCAATTAAATATTCTGGATTTTCTGGAGTGCATGGCTGTGAAGGGGACAGCTCCAAGCTTTACAATACGAACATCCCTATATTAGCATTGTGTGTGCTCCTATTGGAGGAGCACATCAGATTGGATGGGAATATAATGTAGTCAAATAAGCTCAATTAGCAAATATATTAACACACAAGCTTAATAAAATCTCAGACAGGATTCAAAGTCCCCATGAGGAGATATAACATCCTAAATATAGATTGAACTATGTGGCATATTTACTCAATGTTGCAATTAACCATTTAAAATAAATAAATATATAAAATCATGCCTTTGGGATAAAAAAATAGATGGAACTTGGAAAAAGGAGTTAATAAAAAATAAACATAAACAAAGAGTTTTGAAAAACTTATATGCCTGTACTGTTAATCAAGAAATAGAATGGAGGAGACTGGAGCTATAGCCCAGAGGGTAGGGCGTTTGCCTTGCATGCAGCCAGCCTGAGCTGGCCCTGGTTCGATCCCGGCATCCCATATGGTCCCCTGAGCACCGCCAGAAGTAATTCCTGAGTGCAGAGCCAGGAGTAACCCCTGAGCATAGCCGGGTGTGACCCAAAAAGCAAAAAAAAAAAAAATAATAAAATGAAAGAATAGAAAACAACATTGAATTTAGGAACAAAGGATGAATTAATGCCCTTTATAAGAACAGACTCAGTGTTCTGGTACAATTTGGGCTGACTGTTTTTGGTGATCCAGAATTTATTTTGAAACTGAAACTAAATTTATCTAACATTGTCATCAGCAAATGTATGAATGATATCACAGAATTTTAATAAAACTTTTTTTCTGAATACTGAAGAGTTTTGTACATTTCCAAACAGTTCAGTGTCAAGTAAAGAGAAATAAAATTCTTATTGTGCACTGATACTAGGATTTACAGGAAAGCTAACTATCAAAATCAAATTCCTAACCTCCAAGATCTGTCGTTAAGAGAGGAATTCCCTAGGTATAATATTTAACTGACTAACTCTTCAAAAAGATGTCAAGAAAATCCTCATGAAAGGCGTTCTAAATGTCCTCCTTATACCTTACTCCTTACTACAGAATAATTCTATGGGGCAAGACAGAAAACAACACAAACTTCCAACTCACATCATCTCAGTTTTAATAGTATTGTGGAAACAATGAAACTCTAAGAGACTATTCATTTACTATCTTTCATGTATTTATTAAGTTTCATATATTGGACTTGATGCTAAAGCACATAGAAAGATTTATTTATTCAAGTTTTATAATCTAATAATAAATGCAAGGTAAATACATTAGTAAAATTCATGCCTGAGAAAACTTAAAATATAGCTTGAATAAGGTCCAAGGTGAGTATCTCATTTTGAAACAACAAAAAGTCATAGGCCTTAGTTGCTGGATATCTGTTAGTTGTTAGTGTTGGGCCAGGGAAATTTGGACTTTATTTTATTTATAATCCAGATCTCTTGAAAGTTATTGTGTAGTATTGAATATGTTCACTTATTTCAAGTAAAATGGGAATAAGTCTTTTGAGCAACAAAGTTCTTGTCTGAGTATTCATGTTTGGAAGCTAAGCATAGATTTGAGAGTTAATGTTAAATGGAAATACATATGATCACTTAGAGAAATAGTTATTATAATACTGCAAATAGCAGAGCCCTTCTGATATGCATTTAGAGTTCTCCCCTACATTCTACTCATCATCAGTCTTTGAAATATCTGCATATTGTAAATATCCAATATTTACAATTGAGCTCTCTCATTTAGGATAAAACTTCTTTGCCAAATTTTTCATGGGTATATTTCTATTAATATTAGGGTTATTCATGATCAAAGCTCTAATTCATTTACTTTCTTCTTTTCCAAAAAGCACAAATTTGTCTCTGGTGTTAAAAATTAGTATTCTCATGTTACATGATTATAAAAGAGGTATATTTTATTCTTTGGAATTGTTTTGTTTGCCTATTAATTTTTATCAAAAATTTTCACTAATATTTGTTTTCTAGTGTCCATGGCAACCTCAGAACAAGGATCTCCACCATTCCTGATACACTGCATAAATAAATCCAATGCCATTAAATTATTTGAATTTTTTTATTTACACAGGTTAAAATTACATGGCAGTCAATGATCACAAATAGATTTTTTATTTATTTTCCGATAATTTCTTTTGCCATTTCTATAAGATTTGCTAGAGTAAATAATATGAAATAAATTTGTTGTATGCCTGACTGGGGGGGTGTGGGGGACAGTCTAAGCGGTGGAGGAGACTAAAGACATTGGTGAAGGCTAGGTGGATTTGTTGTGGGGTTGGTGTAGGAACATTGTGTGAGGAAACTATTATAACTTTGTAATTTGTAATTTGAGAATCTTTAACATAGAGTAATATGATATGAACACACAAATATGTATATATATGTATATATGACTGTGGAAGTTGTCTCTAATAGCAACTACATTGCATATATTATAAGCAAAATTATGGCAACTGAAAGCCACAATTGGAAGCAAAATTATCATTGTCTTTAGGAAGATTATAAAATCCTGAAAGTATGACTTTTTCTTCCAAATCCTATCAAACATAGCCAATTATGGGTGCTGGGAGCTGTAGTACAGCATTTGCCTTGCAAGTGGCCAACACAAATTCAATACCTGGTGCCCCATCTGGTTCCCCAACCTCTACCAAATGTGATCCTGAGTGCAGAGTCAGGACTTAGCCCTGAGTACCACCAGCTGTGGTCCAAAACTAAAAGAAAGAAAGAAAAGAAGGGAAGAAAGGAAGGAAAACATGCTGTTGCAATGAATAGCAGTGCGCTCTTGATTGCAGAATCTGGTGTTGGATCATGTGAAACTCCAACATCAAGCACTTGGAACAATCTGAGTCATATTCCTCTGTCCTGTGACTTGGTTGACTTATACCACTTAGAGAAATTTCATTTCCTGAGCTCATAAAAATAAAATTGCCTGGCAAACTCAGTCTACTCTGTTGATAGACTTCTAAAACCACTTTGTTTCAGTTTTACTTCTATTTCATCTGTGAGAGAATTGTAAGCATCTCCCTTTCTGGGAAGAAGTGGGAGAAGAGTTAGAATTTGTTTCTGAATTGCTCCATCAAGAGGGATTCTGATACAAAAAGCATTAGTGTTGCAACTAACCACAAATTGGCAAAGATTCTAAGTGGGGTTTGCTTCCCTGTAATTTCATAGCAAGTAACCCAGGGAGGATCTGCACGTTATTATGGAGCAAGTTTCACCATTCCCAGGTTCTTCAATATTTTTAAAAATGAAAATACTAAATAATAAAGATGCTCAGACACAGAGATGGAAAGTTGAAATGTTTATTGGACGGCAGAAGAGAAAAAGATAAAGCTCTTTTTTGGTGGGGATCTTCTAAGTAAACCTGGTCTTTGTGTAACAGGGAATACAGGGAAGTGAAAGATAAGGGTTTTCCTGCAAACCCATTTAAAACTTCCTTTTTATTTTTATTTTTTTAAATTTTTTTATTTTTACAATTACAAAGATATACAATTAAAAAGTTCATATTTGGGTTTTGGTCATACAGTGTAGCAGCACCCATCCCGCCACCAGTGCCCATCTCCCACCACCAACGCCCCGGTTCCCTCCCCCTCCCCCAGCCCTCCTCCATGGCAGGTTCTTTATTTCTTTAAATTTCTCTATCTTTCTCTTTTCCTTCCTCTCCAGACTATGGATTACAGAACATACATTAAAGGGTTGTCATGTGTATCCTTTTGCCTCTATTTAATGCTCAGTTCTAGGTTGGCATTAGTACCCTCACAATTGTTAGCACACTGTTCCATTTTCTGTCTTACCTAGCCTCTGACTCCCACACGTTTGTGATAATTTCCACCTTTGACAGGACCTCCTGATGCATGTTTCACTTGATCTTGGATATTGGTATCATAATATGTACCTATATATTTATGTTATGCAGATAAATGCAGTCATTCTGTAACTGTCTCTCTCCTTCTGGCTAATTTCGCTCAACATAATCTTCTCCATGTCCATCCATTTGTAGGCAAATTTTATAACTTCATTTTTCCTAACAGCTGCATAGTATTCCATTGTGTAGATGTACCAAAGCTTTTTTATCCAGTCATCTATTTTCGGGCACTCGGGTTGCTTCCAGATTCTGGCTATTGTGAATAATGCTGCTATGAACATAAAAGTAGGGATGGTGTTTCCGCTGCGTATTTTTGGTTTCCCAGAGTAGATTCCCAGGAGTGGTATGGTTGGGTCAAATGGGAGTTCAATTTCTAGTCTTTGGAGGAATGTCCATATTGTTTTCCAGAAAGGCTGTACCAGCCGGCATTCCTTTTAAATGGAAGTTGGGCTATTGGCAAATGTTTCAGACCATGCAAGGATCCAAAAGACCCTTGTCTAGCCATTTGTCTTAGGCATTTCTCATTATCTTAGCCTCCCAGTGAGGCTAAGATCTGGAGCAGAATTTTATGACGGACAATTTTTAACTCCTTGTTTATCATAAAAATCCCAGTAATCTGCAGAAAGTCAAATATGTATAAATGAACCTTCCAAAAACAGGACTGAGGCTTCCTCTTTCAATTCATTCCAAAGATAATTTTTAAGCAAGTCGTTGTTTACTATGATTACTTACTTCAGCCTTTCTGAAGAAGACATAATCAAGTGAATAAATAAACTAGATTTCTGGTTTTGTAGAGAAATGGCTGGTTTAATCTCCAATATCTGGTTTGGCTTCACTATTTCTATAAATCCAAACATCCATAGGCTCTAAAATGTAAAGATCTCAGATTTATGTTACAATTATTCCATAAAAATCTGTCCCATGTGGGGCCGGAGCGATAGCACAGTGGGTAAGGCATTTGCCTTGCAAGCGGCCCACCTGGGTTCGATTCCCGGCATCCCATATGATCCCTGGAGCACCACCGAAAGTAAATTCTGAGTATAGAGCCAGGAGTAACCCCTGTGCATTGCCAGGTGTGACCCAAAAATAAAAAAAAAGTCTGCCCCATGTGGTGGTGATGGTGGTGGTGGGGTGTGTGTGTGTGTGTGTGCGTGTGTGTGTGTGGGTGTGTGTGCGTGCATTTGTTATGGAGAAATAATTTTTCTTTAGACAGAAAGAATACTAGGAAGTTAGCTTGGCAGAGAGGAAACAACTAAGATTCTAGCATGAAATAAGAATAGAATAGAACAAGAGTTCTAAATGTTAAGTTTAAGAAGTCAGATTTCACTCTTTGGAAAAAAGTATCAGGTTTTTTCTTGCCTTTGAGCTCAAACAGAAATATTAACTCTTCTTGGTTCTTAAATCTGCTGGATTTCAGATATTACAGGTGGCATAGCACTGTTGGAGCTCCTGTGTCCTCAGTTTGCTGACTCACAGATCAGGATCATGAGAATTCTCAGTCTCCAAGAACCTAAGTGAGACCAAGAAACAGAGAACTGAGTTCTAGAAGATCACAACAGGCCCCTAAAACAAATTCGGCACTACAACACAGAAATAATCATAGAATCACACTTACAACCCCATAGAAGAAGTGAAGCAGGTGACCACTGAACGGTTCCAGGCAAGAATCTCCATGCAAAGGATACTTACAATAGAGACAGACTTCCAGCTTGGCCCCAGGTGGTGAGGCAGAAGTGAACAGAAGCAACATAGGCAAGCAACTCTGCCAGGGTTTGGCCCAGAATACAAAATAACTTATAGACAAAACAAATCTGTGTCTGCAGCTTTCTAAACTTAGGGTGTGCAGCCCCTAAGAGGAGGGCAGTGCTACAGGCAACAGTGAGGAGAAAAGCAACCATTTACCCATGTTCCTCCTAGCTCAGGGTGATTCACAAAGGACACTGAAAGGACACTTTCTCAAATACTAAAATAATCAGCTCAGTTGTGTGTCGCTTCCCAAATTTTAGGAATGTACTTAGAAGTCTCAACATCTGACTGTAGCAACACAAACTGCCTCACATTCTGAGTTTATGGGTACATTGGTGAGTGCTGGAATTATGTCTATGAGAAAACATAAATGAAAGTATTGTCAGTCCCCGAATAAAAAACTGATAATTTTTTTGAAGGAATCAGTGAGGGGGCTGGAGCAATAACACAGTGGGTAGGGCATTTGCCTTGCACATAGCTGATCTGCGTTAGGTTCCCGGCATCCTATGTGATTCCCCTAGCACTGCCAGAAGTGATTCCTGAGTGTAGAATCAGGAATAAACCCTGAGCCTTGCTGGGTGTTCCCAAAAAGCTTAAAAAAATCAGTAAATTCTACATTGTCATGCAGACTTACACAAAATCAGACACGAAGGCCCTAAAGTCACTCCAGACACAACACAAAAGCAGTTTCCCATTAACTTTAACAAGGAAAACAAAACCTGAAAAATCATGTTGGAACCATGATGATGGATTTCTATGTTGGTTCACAGTTTTCAAGTTTTTTATATTTCCAAAACTGAAATATTTATTGAAAAGCAAGAAGGAAACTCCTCAATGAGAGAGGAAATTAGTATAGGAATAAATTCCGCATGGCATATTTTCTTCCTCTTGGGAAGAGCAGGGCCTACAGGAAAAGGAGAGTTTATGTTAGTGAGAGAATGTGGGCCAGGTTATTGGCTAAAGTCAAGATTCTTTCAGGTCAAGACGCCTGAAAAGGAAGGGTCTTTCTTATCAGATACCTCATTGGTGCTGATCTGATAACTCCAATTTGGATAAAGATTACTATGGGTGAGGTTGAAACTATAGTTTGGTTAGGTAGTAAGTTTGGGTGAGGCCAGGCTTGAAGCACTCCATTTTGTGACCTATTTCATCTGGTTTTTAAATTTGATTTTTTCTCGGGAGTTTAAGGGCCAATGCCCTATGGTAGCTTAGGGGTTTCTCCTTCCAGTGCTTTGGTGACCATTTAGGATGCCTGAGAGCGAACTGAGCAGCCACATGCCAGTTACCTTCCTTACCCACTGCTCGGTCTGCTGTCTGTTTTTTGAGAGCTTGTTTGGAGGTTCTAGCAGAGAAGAGCAGCTACTCGTATACCCTCGACCGAAGACGGTTCCGTCTCTATTCAGGCAAGGCCATCCTCTTCTACCGAGTGCGCAGCTTCGGGAAGGACGCACAAGGAGTGGTGAGGGAGGAAGGGGACACCCACCCCCCCAGCCCAGTCAGCCAGATCAGCCGATTCAACCCTGGCGATCAATGGGGTGACAGATGTCGCAGCCAGATCGCCCTCACATCCTGCTGCCTGTTTTTTTTTTAAAACAAGGACAAATACAGAAAATTAACCAATATTTCCCTCTCCTTTTTCCTCAACTTCTCATTTTCCAGCCACAAGCCAACCAGCTGGCATTGAGGTGTTTGGTTGGGCAGAGATGAACTTCTCTAGCCCAGCTCTGAGATGCTGTCAAGGCTGAGGACGAAGTTGTGTAGCCGTAATCGAATATAGGATACCCAGTTTTGTGCTCTTAGCTTTGATAGGCATCTTCATTCAGAGCACACTGCTCGCCTGGGGCAGCAACAGACCTTTGCTTCAGATTTAAATTGGCTCAAGGCTTAGTTGTCGACTGTCAAAATGTGTTCTTAATAGTCTGATTAAGCACAGACCTTCCAGTTAGGTAAATCATCTGCTTGTTTACATTTTCCTGACATTTACAATTTCAAAACCTTGGGAGAATTTTATTTCATTAATCACATCCTTTGTCCATTTATTCCCTGTAATATCTTAGCTCTATTTAATTTGGGCATACACCTGAGCATCCATATTAAAGGGATAATTCTGCAAAATATTGAGTTTGTTTTAAATCCTACGTCATAATTTCTCAAAGTGGTCCTTATAAATAAGCAAAGTTAGTTTTCACTGCTGATTTTTTCCTTATTTATTTTTTTGAACCACAGCCAACTGTGCTCAGGGTATACTCCTGGCATTGTGCTCAGTGATTGAACCCAGGTCAGCTGTGTGCAAGACAAGCATGCACCTTACTTGCTATATTGTCGCTGAGGCCCCTGTATTCTGACTTTAAAGAGAAATTTCAATGTTTTATCAGTATAATAGCTGTGGGTGTACAGTTTATAGCCTTGTTATACTGGGGTATTCCTTTAATATGCGGTGAGTTTTTCAAATTTATTTGACCTACTGTCCCTTTTCAGAAACACAGCGTCTGTCTTTCAACTCTTCCCCAAGTACTTTAAATGAACTTGCAAGCAGCTTGTATCAAATATTATGAGAAAGATTGATTCTGTGTATTACATTAATTTTGTGTTTGTTGAACTCTCCTTGCTTGCCTGAAATAAACACTCTTGATCACATTATGACTTTTTTGATGCATTGTTTAGTTCAGTTTGCTAGCATTTTGTTGAGAATTTTTGCATTTAAGTTATTAGCAATAAATTCAGGGATTTTGATTTGTTTTTAGGTGATATTCTGATTTAGATTTTTCCTAACATTGGCCCTTAAATACGTAAGGATGTATTTCGCGTTGTTTTCTATAGGAGTTTGACAAGAACTGGTGAGCAGAAGGTGAAAAATCTAAGTAGAGTGTTGAGACTGTTCCTTAGTTGGACTAAACTCCACAGAGGCCAGAAATAGTTGTAGCCTTAACTCATTCATTATATATGATTTTCTTTTACAGAATCTTCTGTTGACTCAGATGGTAAAATGGATCATCATTCCCACCATATGGGGATTAGCTCCATGGACCACAAAAGCACCATGCCACCTTCTCACCATCACCCCACCACCTCATCCTCACACCATGGTGGAAATGACATGATGGTCAGTACCTCAGAGAGGCAGCCTGGGCCCTTATCCAGCACTGGGTCATAGAGATAAGAGAATTTGGAGGTTGGTTAGTTTGGGGTCCATACCGGACTTGGTGTTATGTGCCTATTTCCTTTTTTGTGTTGTGGATTGTTCCTGGTGGTGCTCAGAGTACCATGAGCTAAAACCATGAGCTCCCTCCCCAGCCCTAGCCCTAATGATCTTCAACAGTTAGTTACCACTGAGGTAAAAGGACGCTAGGCCCAGAGTAATCACGGGATTTGCCCCAGATCGTGTGACAGGTTAGTTTCCAAGTCACACCAGAACCAAGTCTTTTTAGCATTTAGTCTGTATTCAAAAGAGAGATAGTATTGGAGTTAAGCCACTTGCTTTGCTGCAGTTGTGCCCCTGATTCAAATTCCCAGCACTATATATGGGGTGTGGCCAAACACCACCACCCATTGTAACAAATAAAAATTGGATTTGGGGCCAAAGTGATAATGCAGATGGATAAGGTGCTAGCTTAGCATACAACCAGCCTGGGTTCAACCCCCCAGGAGTGATCCCAGAGTATAGAGCCCTGAGTACAATTGAATGTGGCCTAAAAACAAAAATAGAAGTTGGAATGTTCTAAGTATCTTTGCCTGAAATTCTCATTTAGAAACTTCCATCATCTCTGAGGGACATTTTTTGTTTTTTTTTGGCAGCCTATGATCTTCTACTTTGGCTATGAGAATGTGAAAATATTGTTTTCTGACTTGATAATAAATACAGCTGGAGGTGAGTATGCTACTTTCTAATGTTTAAATGTGACAGTCATGTGAAGAGACAGTGACACTAAGCCATCAGTCATGGCAGAGCTGAGACAAGACCCAAATCTTTTAGACCCCTCCAGTGAACTTCTCTTTCCAGCATAATAAACTATTACATCATTCATAATTGGAGTTGTCTTGACTTTGAGGCAGCCCTATCTTTGTTTTATCTATAATATTGAGTTGGTGCACCATAAATTCAGGTTACAGTGGCTATGTACCACAAAGTACAAAATCTGTCCTTCCATCCATAATCAGTTTGGAGGACAGGGCATTCAATTCAGATAATATTTAAAATATTCTCATCATTACTAGTGCTTCACAGTGTGGAGAAAAATAACACATAATATTACTTTATTTTCCCCACCCAATCTACAGCAGCCCATGGAGTTCTGGAGGGCAGTAAATGGCTCAGCCAGCCTCTGGCCGAGTCCAACATAGCTCCTAGGATTTGCTCACACGTGTGGGAGGCCCACGCTAACTGGACTTGGAGTGGAAATTTGGGCCCCTCCTCCCATTCCTCTACCTCCATGTCGGTGGGCATGGCTGCGAACTCCCAAGACCACAGCCAGCAATGCCCGAAGAGAGACACTGTCAGCGGCTGTGCGACAGTCTTAGACAATAATGCAAGTTAGGACCAGGTCCTTCCCAGGATCTTTCACATTTATACACTGTATATAGTTCTAGGCAGGTTCTAGCCATGACCTGTCATCCCAGTGAGTCTAGCAAGAATCCAGAGAAACCCCCACAGCTTGAGGGCAGTCAGTCTCAACATCTGGACTCCACAGCTTGTCAGAGCTTCAAAGAGAAAAGCTGATCTCTCCCCCATTGCGGTTCATCAGTAAATGCACTAGATGAGAGCCTACTACTATAGTGTACCACTTAAATGAAGAGCCTGAAAAGCTACCCTTGTTGTATTTGATATGCCAAAAACGAGTAACAATTATAGACCTCATACCCATGACCTGAAGGAATGATTTGAGGCTCTTTGTGTTCCTGGAGTGAGCAGATGCCTTTGGGCTACACTAGCTCGTGACCGGATGTATGGAGATGTTACTGGTACCAGCTTGAGCAAATAAATGAACAATACGAAGGCAAGTGACACAAGTGAAGTGATATTTTGTGGAGTTTTTATAGGAAAATTGAGTTTTTGTATTTTGTATTATGAATGTTGCAGAGGATGCAAAACTTTTATATAGTTCTCTGGCTAGTTCAGGGTGTATCAGAAAATCTATTGATGTTTATGTAGCTGTTGACTGTGATCTCTTAATTTCCTGTGAGCTTAATATCTGAGGAAGAATTTGTGATTTTAGAAAATTGTTAGCTAGCCCTTGTCAGAAACAGCCCAGGAATTTGCAGGAATGATTAAAATATAAAATAGCATCAACTGAAATGCAACTGTGAGTAGCAGCTTGTCACTTGTCACTTGTCTTCCAATTGTTCATCAATTTACTTGAGAGGATGCCAGTAATGTCTCCATTCATTGGGAATGAGGTCCATTATTGTTACTGTTTTTGGCATATAGAATATACCATGGGTAGCTTGCCAGACTCTGCACTGGCTCTGGGTTTATCCCAGGGGGCAGCTGGCAAGGGGAAACTGAGCCTTCCTTCCTCTCTAATTGCCTCTTCTCAAAGATGAAACCCTGACTGCAGCGAAGAGATGGGCTGTTGAATATATCAGGTTGCATTCTGCCTACTTTAGAGCATTGAGCAGGGTACCAGCGCAGTCAAGGAACTTTAGGAAGAGTCTGTCTAGAGGCCCATGGCTCATGACTCAGTGGTCTGCATCTGGGGTTAGCCATCTGTAGTTGCATGGCATCAAGTGTAGAGGAAACAAATCTGACAAGAATGATCTATGAGTAATGATAGGCAGAAGTCAGCCAAGGGACCAACAATAGCAGTCTAGGAGAACAAAAATAATAGGCCCAGTATTTTTTCCATAATAGGCACCCCTGAGAAGCCTTTTCCGAGAAGTGGGAGGTCTTCTAGTAAGATGAAAATTGGCCAGTATTTGTCTTAGACTTATTAACAAAGAGGAAATACTCCTTGCCAAGCATTGCACATTTGACGCACATGATGTGCTAGAGTGACCTCTTGTCCAGGGGAGGGATGTAATATTGGGATATGTGTGTAATATTTGGACATACGTGCAGATATATATATCCATGTTATATATCTATCTATATCTATATCTATATCTATATCTATATCTATATCTATATCTATATCTATATCTATATCTCTCTCTATATATATCTCCATATCTATATCTATCTATATATATGCCAGTTGAGTTGTTCAGGTTATCAGGCATCAGTTAGGCAGTCCTCTGACATTCCACAACAATAATTCACTTTCTTTAGTGCTATAATATAATCTCCCCCTGCCTGTTCCCCTTGTGTCCCTATCATTCACCCCCGCACCGCCTTCAGTGAAGGGGCTCCAACTAAGCAGGTGAATAATCCAACTGTTTCCTGCTGAAAATGGTCGAAGTTTTTACCACAGGCTGAACCCCCTCTAAAAGGGGTCTTTCCATACACTTACTGTACGCATCATATGGAATGTTCAATTTGGGATGCATCAGCATCATAACAAGATTTTGAACGAGACAAGTTTTATTAAGATGTTTAAGAGTCATGGTCAAAACTGTTTTAATGAGGGTAAGGAAAGGAAAAACACAAAATGCTATTTAATGATTGCTTCTGCCCCCATCTTTGAAACTCTTCAAACTTTTGAAGAACTAGAAAGTTCTTCAGACTTCAAAAACAATTTGATCCCTTGATCAACTTTGTGAAACCCAATAGTTAAAAAGTACTCACCCCCTTGTCATGCATGTTACCGAAAAAGGGAGATAATGACATGAATGCGAATCCCTTTAGAAGGAATAAAAGAAAGGAGATGTGCAAACAATGGATATTCTGGAGGTGGTGGTGAGCAGGAGGAAAATGGGACATTGGTGTTGGGAAATGCACTGATAAAGGCATGGGTGTTGAACGAACATTGTATGGCTGAAATCCAATCATCAACAAATTTGTAGCTGTGTATCTCATTGTGATTCAATAAAAAAACCAATAAAAATTAAATAAAAAAGAAGGGTCTTTTCCAGAAAAACAAAACTTTGAATGAAACATAGTTACCTAGAGGCAAACCCAGTGAATGCTTTATAAGGGTGTGTGACTCATTTTACTTTGAGAGAAATGAGAAAACTGGAAGTTTTCTCATTGCTCCAAGTAACTAGAATTTGAGTTATAGAAAAAGATTATATTCCTGAAATAAAGTGTGGTTTTCTTTCTGCCTTAACAATCAATGAAGCAGATTTTTTTTTGTTCACATTTGTGTATCAACAAATATTTTTACTAGAAGATGTCTAGATGTGAGGAGAGAGAAAAAGCTGTGTCCAAGAGAGAACACAGGTTTCTCCAGGGGTAAAATACTGATTGTCATTATTAGTAAAGCTTCAGTTATTTTTCATGGGTACAGTAAGAACTGAGCTAGGACCTTGTAGCTTTAGATTTAGTTAAGTTAGAGCAAGGTGGTTTTTCCAAGGAAGCATTTAATTATATTCCAACTACAGTATATTTTAGTTCCTTAAACGTTCTTCTAGATCTTGAAGAAAGAAGCCCCCAGTTTCCTTCCATTTGAGGCTGTCTCTTTAAGACACTACCCATATGTTGCAGGACTCCTAAGGGCATCTGCTCTGAATTGCCGCCTGCAAATCACTTCGTAGATAAGGGGGTAGTCTAAATGTGGCAGTTTATCTGACCATGTATGCTGTACTAACTGGTATAAATATTCTCCCATGCTACCACAATCATCGTGGGACTAGCTAGATCTTACCAGCATATTAGCCTGGCCACGTAGGACCCCTAAGTAATTAGACCAGAGAGAAATGCTGTTTGCTTCCAAGCAAACAAGCATGGCTCCCTGATATACTCAAAGGCAACTAAAATATAAAACTACAATGAAGTAGAAGAGACTTGTGAAGGCTTGGAGAAATATTTAACTGGCATTAGTATTAGTCTTTGGTACAGAGACATGCCATCTCAGAAACCCCTTCTCTACCCTATAAAGGCATTTCCAGGCAGATCTTGGCTCAAAACATTAGCATACTAAAGGGCCTAGGTGAGGTGCAGGGAGGGATTACCTAAGGGCATTTGATCCTCCCTGCTTTCCATAACAGTGGGAGGAAGGTCTGAGTTGCAGGGGTATAAACTAGCCTGTTTCCTCTCTCCGCGCTTCTTTGTGGGCTCTCTCTTTTTGTGAGCACTCACCCTTCTTGGAAGTCTTGTCTTCTCCTTTTACAAGGCCTTTACACGTGGTGGCCGCCATCTTGGCCTACCCGTGGCTGGGGTTCTAGCCTGGAATCCTAAGCACTGGGCTTTTCCTTTTGCTGATTTGTATGCCTGAACCTGTGATAAGTAAAGCCTTTTAAAACTGCATCAGATTCCTGAGTTTTTATCCATTCCTCGCCGGCTTTGGAGGTAGAAGGGAACTTCGCTTCCAGGCACTGTCGGGGACCCCGGAGGAGCTCCCCGACACCCATATACCAATGTTGT
The DNA here is from genome assembly GCA_021461705.1 of Cryptotis parvus. NCBI lineage: Eukaryota > Metazoa > Chordata > Mammalia > Eulipotyphla > Soricidae > Cryptotis > Cryptotis parvus. The sequence continues at coordinate 250,242 of JAJIBD010021257.1, forward strand.
TTTTGAATTCTTGAGCTCTTCCAAGTCATAGCTACAGTAGCACAAAGCCTGTCCTGGATCCAGCCGAGGCCCTCAGTGAACACACATTTTGGGGGTGTTAGGAATTGAAGATAACCTTCGGGCAATGTTAGCTTAAATTAAACAGCATGATAAATACCCAAGTTTTCATAAGATGCATCTGCTACATTTGCATTTTGAGATTCACCACTCCCTACCTGCAGTTTGAAAATATTCAAGTTACTTACACTGGTAGCAAACTGAAAAGTTTTAGTAACAAGTTCCACTTTCCCCTGTGTGTATGAAAAGATACTGCCACAGCATGTTAAATATGTTAAAGGTGTGAAGAAAAGGGAATCAAGCACTTCACCTCATTCTCACCATAAGCTGCAGTTAACCTATTTCTTAGTCAGAAGAAGCAATGTTGCTAAGATATGCAGAGGGAAAATATAGTTTAAACAACAAAATTGTATTTTTTTATTAAAATTCAACTTTTTATTAGACCACCATGAGATATACAATTAAGAGGATTTTCATGTTTGAGTTTCAGTCATACCGTGTTCCAGCACCCATCCCTCCACCAGTGCCCATTTCCCACCACCAATGTCCTCTAATTCCCCCTCCTCTGGCCTGCCTCTATTGCAGGCGCTTTGTCTTCTCTCTCTCTGTCTCTCTCTCTCTTCCTTCACTTCACATTGTGGCTTGCAATACATACATTTAGAGGTTATCATGTATACCCCTTTGCCTGCATTCAATGCCCAGTTCTAGGTTGGTATTATCATTTCCAATACAAAATTTTAAATTTGTTCAATTTTTTTTTAGTTCCCTGTGGAAGACCTTGATTTCCAGTAATTTTTAAGTATCTGATTTTTCTAAGGGCACTGTAACACTGTTTCAATTTTATTTTGAGTCTGGAACATCTGCCTAATTTTATATCAAACAACTTTTCCAAACAAAAGTATTAGAGCAATCTGCAGATAAAATTTAAATATTTTCTTATAATGTAGGGGACTAAGTCTATTGAATAGTAACATAAATTTCCTTACACATTGACAATGAATCAGAACATACTTCTTAGGACTCTCAATTACTTTTAGGATATCAATATTATTATTCATGTAAGGTTGAACATTTATTTTTATATAACAACTTCCCATGAAATTTTAACATACCGAACAGGTATTTACACTTCATTTAGTCACATTTTATAGGCTTAGTACTCTTAATTAAAAAAGGTATTTTTAAAAAACTCCCTTGAATAAACTTACTACAACTTAGTGTAACATTCCCAAGACAGGTAAGCTACTTTATTACCCTTTTTTCTCATTTTATACCAAATGCTCCCTGGCCTGCTAGCCCAGCAGAGCCTCACAACAAGCCAGACGACACCCCCCCATCTCCACGGGGGCTGCCATTTTCCACATCCAGACTTCTTTCTCGTCACAACTCCACCCAGAAGACCAGTCTATCACAGCCCGGATCATCAACACCCACTCTGCAGCAGTTTTTTCAATCCAGCCCAGGTATGCTGAACTAGAGACTCTCACACTTGGGGCAGAGCGGCTACTTGCTCTTCCTGTGCCCAGTTGCTCATGAGGCACCCGGGAGGCATGGCAGGTTCTAGCCCTGGCCTGCTAGCCCAGCAGAGCCTCACAGCAAGCCAGACGACCCCCCCCGACTTCATGGGGGCCACCATTTTCTACATCTGGACTTCCCTCTCGTCACAACTCCACCCATCAGACCAGACTATCACAGTCCTGCTTGCGCTGCCGCTAGGGGTTGCACAGTTCATCAATAATTGCTTTTTTTTAATCATTGTATTTAATTATTTATTTTTTAGTTTGTTAAGTATTTTTTAAGTATTTTATTATACCACTGTGAGATATACAAATAAAAAGATATACAATTAAAAAGTTCATGTTTGGGTTTTGGTCCTACAGTGTTCCAGCACCCGTCCCTCCACCAGTGCCCATCTCCCACCACCAACATCCCCGGTTCCCTCCCCCCTTCCCCAGCCCACCTCCATGGCAGGTTCTTTATTTCTTTCCCTTTCTCTCTCTTTCTCTTTTCCTTCCCTTCCAGACTATGGGTTACAGAACATACATTAAAAGGTTGTCATGTGTATCCTTTTGCCTCTATTTAATGCTCAGTTCTAGGTTGGCATTAGTACCCTCGACAATTGTTAGCACACTGTTCCATTTTCTGTCTTACCTAGCCTCTGACTCCCACACGTTTGTGATAATTTCCACCTTTGACAAGACCTCCTGATATATGTTTCACTTGATCTTGGATATTGGCATCATAATATGAACCTATATATTTATGTTATGCAGATAAATGCAGTCATTCTGTATCTGTCTCTCTCCTTCTGGCTAATTTTGCTCAACATAATCTTCTCCATGTCCATCCATTTGTAGGCAAATTTTATAACTTCATTTTTCCTAACAGCTGCATAGTATTCCATTGTGTAGATGTACCAAAGCTTTTTATCCAGTCATTGATTTTCGGGCACTCTGGTTGCTTCCAGATTCTGGCTATTGTGAATAATGCTGCTATGAACATAAAAGTAGGGATGGTGTTTCCGCTGTGTATTTTTGGCTTCCCAGAGTAGATTCCCAGGAGTGGTATGGCTGGGTCAAATGGGAGTTCAATTTCTAGTCTTTGGAGGAATGTCCATATTGTTTTCCAGAAAGGCTGTACCAGCCGGCATTCCCACCAACAATGGATGAGTGTCCCCTTTTCCCCACACCCACGCCAGCACTTGTTGTTCTTGTTCTTTTGAATATGTGCCAGTCTCTGTGGTGTAAAGTGGTATCTCATTGTTGTTTTGATTTGCATCTCTCTGATGATTAGTGATGATGAGCATTTTTTCATATGTTTTTAGGCCATTTGAATTTCTTCCTTGCTGAAGTTTCTGTTCATAACATCACTAACAAAGCAACTAGAAGAAAGGATAAACATATGGGACTACATGAAACTAAAAAGCTTCTGCACCTCAAAAGAAACAGTGACTAAGATACAAAAGCAGTCCACAGAATGGGAAAGAATATTCACCCAATACCCATCTGATAAGGGGTTAATAATTGCTTTATTTGGAGGTGACTACAAGAGCATGCCACCCACACGGCAAGCCTGGCAAGCTGCTCGTGTCGTATTTGATATGCCAAATACCAGTAACATTTATATTAGGTCATTCCCATGACCTAATATAATGGTTTGAGGCTCTTTATGTTCCTGGAGCAAGCAGATGCCTTTGGGTTCTACTAGCATGAGACAGGACATATGGAGATATTACTGGTGCCCGCTCTAGCAAATAGATGATGAACGGGAAGATAGTGATACCAAATGCTATATTTTCAGGGAAAATTCAAGGAAAAGGGAGGCTTCCTAGCTGCTTGCACTGTGATCCTTTTGCCCATTTTTCCCCTTTAGTCAGTGTTGAGGCAGATTCTTTATTAAGCAGCAAGGCTGCTATCATTCAAACTTTTTTTTTTTTTTGCTTTTTGGGTCACACCCGGCGATGCCCAGGGGTTACTCCTGGCTCTGCACTCAGGAAGTAATCCTGGCGATGCTCGGGGGACCATATGGGATGCCGGGATCGAACCCAGGCTGGCATGGGCCGGCCGCGTGCAAGGCAAACACCCTACCTGCTGGGCTATAGCTCCAGCCCCTATCATTCAAACTCTTAACTAAGGCACAATGTTATCAGGATAATTGGCTATCAGGATAATTCTGATATAAATTATTATTCACTTTTCGCTAAGGAGCTCTAGACATTTAAGTTACAAAAAATCTTCGAACCAAATATTTGAAGATGTACTAATTTTTTATTATTATTTTTTAGTTTTTGGTCACACCCCACAATGCTTGGGTGCTAATTATGGCTTTGTACTAAGGAATTACCTCTGGCGGTACTCAGAAAACCATATGGGATGCCGGGGATCAAACCTGGTTTGGCCGCATGCAAGGCAAATGCCCTACCATCTGTGCTAAAGCTCTGGCCCAGATGTATTAAATTTTGGTTTACTATTGCAAGGAAAGCCTCTTCAAAAAGTAGTGCTGGGAAAAATGGGAAGCTACATGTTAAAAAATGAATTTTGGACCTCTGTCTAACACCATGCACAAAAATCAGATCAAAATGGATTAAAGATCTCAATATCAGACCTGAAACCATTCAAGCCAAAAACACACAGCAGAAACACCATCTGCACTTTTATTTTCACAGCAGCACTATTCACAATAGCCAGAATCTGGAAATAACTGGAGTGTCTGAGAATTGATGACTGGATAAAGAAACTTTGGTACATCTACACAATGGAATACTATGCAGCTGTTAGGAAAAATGAAGTCATGAAATTTTCCTATAAATGGATGAACATGGAGGGGATCCTGTTGAGTGAAATTAGCCAGAAGGAAAAAGACAGATATACAATGACTGCATTTATTTGAACGGTATAAATATATATAATAATAAATCAGAAGTTACTCGTTGAGAGTCAAGGTGACTTCTGTAACTGCCACACCCTCTATCAGTGTTTACACACAAGAGAGATCTCATTAGTAGAACCCTGATTTAAGATCATGTAAATAGATTATGCTGTGAGTGGATAAAGCAGCAAAGCTCCCAAGCTAGCTAGGCCTCTCCTTCAACACAATATAATTTTAAGTTCTAGAGTTGCATAGTCTATTCAATAGAGATCATTTATAGCTATTCCTTATGAAAATATGCATCTTAATATACAAAAAAGAGATTGAACCTCATCACCAGTATGTATCATGTTAAACAAATGGGGTCACATAAATCAATCTTGAAGTAAGACTACAGTCCAAGATGCTTTCAGAATTTTTCCTCAAACAGATTTCAATCTAAGAGAAAATAAACACTTTAACTTAAGGTGCTTTCCAGAAATAGAGAAGTTGTTAAATTTTTATGCTTTCGTTATTCTGGATGAATGAACAATTTGATGAATCAATTACATGATAATAATAGATTATAGATTAATACTTTCATTTTACTCGAAGTAAATAGCCCAGAGGAGGCTGAGGCTGAAGCTCAGTGTCAGGACAAATGCCGCAGATGTGCTTTATCCTGATTTCAGCCTTGAAAACCACAAAAATGATCTTGCAAAATAACATATTCACTCCCTGCTTTCCCCACACACTAATCTCTGAAAATTTACAAAAAGATTAAAAATAAAACTTTTGACCATGTAAGCTCATCTACTAGCCCTGTTCCAGAGACTTATAAACAAATCTCAAAAGAGAATAAAATGCTGGTCATCACACAGAAGGCCCAAATTCCATCCCCAGAACCCCGTAGTTCTTTGAGCACCAACTCCTGAGCACTATCAGTATCGCCCCAGATTCTGCAAAAAGAAAAGGGTTTTTTCTTCATTAGGAGGTCCTCAGTTTCTATGTTGCTTTTTATCATGAAATAGCTATATAAAACAACTATATAAATTATTTAGTGTCTTCATTACCCCATTATAGAGTAGAAGAAAGGATGATCTCATAGAATTGCTGTCAGAACTAGATAGATTTGGAAGAATCTATTAGTTCTTGCCACATTCAGGAGTATATTTAGTTTTATACTTTCCCTCTTATCTCTCCATCCTTTTCAGCCCACCAGTTTCAAATATGATGTAATTTCAGAAGCACACATAAAAATTTACCTTCACTGATTTACACATATTTAATATAAATTAGTTGCAAATTAGTTTTAATATTTAGTTTAAATGGTTTTAATATTTAGAGAAGAGCATGGTTGCCATTCATCTAATGTTCTGCCAATCCTGTTCAGGAGGCGAGCAAGCTGGCTTCTGAAAAGGATTCAGCACAACCGACCATATCCACAGGGTAACCAAGCTCATTGAAGTTTGTAGGGAGTTCAGGATGCTGCTCTGTCTCACGTTCATTGATTTACAGAAAACCTTTGATTCTGTGGAGACAGAAGCAGTCATCGGAGCCCTAGCTAAACAGGGTGTTCAAACTCAAGACATCAAGATCCTTTGTGAGCTGTATTACGGATTCATCACCAGGATCTCACCATTCTACAAAGAGATGATAATCAATGTCAAAAGAGGTATTTGGCAGGGTGATACAATTTCACCAAAACTCTTCAGCACCACCCTTGAAAATATCATGTGACAATTAGAATGGGAAGCAACTACACCACCTCCGCTTCACTGATGACATCAATCTAATAACACCAAACATTAGCCAAGCGGCACAAATGCTGGCTCACTTCGACCGAGAACGTGGAAAGATAGGTCTACAGCTGAATCTCAGCAAAACTATGTTCATGAAAAATGATCTAGTTCTAGAGGCTCCATTCACTCTCAATGGAACAAACATCTCTGAATGCAGCAGTTATGTGTACCTAGGTCAAGAAGTCAACATGATGAATGACCTAAAACCTGAGCTGCGCAGGAGGAAGAGAGCGCAATGGAATGCCTTCAAAAGCATCTAAGAAATAGCGAAAAAGACAAAAAACCTCCGGCTCTGGACACATCTCTTCAACTCCACCGTTCTCCCTGCATTAACATATGCCTCAGAGACCTGGGCCCTACGAAAAGCAGGATGAGAATGCTATTTGGGTCTCCCAAAGAAGAATTGAAAGAGCTATGCTTGGAATATCATGCCTCACTCAAGTGAAAGAAGGAATCCGGAGCTCCGACCTCCATTGCTGTTCCAGAGTCAGGGATGCTGTCTCGTTTGCCAAGGCATTGAAAATCAGATAGGCTGGACATGTAATGCGATTTGGAGATGACCGCTGGACTAGAGCCATTACCGACTGTATCCCATGGGATGTCAAAAGATCACGTGGCCACACACCTACAAGACGGTCAGACTTCTTCATCAAGACCCTGAAGGAATGGTTTGAGGCTCTTCATATTCCTGAAGCAACCAGATGTGATTGGGCTACACTGGCACGTGATAGGGTCAAATGGAAATATTACTGGTGCCCGCTTGAGCAAATCAATGAATAACGGGATGTCAAGTGATCAAATGATCAAGTGATTTAGTGTAAAATTATTTACAAATTAGTTTTAAAATGTTAGATTGCTTGCTAATTATAAGCACAATATCTGAAACTCTGTAAAATATACAAAAGAGTGTCTTTCATATCTGTGAAGATGATTAAACATAGAATTTATATTTCTGCTGCTTAAAATGTCTCATTAGCAAAACTGAAGGAAAATCAAATAATAATTGAAAATCTGTAAGCAGAAAACAAGAGAAATTCCAGCAATGGAATAAAAGCCTTAAGGATTTTTTTTCTGCCATTAGGCACATTGTATTCGATCCATAAATGAGTCTATTATGCTCGTGCCAAGCACTCAGCCAAAGCTAAAGGACTCCCTCGCTCATTTCTAGTAAGAGTCTGAGATGATTTTGCAGAATGACAGATTGGAATTTATTTTGTGAACACAGAGGACTTCTAAATCTTCTGCTCCAAATGAAGTCCTCAGGTTGTTTTTGATTAAACTGCCATGAGAAACAAGCAATTTGCTGAGTGACTTGCTGAATCAGTGTTTCTCACATTGTAAATGCAACGAGTAAAAGCCAGGGTTGTTTAAATGATGTTCTTCACTAAAAACATGATAATTGGGAAAACAGCTAGCACAGCACTGAAATGACTCTATGTCACTTCTATTGGGAAAACTAATGTCCCCTCAGAAAAACAATGTATTTAGATTGTGTAAAATCATTTGGAAATAGGTTCTGTACAGTGTAACCAAGTTAAAAGAGTTTCTGCTATATTAAGGTGGAATATAAATCCAATATAAGTTTATAAAAATATATGAGGGACAATTTTAACACAAAGAAACATTAAACACAAGGAAGAACACCATACTCTAATAAAGGCAATGGGTGGAGCAATTCATAAACATTTACTCTATACTCTGATATTATAATTAGCAAACAACTCATTCTTTTTCATGGGAAATTATATGAGCTGATACATGTATGTTTCTGCCACTTCAATACCTATTCTGTTGCCAGGATAACTCATGGTCCATAATGGACCATTTACTTAACAAAATAATATTTTGCATTTGCTCCTTTCTTTTTTATTTTTAATTAAATAAATGTGATTTACAAAGTTATTGATAGTTGAGTTTTAGGTATATAATATTTCAACATCAATTCCATCATCAGTGTCAGCTTCCCTCTACCAGTTTTCCCAGATTCCCTCCCCATCTCAAATTCCAGCCCTATTTCCACATGTCAACGTGACAGGCACATTAGAAAGTTCCAGTGGTTGCAGCTTAAATATCATGTTTTCAGTTCTGTTGAGTATGTTTTGGATATATGGCTATACACTCACCCATATACCCATATCACCATCATAACTGAAGCCTTGATGCCTGTTCACCCATTACTTCCTGTTCTCTTCTTCTTCCTTTATTTCTTTCCTTCTCAGTTGTTCTATCTGAACACTGGGGTCAAGGATGATCTAGGCATCACTCTTTTACATGGGTACATTTCCTTATCCAGTGTTCTATGTACCACAGATAGGTGAGATCATCCTGTGTTTGTCTTTTTTTCATCTGACTTACTGCACTCAACATGATTTCTTCCAATTCTAACCATGTTGCAGCAAATTGCATGATTTTTTTGTTTTTGAAGACACATCTTATTCTACTGTGCATATATACCACATCTTCATAATCCATCTGTCATTGGACACTTGGTTGATTCCATATCTTAGCCTTTTACTGAATTCAACAATGAATAATGGTCTGCATATGTCCTATAGAGAGAGTGTTTTAAGTCATATTTTTATAACAGGAAGAATACATAGCAGGATAATAGCAAACATATACAAAATTTTAAAAATGCTTAAAAGTCTGAAACTACCAGGTATAAGCAAGAATGGAAAACATTATGGTGTATACAATTAAAAACTTAGTTTTAATATTTGAAAAAAATAAACGTTTTTTAAACCCAAGGTTCCATTCTTGTATAGGTAAAATTTTTGGTAGGTAAATGCCCTGAGAAATGTAAAATGATTACTGGAATAAAATAGCAATATCTGTTGACTATGGAACTAAGGATGATCTCATTCTAAAGAAGTTACATATTGTTTAATAATCATATGTATTTGAATTGTGAATGAGGTAAAAATAGCAATAAAATAACAAATGAAAATTACAGCAAATTTTACACGTAAGCAGTAGAACAGATTTTGGTGAGTTTCTCTTTCTTAAACTGGATGATGACTAATTAAATTTTTGGTCATATATTCTTTAAACTAGAAAGAGATACTTCTTATATGCATATGTATTTTAACATGCATCAGGTATGCTAGCAAATACTTTAATAAACTGAAAACTATTTTTAAATTTTTTTTTATTATTCCATTGTGAGACATACAATTACAAAGGTGTTCATAATTGGTTCTTGGTAGTACAGTATACCAGCACCCATCCCTCCACCAGTGCCCCATTTCCACCACCAATGTACCCCACCCCCTCCTGCCCACCCCCAGGGTGCTTCAATAGCAGGTATCCCAGTATCCTCTCTTTCTCTGTCTCTCTCTGTCTCTGCATCTCTCTCCCTCTTCTTTTACACATTGTGGCTAGCCCTGCAGATATTTAGAGTTTATCACTTAAGTCTCTTTGTGTATATTCAATGGTGAGTTTTAATCTGCCATTACCATTTCCCACATTTAGTAAAACACTGGTATTTATTTATATCCTATTAATGAATGCAGTCATTCTATATCTGTCCTTTTCCTTCTGACTAATTTCACTCAGCATGATAGTCTCTATGTCCATCCATTTGCAGGTAAATTTCATAATTTCATCTTTTCTGACAGCTGCATAGTATTCCATAGTGTAGATGAAACTACACTACACTACATGACTCTCAGACATGGGGCAGAGCTGCTACTTGCTCTCCCTGTGCCCAGCTGCTCGTGAGGCACCCGAGAGGCATGGCGGGTTCTAGTCCTGGCCTGCCACCCCAGCAGAACCTCACAACAAGCCAGACCACCCTCCCCTACTCCATGGGACCCGCCATTTTCCACATCCGGACTTCCCCTTTCATCACAACTCCACCCAGAAGACCAGACTATCACAGCCTGGATCATCGACAGCCACCCTGCAGCAGTTTTTTTTCATTCCAGATGTGGAAAATGGCAGGGCCCATGGAGTAGGGGGGGGTGGTCTGGCTTGTTGTGAGGTTCTTCTGGGGTGGCAGGCCAGGGCTAGAACCCGCCATGCCTCCCGGGAGCAGGTATGCATGGCGGCATGCATGGGTTTTAGCCCTGGAGGCATGGTGGGTTCTAGCCCTGGCCTGCCACCCCAGCAGAACCTCACAACAAGCCAGACCACCCTTCCCTACTCCATGGGGCCCACCATTTTCCACATCCGGACTTCCCTCTCGTCACAACTCCACCCAGCAGACCAGACTATCACAGCCCGGTTCACACGGCCGCTAGCGGCCGCGGTTTCATCAATAAATGTTTTATTTAGAGGTGACTACAACAGTATGTCACCCTCACGGCAAACCAGGCAAGCTGCTCGTGCCACCCTCATGGCAAACCAGGCAAGCTGCTTGTGTAGTAATGATATGCCAGTTACCAGTAACATTTATATTTGGTCATTCCCGTGACCTAATATAATTGTTTGAGGCTCTTTATGTTCATGGAGCAAGCGGATGCCTTTTGGTTCTACTAGCATGAGACAGGGCATATGAAGATATTACTGGTGCCCGCTCTAGCAAAGAGATGATTAACGGGAAGATAGTGATAGTGATAGTGATAGTGTAGATGAACCACAGTTTCTTTAGCCAGTCGTCTGTTCTCGAGCACTTAGGTTGTTTCCAGATTCTAGCTATAGTGAATAGCTCAGAGATGAATAAAGAAGTACAGATAGTGTTTCTGCTATGTTACACTGAAAACTATTAAATTTAGTTTAAATTTAGTAAAACATATTGCCCACACCATTTGTAGATGCTAAAACACTTTCACAATATTTCTGAGAAGTTCCTCACTCATCATCTGTTTTGCTCTAAGGAGTCACATACTTGTGCTTTCCAACCTATGTTAAGCCAGATGTTAGTTGAGTATCACTGTAAAAACTGATTACTTGGTAGGGTATTCCATGACAGCAGAAACATGCAAGTTAGGTATTTTTCTGTTGTAGCTGAGTTTCCTCTATATCAATTCATGAGTTATCAATACCTTTGTTATTTGTGGTTTGTGTAATTTGCAAATATGTTCTCATGTTCCCAAAGCGACTTATGATGCAGAGCAGATGAGCTCAGAGAAAAGATGCTGTTTTGTTCAGTTGTGGCACATTGCAATGGATTAGATCATCATTAGTAATTTCAATCATGATCTAGTCCACCGGAATGCATCTAATTATAAACAAATTTGGTTCATCTCCAAAATAAACTATTAAAAGATAAATGATAAGCTAGATAAATAATTTAGAATATGTATCTCATCTAAAGATGTATATAATAATGAAAACGTGTTCCGTCACATCAATAGAGTCAAGGAGAAAGGTAAATTACAGAGAAATATTTGACTAACATGCAAACATTTTCCTAATTCTCAAGAATTAGTAAAAGTGAAAAGAATAAGGGTTAGATAAAAGCTTAAAGGACTGGAGCACATGTTCTGTGTGCATGAGAGGCGGGTTCCCGAGTTCCCTCCCCCCCCCAGCCCCCCATTATTAGAAACATCTGGCTCTTTTCAGCTAGAGATATGGTGGCTGCCCTCTAGTGGTCAAAGGAGAAACAAATTCACTGCCTTGCTTTAAAAAAAATTGCACAAACTCAAACTCTGATCACAGACTTTTCTGGTGTGTAGGATGCTGAGGCAGTCCTCTGGAAGCTCTAAATCAAGCTATGTCTCATTAAAACAAGGAGCTTATCTCATAGTTTCCTCTTATAAGAGAGGAGGAAGGTAGGAATAAGGAGGACAGGGCTGTGCCTGGAAAGAGGAGATTATATAGAACCTAGATGAGCAGACTAGTCCTCAAAACTGAATGAGGTCATTTTTGCCTGAGAAAATAAAATCTGTTGTACAAGATGCTACTTTCAGTGAAAAATCTACCGCTAAACTTTCTCTTGACTGGTTCGGACAAGAAAGACATAGACACAGAAAGGTGAGAACAGTCATTACAGTAGAACTATTTACGCATGTTGCATTATAGTTCCAAGCGTTCTAGGTTTAACTTTAGGTTGAGCTTCCACCTCCTGCAGGACCCTTAGGTTAACTGAGTGACACCTACTTTAGTGCTCCTGGGGGCCCACCCAATTCAAACCAGACACTCCCAATCCTCTGTGTTTATCTGTAACCTCTCCTTTGGGTTCCTCTTTCCCTCTCTGTTAGTCATAAATATCTCCAAATCAGGAGCTGTAATTAAAGTCAAACCTTCTCCAGATTGTGTATCTGTAAGTGAAATATTGTCTCTCTTTCCTTCATGTCCTTTGCATATCTTTATGCTAGAGCAAAGAGCAATGTCCTTTTCTATAGACAGAGAAATACAGTTAATGCTATGTTTTTGTAATATATTGTCAATTAACATTGTATATTATATTATTTGACAATATATTACAATATATTCTGGTTTTCCTTGAAAATAAAATTGACAATATTATTTGACAATATATTACAATATATTGTCAAATAATATAGTCAATTAACAGAGTTACTGTTAATTGACAGGAATAATATTTACTCCTGGGCATCCAGGAATAATATTTACTCCTAGGCATCCATCATATTTATCCGGCCTAAGCCTCAGTTGCCCGTAGATTGAACTTAGCTCCTTACACCCCAAAAGGTGGGTTCACTGAGGACATGGGTGGACCTGAGACAATCTGTAGCTACCCTGGCTTTGACATGGGGCAGCCTAAGAGCCATGAGAAGTATAAGTTAAAAGCATGGTCATGGAACAAACTTTGTCATGAACACAAAAGAAGTAAATGAATAAGGACTCTCTTGGAGTTAGGAAAAACTAACCTGGCCTGAGGACTGTAGTCTGCGAAATACAGCGAGATGTTCCCAGGAACAGCCACATTCTACCAAGAGTCCAGAGAGGCCATTTTAAACTAAATCTTAGCTATAGATAAAGCCTATATCTCTTATCATGTTCATGTTCATGTGAAAGTGGATTTTCTGGTGCTGGTGGGTTCTTGAGAATTGTATGAAAGATTTGCATACAAAACTTGGAAGATTGAAAGCTAGTTTAATGTGTGGAAAGATAGATGGTTCCAGGTCCCTCTCCCAATGTCCAGGTCTCTCTTATACCCCATCAGTTCTGTCCCTGACACTACCCATTCCTTTGAAAGACTTCCCCATCCTGTTCCACCCAGTCTACTAGACTCCTGTGAATGATGACCAGGTCCTGTCCCTGCACTGCTCCTCTGTCCCATGTACACTTTCCCAGACTCCAGCCATGACCTCTTACATGTAGGCAACATCCCTGTGCTCTGTACTTGTTGCTGGGCCTCCTGACTGTACCACAGAAGTTCCTGTTGCCCTGTTCTGGTTTTCCTTAGTCTCCAGCCATGTCCTGTGCACATGGATGAGACTCCTGTGGTCAGTACCTTGCCATGACATGAGCATTGGAGCCCTGCCTGTACCTGAGCTATCCTGGGCACAATCCTGCATGTACCTGAGTTACTCTGGGCCTCCAAGTCCAACCTGTACCTGTACCTGCCTTTGTCTTGCCTTGCATGCTCTACCTGTGCCTTCTGACTGGACATGCCAACCTACCTGATCCGGGAAGTGAGTCCAGAGACTATGTGCTGAGAGAGAGAGAGAGGAGTGGGGTGGGAGCTTACTCTTATCTGCTGCCAAATCCAACCCCCTATCCCTGGGCATCCTATTCTACATTCTAAATGGCTACCTATTCCATGGGTAGAGATTTAAAGTACCTGGTGTTCTCCATATTACTCCCACTGTATCATTTATACAAAATGACTACAAATAAATTAATATGATTGTTTAGATGGAGTACCAGTAGAGCAAAGGAGAAAACAATATCTTTTAGATGGAATACTGTCCTTAGGCAGATCTCCGAGGACTCTGCAGTAATGTAGGACTAGATGGAATTCTTGGGTGCCTCTCCCTGAAGTGGGGCTTTACATCTGTTCATTGCTTATGTTAATGTTCAACCACACCTGTGTGTAATTGTATCACAGCTTCTCTATAATAACCCAAGTTAATTTGAATAAACCACCACTGATCACCAGCCTGTGGCCCTATTACTTCATCCATCAGTTGTGCGGTGGTGAGGAGGTTTTTTAAATGAAAGACTTTGAAAATAAAATAAGATAGTCATTGGCTCAGAAATGCACCAAGAGACACCAGTCACAGCGGGAAAGTGACTCTGACTCTTACAACTATAATACAATAGGCAACAATTGAGTTGACTTGTTTAATTAGATTAAATTCTTAACTCTATTAGTCCTGAATAAAATATTAAATTAACATACTAAAAATCACAAAGCAGGATTGTTATAGGGTTAAACTAAGTTAAAAATGCAAAGAAATAAAAGTGCTTTTCACTTTTTTTTCAAATCAGAAGTGTTGCCATGGTATATAAGAACTGTTTCTGTGAACATCCTGTAGAATACTTCCACGAAATAAATTATCTGTCTTGTATAATGATTATTAGAGTGATGTCACTCTGAAAGTGAATAACACTGGTACAGTAGAAAAAATCCAGGGGACAGTGGGTATAGCATTGCATATGAAAGGCATGAAGTCCTGAATTTTGCCTCTGACTGTGAGCTTGGGTGCACATCCGCATACACACACACTCTAACGTCTTCCGGAATATAATCTACACTGCAACGTCATAGGGTCTGTGTATAAGTGAGTGTGCAGGAAGCACCAATTACATAATTCCTATGCATATTCCCTCATCATTCAACAGATAGAACTAATTACTATGATCATGAATGGACTCCCCCCCACCCTCCCTCCAGACTGCCAATTCCTCGAGTTACCAGTGACAACTCTTGGATCACTTGGTCGTGGCCTTTTGCCATGAGGTATGTCTGGCGGGAAGGAGAGACACAGTCTAAAGAAGTAGGTGAAAGACAGATGGCTTCCTGGTCACCAAGTACGTCGGCTACACCCACAATGAACTTTGGCATTACACTCTTCCTGGGAAATGGGTTATTTATCCTTTCTTTGGATACCATTTGAAGCTAGGGTGGAAATTCCATTTAAATAAAAGACTTTGAAATAAAATAAAATAAGACTGAGTCTGAAGAGAATGTTCAGTGTTATAGTGCTTTTCCTATATTCAATTAACTTGAATTAGATCTCTGGTATGGCAGAACCAAAAATAGCCCCTGAACACTGTTGTCAGGTGTGGTACCAAAATAAATCAAAAGGACATTTATCTCTAAGTAGGAGACACAGCTTATTTTGTAGTCTTTTGTCTCTTCCTTTAACTGTTGCACATATTTTGCACACTATTGCATGACTTTTTGCTGTTTGTTTTTTTGTTTGGGAGGCCACAGCCAATAGTACTCAGGGAGTATTCCTGACTCTGAGGTCAGGGATCACTCATAGCAGTATTCAAGGGACCAGTATAGAGTACCAGTGATTCAGCCCAGGTTGGCCACATGCAAGACTAACCCCTCACCCACTGTACCAGCTAATCAGCCCTACTTACAAGAACGTTTAGAGAATTCCAGTTGAAAGCAAGCTTTACATATGGTTTTTGAAAATGATATTTTACAAAATGATAGCTTACATGTTTTAGTGTTATTTCATCTTATCAAGATTAGTTTTCCCTTGTCAGTTTTCAAATTCCATAAGTAGAGTTCCATTTCACTTCCTACACAGATAATAGAAGTTCACTTCAGCTCAATATCAGATGGCCTCGAACAATACTACAGCTGGCAGGGGACTTGCCTTGTATGTGTCCCACTGCATTTGATTCCTGGTCACCTCATATGGTCCTTAGAGCCCCACCAGAAGTGAACCATGAACATTCTGTGTGACCCAAAAAACAAAAAATAAGTTTATCATCAAAGAGAAGGATCTTCTGATTTCCCAAATGTAAGCTGCTTTCTCCAGAGATGTACAGTTATTTCACTGTATTACTGTCTTCCCATTCATCATCAATTTGCTCCAGCGGGCACCAGTGATATTTCCATATGACCTGTCTTATGCAAGTAGAGCCCAATGGCACCTACTTGCTCCAGGAACATAAAGAGCCTCAAACCTTCCATCTGGTAATGGGAATGAGGTCTATAATTGTTACTGGTATTTGACATATCAAATACAACATGGGTAGCTTGCCAGGCTCTGCCGTGCTGGTAGACATGGGGCAGAGCTGCTACTGACTCTCCCTGTGCCCAGCTGCTCATGAGACGCCCGGAAGGGATGGCTGATTCTAGCCCTGGTCCGCCACCCCAGCAGAGCCTCACAACAAGCCAGATGACCCCCCACTCCATGAGGGCCTCCATTTTTCACATCTGGACTTCCCCCTCGTCAGAACTCCACCCAGCAAACCAGCCTACTACAGTTATTTACCACAATATTATTTTTAAATATCACTTTTATCTACTAATATTTTCTTAATAATTTGGTTAAATCTCTCTTCAGTCTTTATGTAAGCTTGTGTGTGTGTGTGTGTGTTTTACTCAAAGAATCTGAACTTTATTGTTAGACAGAACTATATTGTGGGCCCTGAATAACCTTTATAAGTTTCATTCTGGAGCATAATCTCTATATTCTCTGACCTATGTATGGTAGGGGCCTGAGTGCATGCTTTGGATACAGGAGAATACAATTTATTGCTGGCACTATAGGGTCCTCTCTGATAAGAAATTTTGAAGGGAGATGTTAAGGATGCATATGGAGCTCAAGGAAGCAATGGGACACAGAGCCAATAAAATGCAAGAGGACATGAAAGCAGAAGTGAGGAAAATGGAAATGAAAATGCAACCAGAAATAACAAACATTAAAAATGTGGTGGGTGAAATGAAAAACTCACTGGAAGGCCTTCTCAGCAGAATAACAGTGGCTGAGGACAGAATCAAGTGAGCTCCAAGATGAGGTGCAGAGACTTTCAAGGAAACAGCAGAAGATGGTAAAAAAGACTCACAGTAAACAAACAGACAACAAAAGATAACCAAGATGAAGACAAAAGGAATAACATAAGGCTCATTGGAGTTGCAAAGGGACAGGAAGAAACCTCTGATGAAGAAGCAACTATCAAAACAATTGCTGATAAGTTCCCAGAACTGAAGAGCACTTGCTCCCAGATTCAAGA
Source organism: Cryptotis parvus (assembly GCA_021461705.1). NCBI lineage: Eukaryota > Metazoa > Chordata > Mammalia > Eulipotyphla > Soricidae > Cryptotis > Cryptotis parvus. Next base: position 267,503 of record JAJIBD010021257.1, read on the forward strand.
GGCCCAAAGGGTACCATCTAAAATAAACCCAAATAAGAATGCTCCAAGACACATCCTAATAAAAATGACAAGAACCATAGATAGAGATAGAATACTGAAAGCAGCAAGATCAAAGAAGGAAATCACATGCAAAGGAAAACCCCTAAGACTTACAGCAGATTTTTCAGAGGAAACACTCTGAGCCCAAAGACAGTGGTGGGATATCATGAAAAGACTCAACGAAATGAAGGCCTCACCAAGAATTCTTTACCCGGTCAGACTCACTTTCAGATTTGAAGGAAAGATACACAACTTTATGGATAAGCAACAGCTCAAGATCATAATAGACTCAAAACTAACTTTAAAAGAAGGACTGAAGGACCTACTGTAAGATAAACCCTAAAAGTGCAACAAATTTATTCAAAAAAATGACACAAAATCCTATGACAATAATCTCTTTCAATGTCAATGGCCTAAATGCACCAATTAAGAGACACAGAGTGGCAAAATTTATTAAAAAGCTTCAGGGTCCCCAAGCACTTCAGGAGTCACTTCTGAGCAAAGAGTCAAAGTAGTCTCCAACCCACACCCCCAAAAAAGAATAGTTTTATTCTTAATCTTGAAATATGATATTTCCAAGTTCCTCTATCTACAGTGTAAATTAACAATCCCTTTCATTAGTTTAGAAGATGTTTTACAGAAATCAGGAAATCACCATTGATCTGGAACTCCATGATTAAGTAGTTGCCTCTGTCTATTTTAGATACTTAAAAGGTTGATCCTGCTTCTTAAGTAAACACTTAGTGTGAGTGAAAAAAAGCAAATCACTTGCATCTCAGTGCATTGATATAAAAAAATACTAGTTTTGTATCTGATATGGGTTAGGCTTGTAAACCAGGCAAGAAGTAATATGACGTGGGGCCCTGTCCCTTCTGCTTGCCAAACCACCACACTAAATTGTTGGGAGGAAAGGAAATAGGTACCAGGAGGAGTAAAAGTCTATAGCTTCTCTAGATTCCCAGTGAGTTCTTTAAATTCCAGGTTCAAAGTGAGCCCGTCACCTCACCCTCTCCAAGCAACACTGACTTCTCTCCAACACTGACTTTTCAGGCAGAGGTCTCACTTATTTGCATACAGTTTTCCTCATCCTCTGCCTCCAAACCTAAAATTTAGAATTTTAATCCTAAAACTGGTCAGTTAAGAAGCTAACAGCTCATTTCTTTTGGGGTAGATGTATTGATGTTATATTTAGTTTCATTAAAAATTAAATATGGGGGGCCGGAACAATTGTTCAGCAGGTAGGGCATTTTTCTTGCACACGGTTGGCCTATGCTGGCCTGGGTTTGATCTCCGGCATCCCATATGGTCCCCTGAGCACCGCTAGGAGTGATTCCTGAGTGCAGAGCCAGGAGAAACTACTGAGCATCGCTGGGTGTGACCCAAAAAAGAAAAAAAAAATTAAATATGTCTGTGAGAGACTCACAGATATGGGGCAAGCTGCTACCGGCTTTCCCTGTGCCCAGCTGCTCAAAAGGTGCCCGGGAGGGGATGGCAGGTTCTGCCCTGGCCCACCACCCCAGCATAACCTCGCAAGAAGCCAAAGGACCCCCGACTCCATGAGGGCCGCCATTTTCCATATCTGGACTTCACTGTTGTCAGAACTCCAGCCAGCAGAAGAGCCTATCACAGCCCGACTCGTGGTGGCAGTTTGCGGCCACGTGGTTCATCAATAAATGCTGGAGATCAGAGGTGACTACAAGAGTATGCCACCCGCATGGCAGAGACTGGCAAGCTACCCATGTCGTTTTGATATGCCAAATAACAGTAAAAATTATAGACCTCATTGCCATGACCTGATGGAATGGTTTGAGGCTCTTTATGTTCCTGGAGCAAGCAGATGCCCTGGGCTCTACTAGCATGAGACAGGACATATGGAGATGCTACTGGGTTACTGGTGCTCGCTCGAGCAAATCGATGATGAATGGGAAGACAGCGATACAGTGACAGTGAATCCTAAAACTGAGTCTTAAGAAAAGACAAACTAAGGCAAGTTCAAAAATGGAAATAAAATTAGAATAGCAGAGGAACAGAATTTTAATTTGTGACACTAATCTGCATGTGAATGTATTTAGGACTTGAGGTATGTTCTAAGAACATGAGAATTAAAACAAACACAATCTGGCAATTCCCTGTATAGACAACAGCTCAGTCATGCAAATTCATTTCAGCTCAGTTTTTTTGAGATGAACCTAACTGGTTATTTCTTCTTTTGTCTATGGAGTAAACATTTAAGGAAAATAATGTTTTTATGTCTTGTGTTTCTGAGGAGACATTTGATACTTTTCTAGGGGCCAGAGCAAATAGTATAGCAGATAAGGGGGTTGCCTTGCACAGTGACTGACCCAAATTTGATCCTTAGTATCTCACATAATCTCAGAGCACCAGTAAGAGGAATTCCTGAGTCCAGAGCTGGGGTAACTTCTGAACATTTTGAGGTGTGGCCTCCCACAACTTCCTATTTCATTTCCTCTGGTTTCATTTTTTATTGTTTTTCCCATAAAACATTATTTTTTCTACTTCAGAAACAGTTCTATCCAAAGTTTTCCTAAATATTCTAGAGTGAACAAAGGCAGAACCACTAATATTCTTAGCAAATATTCTCTTAAAGAAAAAAATGTTTGGAGATGAAGGTCATAAATATGTTTTCTGGAGTTGGTGTTACTTGTTTGTTTTATGTCGATATCAATATCTATCTATAAATTTGTTATACACAGAGAAAGAGACAGAGTTTTATTTTTCTTACTGCTCACGATCTCATCCCTTAATTCAAATTAGCATTTTATAATGCCCCCTTTCCCCCTAATTTTTATTACACCACTGTGAGATATATAATTACAAGGATGTTCTTAATTGGGTCTCTGTCATACAGTGTTCCAGCACCCAACCCTCCACCAGTGCCCCATTCCCACTACCGATGGCCAAACATTCCCTCGCACCCAACCCCAGCCTGCTCCTATAGCAGGCAACTTTTTATTCCTCTTTCTATCTCTCTGTCTCTGTCTCTGTATTTCTCTCTCTTTTTTTAAATTTTATTTATTTTTATTATTTTTGGGTCACACCCGGCAATGCTCAGGGGTTTCTCCTGGCTCTGCACTCAGGAATTACTCCTGGCGGTGCTCGGGGGACCATATGGGATGCCGGGGATCGAACCCCGGGCCGGCAGGGGCTGGCCGCGTGCAAGGCAAATGCCCTAACCGCTGGGCTATCGCTCCAGCCCCTGTATTTCTCTCTCTTGTCTTACACTTTGTGACTTACCCTATAGATATTAACGGTTTATGATTTCTCTACGTATATATTCAATAGTGAGTTCTAGTGTGACATTATAGTTCTCCATTCCCCATTAACCTCCCCAGTTTGTTGCAACTAGAGTGATCCATATAGTGTATAAACGTGAAAGATCCTGGGAAGGACCTGGTCCTAACTTCCATTATTGTCTAAGACTGTTGTATCATTGTGGAGCAGCCACAGGACAGTGCAGCTGTGGGTCTGGAGTATCTCTCTTCCAGTGTTGCTGGCTCTGGTGGCTGGAATGGGAGGAGGAGCTCAAATCCCTGCTCCAAGTCTGGCCAGTGTGGCCCTCCCTGCATGTGTGAGCAAACCCTTGGAGCTATGTTGGACTTGGCCAGGAGCTGGCCAAGCCATTTATCGTCCTCCGGAACTCCATGGGCTGTTCTAAGTGGGGCTGAGCAGTGCAGCAATGGGTCTGGAGTGTCTCTCTTCGGTGTTGCTTATAATGTCCTTCTTATATACATAACAAGTTCATTTTTAGACATTATTTTATACTTTAGGTGTAAGTGCATATCTGAGAATGAGGTCTATGTATACATATCTCTCAAATAATTTAAGTTTTTTACCTACATTGTTTCTTTCCACAGGACGTCCAGATTCAGATACATAATTTCTTTTTTTTTTCTCTTGCATTCTTATCTGTATTTATAGCAGAAAGTTTCTGCCACTGAATCTTCCCTTTGTTAAAGTCTCCAGGAACTGGGACTCTCTAGCCTGGTCCACACTTGGTACTTTTCAATAGGATTTAAGGATCCTGAGGGAAAGAAAGGGAGAAGATGCTTTGGATGCTTGCATGTTCACAAATGGTGTGTCAAAATGGTGGTTTTGTGACTTGTCCTTTCTCCCAAAAAAGGCACAGACTTTTCATAAGCCGTTAGTGGTTACATTCCTTATGATTGCCTGCATCATGATTCCGGAGATGCCAGCTTTATGGTTCTCCGAGTGCTTAGCGCCAGACCACTCTTTGAGGTTCCATATCAACTCTGACCTTTTATAAGCAAATTTCCAAGTTCATGCATAATCAGACTTTCTTGATGTCTCCTGTTTCCTATTCTCAAACATAAGTCCTTCATTTGAGACTCTGTGATTAAATGATCATAAATTAATGGTTATGTGTGAATCAAGAGTAAGGAGTCTAGAGGTGGTGGTATTAGTGTTGGAGTATCGAATGCTTGTAACAAATCATCATGAACAACTCTGTTAACCATAGTGTTTAAATAAAGTGGTAAAAAAGTATAAGGAGTGTAGGTGTGCTATGTTGAAAATTTGAATAAAGTTTTTTAATATTAGCAGCATTATTTTTTAGACATTGATATATTAGCAAATAAGAATATCAATTTTGCATATAAAATATAAAAAAACTTCCCGAAAAACAGGCTAGAAGGAATTGGATCAAAATTAATAATAAGAACTTAATTAATTTTTAATTAAGTTCAGCAATAGATTACTTACCTTTTATATGTGAGACACCGGGTTTCAACCTGGCATCATTAAAAAACCCAATTAGAGACCAATAGTTAGCAAAATTGCCTCTGATTTGTAGGAATTAGTAGATAAATTTTATTTATTATTGCTTTCAACATATATATGTATATAACAAGATGAGTATTGCACAACTGATACTTTAAAAATGTATTTAAAATTCTCTGTGATTCACGTTTAATGATCTGACAGCATCTAAGATTTCCTTCTTGCCATGCCTATAAAACTCCAAATTGGAGGTTGTAGTTCCTCTAGTTATGGAGAAGTCTTTTGTAATGACATATTATTATTCTGTCTAGAGCTTAGGGACATAGCTGTCCCAGATACAGTAGCCCCTTCTTTCCTTGGACAGCAAAGTTAGCCTCTAAATTTATGCTGTCTTCCTCATAACCAAACTTCTGCTTGGAAACAAACAAAATGAAATCAGTCTAAGAGCTGTAGCTAAGGATACAAATGATGGAGCTTTGAAGACAGCATTTCCTTAACATACATAACGTTGTTGTTGTTTGGGACTTTACACCCAGTGAGCTCAGGCTTACTCCTGACTCTACTCAGGGATCACTCCTAGCAGGGTTTAGGGAGTCACATGGAGGGCTGGAATCAAGTCTGGGTCTGTCTCATGCAAGACAAGTGCCTTCTCCATTGTTGCTGACCTCAGATGATTCTGCTTAAGTTTGAACTTACTTGCTTTATTTTTTGTCTCTTCTAAAGTGGGCAGTTTTACAACAGACATAATTTATAGAAATAAGGTGTTACGTTGTGTGCACTAGATATGTATCTAGGATATTTGGGTCCAGGTCACATGATTCATCTAAACATCTAAATCTTTTGGTTTTCATTCTGTTATGAAGTATTTGATAACACACACACACACACACACACACACACAGAGGAAAGATGGGAAGATAAAACTCCGGATTCTGTCTCAAGCCTGTCAAACCATGTAGTTATCATCAGTGAAGCAACTTGGATATCATTTCCTCAAGCCCTGGGATAAACGCCAGAGCGGTTTTATAGTGATGACTGTTTTGGCAGGGAAAGGAGCAGTATCTGAGATTAATGTGTTTTTACTCCTAGAAAAAAATTGTATTTTAAATTTTGGGGCTACACCTGGCATTGCTCAGGGCTTACTCCTGATTCTCCACTCATGAATTACTCCTGGTGCACTCTGGGGACCATATGAGGTGCTGGGGACGGAAGCCCTGTAGATCATGAGTCAAGCAAGTGCCCTGATCATTGTATTATTGCTCCAGTCCCATTACTGAAAAAAATATTTTATATAAGTAATAATGTGAAGATCACTTAGCACTCAGTCTGGTTCCCCACAGTGAGTTATCTATATAGATAAACATAGGCTTTATCTTCCTTATTTTACGTCTGAGGAAAGAGATATGAGTTCTGTTCCATAGAGATCTCTCGCTTTCTGCAAGTCTTATAAGACATAGAATTGATTCTTTTGTCCATTCAACAAGAAAGCATTGTCATAGTTACATCTGAACAGTAATTTAGGCAGTGTCCTATTGTTTTCTGGCATTAGAGACTGAACTTATAAACTTGAATTTCTCAAAACTAATGCAGATGAAAGAAAGGACAAATATAAGACCAAAATAAATAAATAAAGTGGAGGAACAGCAGATACTCAGCTAGAGAATTCATAACTCAAACATATTTAATTAGATTTATAAATTCACAACACTAAAGCTGATAAATACGTTTTATTGTGCTTTCTGTGCTCTTAGTGGGGGTAATCAATTGTGGTATAATTATTATATTTCACGTCAGAACTGAAACTAACTAGTTCTCATCAGCGTGTCCATTGAAGATACAGAACAAAATATGACAGTCCAGTAAGGTATCTTTCAGCTTGCCATTTAGCAGCTCTGACAACTTCTTGCTTTAAGCCTGCACTAATTCAGAATGTAGCTTCAGACCAGGAGAATCTGAGGACGAATACAAGGTACTTTACCAAGGCTTCACTAGGGAAGACCTGCAGTTTGGGAAGTGTCCACGAGATGGTGCTAGTGCATCGGCTTTCGGTTTCGGTAAACAGGCTGTTCTTGTAGGGGATTAATGCTCCAACAATTGTGCCGGGATATTCCTTTGTCCTTTACAATCTCTTGTGTCTAGTTTTCTCTGCTTGATGATCACATATTTATTTGCGTGTTGAGGCCTTGCGTGTAACTTGGGCGGAGGGGATGGAGCACAGGACGTCAGTGTTTCTACGTAGGTTATTGCAAGACAGAATTGATACGAGGGGATTTATCCTTATACTCTGACGTTCGTTTAATTATGAGATTACTAATCTTGTTTTAAACCTTATGTGATGAACAATTCGGAACTGTCTACTCTCCCCCTTTTTTTCTTGACTGCGGGAGAGAGAGGGAGAAGCACATCTGGCAAAGTTTAGGGATTTCTCCTGACTGCATTCAGGAATTACTCCTCCCAGTATTTGGGGGACCATCTGGGGTACCAGCTACCTTGAAAGCCACCAACCCAGCATCCCTGTTTTATGGGGCCTCAGAGCTACTCGGAGGCCTGCACCACCTAACGGAAATCACCAGCTGTGGCCCCTGGGAGCCCTGAACACATCGTAGGAGCTTCTGCCCCACTACCAACACCGAAAATAAAACTGGAATAAAGCAAGGTTAAGTAAGGCTGCAGGTTGTGGAGACCTGGTGGGGGTGGGGAGGCTCAGTGGGCAGGAAAGGGCAGAAGGTGCCACAAAATCTCAGTTCTTAAGCCCCTCGGGATACAAATCCTCTTTCCGCCGGGGGTCCAGCAGCCATAGCCCATGAATGTCCAGATCGCGTTCCAGCAATTAAGGAGCCAGGCTCGGATATGTTTGAAGAGATGTTGGTGTATATAGTAGGTGGAATATTATGCAGCTGTTTCAATAATCAAATCGTTTTAGTGCACAAAATTTTTTATGAAACTTAAAAGAATTGCATTAAACTAAATAAGCTATGGAGAGAAGGAAAATACCAGCTTATTTCACTCATCTTTACATTGGCAGGCAAAGCAAGGGAACAGAGTATGAAATAATGGCAAACCCTTCACTTCAGATAAAAAGAAGATATTAGAATACAATAGGGAAGGGAGTAGAGGAAAGACGGTCACATCATGGTTGACACAGTGTGGTCACTGACACCTTGGGAGTGGTGGGTTGCAGTGTCAATATTGATACTATAGGTCACTAATACCATTGGAACAACTTAAAAATGAGGCTGGTTTTTATTTATTTGATTTTTTGATCACTGGGTTAAATTGTACATTTTCTTCTTTCCTTTTTTACTTCATTGTTTTAATACAGAACGTATTTTTTGTGTGTTGGTTTTGCAGCCTAAACTTTGCTTCTTTGGCTCTTTGTTTTTAGTTTAGCGTCTTCTGAAAATAATGATAGTTCAACTTCTTCTTTTCCAATTTGGATACATTTTATTTCTTTTTCTTTCCCAAGTTCTGTGGCAAGGACTTGCAAGATTACTGAATACTAGCAGGGAAATGGACAGACATCCTTTTCTTGTGCCTGAGCTCAGAGGGAAAACTCAAATATTGTGCCATTGAGCACGATGTTGGTTGTGGACTTTTTATAAATGGCTGCTGCCATCTTGAGAAATGTTCCTTCTAACCATATTTTGAAGGTGTATAATATTTATCATTAATGATTGTGGAATCTGTCAAAGGCTTTCTTTGCATCAATTTATTTGATTATTTGATGTTATATTTCCCCTTATTGATATGCTATATAATATCTACTTACATCTAATGTAATGAACTTTCATTCCTGGAATGAATACTACTGGTCATGGTGTGTGCTCTACTACTGGTCATGGTGTGTGCTCTACTACTGGTCATGGTGTGTGCTCTACTACTGGTCATGGTGTGTGCTCTACTACTGGTCATGGTGTGTGCTCTACTACTGGTCATGGTGTGTGCTCTACTACTGGTCATGGTGTGTGCTCTACTACTGGTCATGGTGTATGCTCTTCTACTGAGTTCACTTCTCTAAGACTTTGTGGCGGATCTTATAATCAATATTTATAAGGGATTTTTACAAAGCAATATGTCTGATGTTAGTATTAGGGTAATGTGGCCTGCTTAGATATTTATAGACAGAATTCCTGATATTTTTTAAGAGGCCCAAGAATGTAGCAGTAAACCTTGAAGTCTTGGTAGAATTTACTAGCAGGTCCATCTAGACCTAAGATTTTGTCCTTAGGGATATATTGAATTACTGTTTCAATTTACTTACACATGATTGGTTTGTTCAAATTTATACTTCCTCCCAAAGTTTTTATGATTCTAAAAATGCATCCATTGCTTCCAGGTTCTCTAAAATTCATTCATTTCTTTCAGTTCTTTTTAGTAATTTTTTATGGTCTTTTATATTTCTGAAGTATCTATGTAATTTCTCCGCTATCATCTCAGATACAATTTATTTGGTTTATTTTTTCCTCTCTTTTTTTTTCCTCCTGAATGAAGCTAAAGTGTTTGAGTCTGGTTTGTCTTTTAAAAATAAGTTCCTAGGCTGGAGTGGTAATACAACCGGTAGGGTGTTTGCCTTGCATGCAGTGCCTGGAGTTCTATTTCCAGTCTCAATATGATCCCCTGAGCACCATCATGGGTGACTCTTGAATGCAGAGCCAGGAGTAATCCCTGGACATCTCCAGGTATGTCTCCAACCCCCGCCCCCACAAAAGAGTTAAATCATCTTGATCTATTGGTACCTCCTATGTAATGTCCATACCTATCTCTTATTCCTTTCTTTAGTTTGAATATAATTTGTTCTGATCAAGTTTTATGTCGCTATTTTTAAAAATCTACCATTAGTTTTTATTCCTGTTTTCTGTCCTTTTACTCAGAACTCTTGTTTATCATGAAAGTTCAAGCACGTTTCCTATATGAAGCAGAAGGCTGGTTTTTGCTTCGAATTCATTGAGCCAATCTCTGCCTTTGAATATGAGAGTTAAGTTCATTGGTATTTATGAACAGTATTGATGTAAATAAGTATTTTGCAACCTTTTACTGAAGATTTAGGTATTTTTTTCATGTTTTCATTTGCTTTTTATAAATAGGTTACCATCCAGTACTTATGCATAGCTATTTTGAATGCCATAAATGCTTTCATTCAGAATGTTTTTTAAAATCTCTTTTTTTAAATCTAAATAATAACTTTTTTTTAGTAGAGATTTTTTCATTGAAGAGTTTCTTCTTTAAGTCTGCTCAAAATATCATTCTGCTACCTTCTCAGTATAGAGTTTCACTTGAGAAATCGGATGTAAATTTTAGGTCATTTCCCTTGGTTTGAGATATTGCTTCTCTCTTGCCTCTCTCAGGAGCTTGCGTCTTTGGTTCTAGCCATTTTAACGACTGTTTCTTGGTATTGACTTACTGTTTGCTTTGTTTGACACCATTTGGACTTCCCACACAAGTCTTAGTTTGGAATGTTTCTCAACTCTTATTCTTTTCCACCAGCCAATCTCCTTTAATTTCTATCACGTGGAAATTACTCCTCTTCCCAGTTCCCTTAAAAATTTCAATTTTTTCTCCTTTTTTCCCTATTACCTCTTCTTTACTGATGAAATCATGTTCCTTGTCTTCCAGGTTACTAATTTGATTCTTTTTACTTCTTCTATTCTGTTACCGAGACCTGCTAATATACTCTGACTCCATTTCTGTTTGAATTAATTCTTTAGGTGTTTACAACAAAATTTCTGTGATTTTACTCATTCCCTCAGTTCAGTGAACACCGGGAGCGCTGTTGCTCTGAGGCTATTCTCAGGCAGCTTCAAACGTTCTGATGTACTTGAGTACTTACCTGGAATTCTGTTCCCATCTGTTGAAATAGCTGACTGAATTCCACTGTTTTTTTGCTTTTTCTAGTACCTCACGGTGCTAAGGTGGAGTTCCACATTCCAGATGGTGTGAGTAATAATCCGGTGCTTCTTTTCACCGTATTAGGCTAGTGTTGATGACTCTACTAATTTCTGCTGGTTACTGTTGATCTGTGAAGATTCCTTACAGGACTGGTGAGAGCAGAGCTAGGTACTGAGCTTTAATGGGGCAGGGCCAGGGGATTGGCTAGGGGCACGGTGAGACTTTGTCAAGGAATGACATCAGCAAAGCTTCTTTTCTATGGTTGGTTCAGGATAAGCTATCTCAGGTATGTTCAGTTGCTAATTTCATTGTTTTACTAACTAAAATCTACCTCCAATATTTTGGCATCTTTTCACTTCCTCTAACAAAAATATCTAAACTAAACACACTTGGTGTGTGATTTAAGGAAGGCATGAAAGAGGGGTGTGATCTGTTTAACAAAGGACAACTATTCAGGTATCATTTTCATTGAATCCTGCGTCTCTGAAATAAAAAAGAAATTCCAGGAAAGAGCCTGTTTACAGGAAATAAGATAGGAGGTAAGAAAATGAGATTAGGAGATTTAACATTTATTTTTTGTTAAAAGATTAGACTTACATTTCATCCAAGATTCTGCATAAATACATCTTAATTCCCAGAGTTAGGTGTTATTTCCAGTCACTATCCTTATTGCAGACTTAAATGCTCATTTTCTGTATTTCCCTAAATTTTCTAATTAACGCACTACTAGTCATATTAGCAGCTCTACCAGAAATTTGAGTTGGATTAATGAGATGAAATTTATTTTCGTGATAACCTCACTGGTTTTATTATACATGATATTGATGGCACAGATACACTATGAGTCTTAAGAGCAAAGAAATGAGCACAGGTTGGTAGTTTGGCATGTCAGAAGAGGTGCTCTTCCTCCATATTACAGTAAGGTGATAATGCCCAGGCTGGTTCTCATAGATTTTCCTAGGTTCACTCACATTTGCTTTATTTTATGTTACATGTCTTTATTTTAAATTATTTTATATTTATAAATTTATCATTAGTTTACAAAATTATGGAATTTTAGTGTATAGCTAAATTCTGAGTATAAAGGATATTTGTAAAGGATTCACTACGTACAACACCAAAAATTCCTATGCCATTTCATCAACAAAAAGGCTCCCATGAAAACGTTCTACTTATTCAAAGCTAATTTCCCTCATTATTATTATTATTATTATTATTATTATTATTTTAAATTTTATTATATCACCATGAGAGAGACAATTACAAAGATATTCATGATTAGGTTTCAGTCATACAGAGTACACCACCCATTCCTCCACCAGTGCACATTTCCCAGCACCAATGTCCTCAGTTTCTCCCCACCACCTGCCTCTATGGCAGATACTTCTCTCTCTTTCTTTCTCTCTCTCTCTCTCTCTCACTGTTCTCTCTTCTTTTGTACTTTGTGGTGTGCAAAACATACACTGAGGGGTTATCATGTATATACCTTTACTTACTTTTAATGCACAGTTCTAGTCTAGTGTTACCATTTCCAACTACTGATGGCAAACTGGTCTCTTCTCTAGCTTACCTAACCTCTGTCCCCACACAGTAGTGATAGGTTCCAACCATTGACAAGTCCTCCTGACCCCTGTTTTGCCTGACCTTGGATATTAGTCTCAGAATTTTTTTTTAATATCCCACAAAGGAATCAGTCATTCTATACCTGTCCTTTTCCTTTTAATTTTACTCAGCATGATACTCTACATGTTCATCCATTTATAGGCAAATTTCACTATTTCATAGTTGGCACCATGGATTTTGCTGAGTTAAGAATTAGTTTCTTCCAATATGGACATTCCTCCAAAGACTAGACATTGAGCTCCCATTTGACCCAGCCATACCTCTCTTGGAAATATAACCTGGGAAGCTAAAAACACACAGCAGAAACAAAATCTGCATCTTTATGTTCATAGCAGCACTAGTCACAATAGCCAGAATCTGGAAACAACCAGTATGCCCGAGAACTGATGACTGGGTAAAGAAACTTTGGTACATCTACACAATGGAATACTATGCGGCTGTTAGGAAAAATGAAGTCATGAAATTTACCTACAAATGGATGGACATGAAGAGGATCATGTTGAGTGAAATTAGCCAGAAGGAAAAAGACAGATATAGAATGACTGCATTTATTTGCATGACATAAGCTCTCCCTGTGCCTTGCCGCTCACGAGGCACCCGGGAGGGATGGCAGATTCTAGCCCCTTGCCCACTAGCTCAGCAGAGCCTCGCAACAAGCCAGTCAACCCCCACTCCATGAGGGCCGCCATTTTCCACATCCGGACTTCCCTCTTGTCAGAACACCACCCAGCAAAGGAGCCTTTTAGAGCCCGGCTCGCTGGGCCGCATGCAGTGGCGCAGTTCATCAATAAATGCTGGATTTAGAGGTGACTACAAGAGTATGCCACCCGCACAGCAGAGCCTGGCAAGACTCCCGTGTCATATTTGAGGCTCTTTATGTTCCTGGAGCTAGCAGATTCCCTTGGGCTCTACTAGCATGAGACAGGACATATGGAGATGTTACTGGTGCCAGCTTGAGCAAATCGATGATGAATGGGAAGACAGTGATACAGTGAAATATATATACATATTATGATACCAATATCCAAGGTCAGGCAAAACGTGGATAAGGAGGTCTTATCAAAGGTGAAAATTACACAAACATGTGGGAGTCAGAGGTTAGGTAAGACAGAGAAGGGAACAGTGTGCTAATAATTAATTGTCAAAAGTGCTAATACCAACTAGAACTGAGCATTAAATACAGGCAAAAAGATCCACATGATAACCTCTAAATGTATGTATTGCACTCAACAGTGTGTAAGAGAAGGAAGAGAGAAAGAGAGATAGAGAAAGAGAAAGAGATAATAAACCTGCCATAGAGGCAGGCTACGGGAGGGGATTGGGGACATTGGCGGTGGGAAATGGGCACTGGTGGAGGGATGGGTGCTGGAACACTGTATGACCGTAATTCAAATATGAACATCTTTGTAATTGTATATCTCACGGTGGTATAATAAAAATATTAAATTAAAAAAAGAATTAGTTTCTTCTTTTTTTTTTTGGCAATTTATTTTAGGGCAAAGCCTTACATAATTGTCCATAACCTTTGTCACTTAAAATAATCACTACAAGTTTCATGATTTGGTTTGAAAAACATCATTGTTCCACATATTTTAATTGCTGAGTAGTATTCTATTAAATAACTATTCCACAGCTTCTTTATATAGTCAGTTATTGCTGGGAATTTAAGTTGATTGTGTGTTTTTTGTTCTTATAAATAATATAATAGAGTGATGAAAAATCTTTCTGGATTAATATTTTCATATTTTTTTGACAAATGCCTAAAAGTGGTACTTCTAGATCATATTTTCCACTTTTTTTAAAAAAAGAATCTTCATAATATTTTTACCATATGCACAAAATAGTTCCTTTCCTTCAGCTTCCTCATCAAAATTTGTCAATTTAAATAGTGACCAATGGTGCTCAGGGCTTACTCCTAGCTCTGTATTCACAGATCACCCCTGGTCATGCCAGGAAACCATATGAGTAAAAACAACTAGAGGAAAAAAAGAAAGTAAGCAAGAAGTCATTAATATTTTTTACATTAATAATTTAGCTTTTAATGCCTTTCTTTTCTTTCTTTCTTTCTTTCTTTCTTTCTTTCTTTCTTTCTTTCTTTCTTTCTTTCTTTCTTTCTTTCTTTCTTTCTTTCTTTCTTTCTTTCTTTCTTTCTTTCTTTCTTTCTTTCTTTCTTTCTCTTTCTTTCTCTCTTCTCTCTCTCTCTTTCTCTCTCTCTTTCTCTCTTTCTTTCTCTCTTTCTTTCTCTCTTTCTTTCTCTCTTTCTCTCTCTCTTTTCTCTCTTTCTCTCTCTCTCTCTTTCTTTCTTTCTTTCTTTCTTTCTTTCTTTCTTTCTTTCTTTCTTTCTTTCTTTCTTTCTTTCTTTCTTTCTTTCTTTCTTTCTTTCTTTCTTTCTTTCTCTCTCTCTCTTTCTATCTTTCTTTCTTTCTTTCTTTCTTTCTTTCTTTCTTTCTTTCTTTCTTTCTTTCTTTCTTTCTTTCTTTCTTTCTTTCTTTCTTTCTTTCTTTCTTTCTTTCTTTCTTTCTTTCTTTCTTTCTTTCTTTCTTTCTTTCTTTCTTTCTTTCTTTCTTTCTTTCTTTCTTTCTTTCTGTGGGTTAAGGCCATTTTTGGTCATTAATCCAGTAAGAAATAATGAACCCTGTTTAAATTTGTTTTTAACTTGAAATCTCTGTTGTCTTGCATAAGTACAGCGTCTGAAATTTTTTTTGGGGGTGGCTGTTTTGTTTTTGTTTTTCAGCCATATCCAACTATGCTCAGGGGTGACTCTGGATCTGTATACTGAGGAATTACTTTTGGTGGGGGACCTTATGGGATGCTGGCAAAGTAACCAAAAAGGGGAGTCTGGAGGGTGGGTACTGAATGCAAGCAAGGACCCACTGATCTATCTCTCTGGTATCTTTCACCCTTGGCCTTTTTAAGGAAATTGTTTGAAAAATTTTTCCCAGCCTTTGAATTTAAGACTCTTTTCCAGGACCGTTCAAATGTATCTCTTGTAGGTAGTAGAAAGTTGTGTGCAGTTCTCCAATCCATCCTGCCATTGTCTCATTATTAGTGTCCTTAAGCTCTTTACCTCTAGTAAGATTATGACCTGCAGAAGTTTTGTTTGTTAGAGCAACACCAGGTGTTGCTTAGGATTTAGGCTCCTTCTGTCCTCAGGGATCCCTCCTGGCAGCCCTGGGATGGGAGTGTTCCTACAGGACACACTCTGAATCTGTCACTTCTTATGTTTTTTTTGTTGTTGCTGACTTTGTACTTCTGCTCTGATATTTTTATATGCTTCCTCCTGCCAAATTTGAACTCAGTATGTAATATCTTCCCAGTTTCTTGACGCATTGTTTATTTGGTATCTTTTTTGTTTTAGTTTTTTAGACCATAGCCACCTGTGTTAGGGAGCTCTTCCTTGCTCTGTGCTCAGGGGTCATTCATGGTGGTCCTAGGGGAACATGTGATTGAAACCAGATTCTTTGCTAACAAAGCAGGTGTATCCAGCACGATGAACAATCCCATCAGCTCTTAATATTTTTATTCTCTTAATATGAACAATTATTAAAGAAAACACAGCTCTTAGATCTGCTTTTGCAATATGCTACATAAATTTGTGTAATGTGTTCCTTAATAGAATAATTCATATGTATCTCCCTTGATTTATTTGACCATGTTTAGAAGTATACTATCAAGTTTTCACATAGTAATAAACATTTTTTAGTTTCATTACTGCTACCGATCTTCAGTTTTATAGTAAGAAAAAGACTATTATTTCAATTCTTAAACTTGCTGGGAAGTGTTCTTGTGATGAAATGACAGAACCTGATGAATATTTGTGTGCAGTAAGAAGAAATGTTATTATGATGTGGCTGCAATATTCTGTAATTGTTTATTAAGTCCATTTCTTAAAAGTACATTTTAAATTTATCATTTGATAATTGTTAATTCTCAGATGAGTTATTATTATGAAAATAGGTATTACAATTCCATACAATTTTTTGTAGTATTTCCCACTTTTCCCTTTAGCTATGGTTCTATGATTAGATACATTTGTTAGATATATTTAGGTAGTCTGATGTTGAGGAATAAATATTTTCAATTCTTATACCTTTTTAATTACTCGACCTCATTATTGTTATTTTAATGCCCTTTTCTGTTTTTTATAGTTTTTTTTCTTCCAAAGCCTGTTATGTATGTAACTTTAGCCCTTCTTCCCACTTTTTTATTTTTTTTGCTTTTTGGGTCACACCCTGCAATGCTCAGGGTGTTCTTGGTTCTGCACTCAGAAATTATTCCTGACAGTGCTTGGGGACCATATGGAAAACTGGGGAATCGAACCCAGGTTGGCCACAATCAAGCCAAATGCCCTCCTCAATGGACTATTGCTTGGGTGCCCCCCTTTCCACTTTGAGTCTAATTATGGCCTGAAGATGAAAAGTCTCCTGGTAGCATAAGTGAATCTAGTGTTTCTTTTTATCCATTCAGTCACTCACGCAATTTCACTGAAGAATTTTATACTTTTTTTTCTCTTTGGGTCACACCCGGCAATGCTCAGGGGTTACTCCTGGCTCTGCACTCAGGAATTACTCCTGGCAGTGCTGGGAACCATATGGAATACCATGGATCGAACCCTGGTCAGCCGCATGCAAGAAAAATGCCCTAGCTGCTGTGCTATGTATGGCTCTGCCCCCAAGAATTATATACATTTTTAATTTACAAATTCTTAGTAATTACTGATGGTTTAGAAATTTTAATGTCATCCGAAACATTTCCTGTCTTTACGCTCCTTGTTCTTATTTTTCCTATTTTGTGAAATTTCTTTGTAAATTGTTCATTTTTGTGTCATCTTTCATAAATTACTTGTTCCTTATATTTTGCTTATCTACTTTACTTGATTGCTTGTCATTTTTCATCTGTGACACTCACCATAGCTTGGTAATAGTTATTATGTCTCCATATAAAGGCTCAGGAAACTCAGAGTGTAAATCATTTACTTCAAATACCTATTTACTAAATAAATTTGACTACTTTGTTCATCAATAAATGCTGGAGATCAGAGGTGACTACAAGAGTATACCACCCGCACGGCAGAGCCTAGCAAGCTACCCGTGTCGTATTTGATATGCCAAATACCAGTAACAATTATAGATCTCATTCCCATGACCTGATGGAATGGTTTGAGGCTCTTAACGTTCCAGGAACAAGCAGATGCCCTTGGGCTCTACTAACATGAGACAGGACATATGGAGATGTTACTGGTGCCCGCTCGAGCAAATCGATGATGAACGGGAAGATAGTGATAGTGATAGTGATACTGTAGACTTTTGCTTTGTAAATACCCTGTGATTTTACAGAACACTTTATAGTTATAATAATTATTTAAAACTGAAAAAAAACTTAACTTTGGATTCGAACTATTACAGGAATCATAGCACTTGTCTTTCCTATGCTCAACAACTCTGCTTTAATATCTGGCATAATATCTGATTTCCTGAGCATTGCACGGAGTGGTCCTTATGAACATTTCTAAGTATGCCAACCAGAAAAAGGTAGTTTGCATGCAAAACTCTACCTTATTTACTCAATCCCAACATTTTATTCTTAGCAGTTTAAATATTTATAGTGTATATACAGAAATAGATCAAGTGATCATTCATTTAGCAGAATCATTAAGGTCTTCTACATATATTATCTATATTATCAGGTGATCTGCAAACATTTGTACTTTGTCACATTTTCAAATAGTGTTCTTTTTATCTATTATTTGCTAACAAGAAAAGGTAGCATTTCCAAGTATGTTGAATAACAGTGGAAAAGAATGAACATCCTTACTTTTTTTCTGAACTCTGAGGAAAATCTTTCAGTTTTTTATCATTGAGTATGACTCTAGATCAAAGGTTTATTGTAAATGGCTAGAATAATCCTGAGGAATGTTCCTTTTTAGTCTTAGTTTGAGGATTTTTTTTTAAATCATGAATGGCTGTTGAACCTATCCAATGCTTTCTCTGCACCAATTAGTAGTATTTCTTCAATTACACTTTGTTGGTCTTTTATACAATGTTACTGATCTGCATATGCAGAATTATTCTATCCTTGATAGTGCCACTTCAGTGTGCTGTATGATTCCTTTTGATATGTTATTAGACACAATTTGCTAACATTTTGTTAGGGGGTTTTTACTTTGATTTTCATCAGCAACATTGGTATGAACTATTATCTTACGATGTACTTCTGCTTTGGGTATTAGTGTGACACGGCTTCATAGAAGCCATTAGGGGTATACCCTATTTCTTCAATATTTTTGCAGATGTTGAGAAGTAAAGGTAGTAAATCTTTGGAGGATTGTCCAGTCTGGATTAGGGGCATCTTTTCTTAGGGAAAATTTTAATGAATGATTTGACTTCCTTGTTTGTGAGACTTTATATTTCCTTCTCATTCATTTTTGGGAGGTTATGATACTGAGAAATCATCCAATTTTTCTAACGTTCTTTAGCTTAACATTATAGAGTAATTTATAATAGCCTTTTATGAGCTTTTGCATTTCTTTTTTATTGTCATTTTGTTGTTCAGTCTTATCCAGTGTTGCTCAGGGCTTATTCCTGGCTCGGCACAAGAGATCACTTTTGATATGATTTTGGGAAGACCTATAATTTCTCTCTGGTCCTGATTTTTATATTTCTGAGGGGTCTGTTTTAATTTCTTGCTCATATCTCTGATCTGATTTATAAGTTTTTTAACTGTGTTTCACATGTTCATTTGTGTTTGTATTACTAATTTTTCTTTGATTTCAGTTTAAATAACTACTCTCAACATGATATGCATAAAAATTCTAGAAGTGTTGACCTACCTCATATTGTATTTTTTGTAAAAATCTTGTTTTTATTTTGAATAAGGAATTTACTGATTTGTGTATACTTTACAGAGTGTTTATTTTCTTTTAGTAGTTTCAGTTTTTTTGTCCATTTATTCTTTGTAAGTTTTCTAGCACTTATAGACTTGAAGGAGTTCACTGAGTTAACAAGCTCTTTTATTCTTGATGCTTTCAAAATTATTTACCTTGTTTTTCATTTGTTTGTTTTTGGACAGCGGTATTGTAGTATGTCTTGTAGGCAGGGTCTCCTTTGTTTGAGTTTGTTGGTTACGCCTGAGCTTTATTCACTTAGATGCTTCTTCCTGTGTTTACACGGGAATTGCCCAGCCACTTCTATTTTTTAATAATCTTTATGTTTATTCTCTTTATGCATATGTGACTCAATGTTTAAATGTTTAGTTGATTTCTTTTCCTAGAATCCTATTGTTGCAGACTTTTTTCACAGTTTTAAAATTTTTCCCTCTCTTCTCTGATGGAATAAATAAAAAAAACCTTTAGTTTTCTACTTTATATTTCTTTTGTATCCAACATTTACTCTCTGTTAAACCTTTGAGTTTTATTTGTATTCATTAATTCCAGATTTCTTTTTTGTTCTTTTTTAAAATAATGTCTGTCTCTGATAAACTTCTTATTTTCTTAATGTATCTTATTATTGAAATTTGGGGTTTTGGACCACACATGAAGTACTCAGGGTTTATTCGTGTCTGTGTTCAGGGGTCACTTCAGGCAGGGCTCAAGCACCACGTATAGTGCCAGGGATCAAACTCATGTTGCTTGTTTGAAAGGACAGTACTTGCATGCTGTATAATCTTTCCAGTTCTTTACGTAGTGTGGGGTAGTGTCGGGGCGCTCCAACGGGGTCCCCGACAGTGCCGGGAAGCAAATTCCCTTCTACCTCCGAAGCCGGGCGAGGAATGGATGAACACTCAGGAATCCGATGAGGTTTTAAAAGGCTTTACTTATCACAGGTTCAGGCATACAAATCAGCAAAAGGAAAACCCGATGCTTAGGATTCCAGGCTAGAACCCCAGCCACGTGTAGGCCAAGATGGCGACCACCAAGTGTAAAACTTCCAAGGGGAATAAACGCTCACAAGGCGAGATCCCACAGGGAAGAAGAAGGCCAAAAGCCAAAAGCCAAAAGCCGCAGGGAGCCAAAAGCTGAAGGCTGAGGGAACCAAAAGGCAAAGGTGAAGGGGCCTCAAGTCAGCCCCCTTATATACACCAAAGTAACCCAATCGGAGGTTATCATGCCAACAAAGAACCCTAAACAGAGTGTAGTGCCACACCCTATTGCAGGTATAAACAAAGGTTACACCAAGGACTAATCCCGCGATTATCTCTTATGTAAAACACTGGAGAGAGAGGGGGCTGATATAAAGTAATACATCTTAACTTCATGAGCTTCATGTAATCTAGATGGTACCCACAAGGTCCTTATTATTATCTGCACCAGGGTGATTCTGAGTATCTTGTTCTCATGTACTGAAAGGGTCATACTCGCCTGCTTAGAGCAAACTAGTATGATCCTTCCTATAGTCTTCCTTTAGTCTCAACATAGCCAGGGTGGTAGTCTCCTGGTAAATTCTAACTGTCCCACGTTGGGTGCAGTGGGTATAAAGAGGAGCTGTGCCCAATCTAGAAAACATAGAAGTCTTAGTAGATGTATAAGTCAGAAGTTATTCAATCAAGGTGACTTCTGTAAGTGCCACACCCTCTAGAAGTGTTTACATAGAAGAGAGGTCTCATTAGAATGAACCTTGACTTAAATAAGATTAAGCTGGGAGTGAGCAAAACAACAAAACTCCCAGATTAGCTAAGCATGTCCTCCAACAGGGTAGGAGGGACAGGGACAGCACTTTAAGGCCTCATGTCCCTGTGCTGAGAATTACTCCTTGTTCTATTCAAAGGCATGACTCCTGGTGAGAGAAAAGAGACAATAGAGATGTGGCCCACTGCCAGCAATTTCTATCTTCATTGTTTACGCACCAACATACACATACAAAGAAGATGAAATTGAGAAATTCTACATGGAACTGGAAGAGTTCTATAAGAAAGATCACACCTTCTACAAAATCATAGTCGGTGATTTTAATGCCAAGATAGGACCGAGAAGATCAGCTGAAGAACTCTACATCGGGGATCCTGGCCTAGAATGGAACGCACAGGGTGAGAGACTATCTGAGTTCATCATATCCACCAAGACCATTCATGGGAACTCACAGTTCCAGAAGGCTGAAGTGAAACATTGGACATGGGAGTCTCCTGGTGGACAGTTCCACAATGAAATTGACCACATCATCTTCAATCGACGGTTTTGTCTAACCGATGTTGCTGTCGTCCCCAAATTCCAAATGGGATCAGACCAATGTCTCCTTATGTAAAAATTCTACTTCCCACAATGGAGAAAAAAGGGTGCAAAGTTTAAGAAGAGAACTCCCAGAATGACCACCAACTGGGAACTCTTTGGCACCTTTGCAGCAACATGGGAAGATACCATCATTGGTGACATTGATGAAGAATACAACCGACTGGTTCAGCACCTCCATGATTGTGCGAAGAATGCCGAGAGAGAAAAAGACACAAAAGAACGCCTATTATCAGAAACTCTCGAGCTCATTCTCCAATGTGGCAAGGCGCAAGCCTCAGGAGACCAAATGCTAACGTCCAAGCTTGCTAAGCGGTGCAGAGAAGCGATAAAAGAAGACCTCAAAGCCAGAAGAGCAGAAATATTGGAAGATGCAGCAGAAGCTGGGAAAGCATTGCACCACCCGCCTGTCCTTCGCCAACTATAAGACCAAGATGACTGCCCTCCGACGCCGTGATGTATCTATCACATCTTCCAGAAAGACAATGGAGAATATTATCCAGGACTTCTACTCAGATCTCTTTGATAACCACATCTACCTGCCCACATACCAAATTCCACAGAATGGATATGTCATTCCCAACATTCTCCCTTCTGAAATCAGACATGCCATTTCATCGGTAAAGAAGGGAACAGCACCAGGCCCATGCAAAGTCAGACCCGAACACCTGAAGAATCTGCCATCAGTACTCATCAATACACTAGCTCTGCTCTTCATACACTACCTGTCCTAATGCAAGGTACCCTCCCAATGGAAAACCAGCAGGACAGTTCTACTGTTCAAGAAGGGAGACATTCATGATATCGACAACTATGGCCCCATCTGCCTGTTGTTCGTTATCTGCAAGCTTTTCACTCAAGTCATCCTGAACAGGATTGGCAGTACGCTAGATGAAGGACAACCATGCTAGCAAGCTGGCTTCCAGAAAGGATTCAGCACAATCGACCATATCCACACAGTAACAAAGCTCATTGAGGTTTGTAGGGAGTACAAGATGCCGCTCTATCTCACGTCATTGATTTAAAGAAAGCCTTTGATTCTGTGGAGACTGAAGCAGTCATCGAAGCCCTATCCAAGCAGGATGTTCAAACTCAATACATCAAGATCCTTGGTGAGCTGTATTATGGATTCACCACCAGGATCTCACCATTCTATAAAGAAGTGATCATTGATGTCAAAAAGAGGGGTTCGACAGGGTGATACCATTTCACCAAAACTCTTCAGTGCCACCATCGAGAACATCATGCGACAATTAGAATAGGAAGGAATGGGAGTGAAGATAGATGGTCGGCAACTACACCACCTCCGCTTCACTGATGACATCATTCTAATAACACCAAACATTAGCCAAGTGGCACAAATGCTGGCTGACTTCGACCAAGAATATGAAAAGATAGGTCTACAGCTGAATCTAAAGAAAACTATGTTTATGAAAAATGACCTAGTTCCAGAGGCCCCATTCACTCTCAATGGAACAAACATCTCTGAATGCAGCAGTTATGTGTACCTAGGTCGAGAAGTCAACATGATGAACGACCTAAAACCTGAGCTGCATAGGAGGAAGAGAGCGGCATGGAATGCCTTCAAAGGCATCGAAGAAATAGTTAAAAAGGACAAAGAACCTCCGGCTCCGGGCACATCTCTTTGACTCCACCATTCTCCCTGCATTAACATATGCCTCAGAGACCTGGGCCCTACGAAAAGCAGGATGAGAATGCTATTCGGGTCTCCCAGAGAGGAATCGAAAGAGCTATGCTTGGAATATCACGCCTCACTCAAGTGAGAGAAGGAATCCGGAGCTCAGACCTTCGTCACTATTCCAGAATCAGGGACACTGTCTCATTTGCCAAGGCATCGAAAATCAGATGGGCTGGACATGTAATGCGATTTGGAGATGACCGCTGGACTAGAGCTGTTACCAACTTTATCCCACAGGATTTCAAAAGATCACGTGGCCGCCCACCTACAAGATGGTCAGACTTCCTTGTCAAGACCCTGAAGGAACGGTTTGAGGCTCTTCATATTACTGAATCAACCAGATGCTATTGGGCTACATTGGCATGTGATAGGGTCCAATGGAAATGTTACCAGTGCCCGCTGGAGCAAATTGATGAATAATGGGATTCAAGTGATCAAGTTATCTATTCAAAGGCATCACTCCTAATGAGAGAGAAGAGACAATATGTGTCTGGGTGGGGTAAATGGAAGAAAAGAGTCTATCCACTGCATTGTCTCTCTTTTCCCTTATTTTTGAGTGATTCAATTTACTTTACATGTGTTCTTGTAGAATGCAGGACAGATCTCTGGACAGAACTTATGGGCCAGATTCTCCTTCCTGAGAGAAGACCCTCCATCTTAGCCCACACTTAATACCTTCCAGCAAAGAAATTGCGCAGCTCTCAACTTAACTTCATCAAACCAAGTCACCAAATCATCCTAGCTCTGCTTTTTCTAGAGTGCATGGTCACATATAACCACACAGTTCTCCAAATTTCATAGTACCCACATCCCGGTAGGACCATAGCATATTTGATGTTCTCAGCAGCTTTCAGCTGCATATAAAACCACCAAACTCAATAGCAAAACAATGATGCAGAAGGCTCAACTAGCCCTGACCAGGTCAGTAAATCTTTAATGACATTAGTATCACCATTGTGAGTTATAGCAATCCTCACACATTTACTTTCATTGCTCCATTTTTTGATGATTCCATTTGCCATTTAATTTTAACAAGCAACATTGTCTGATTCCTCTGGGGTTCTTTGTGTGTTCAGGACTGATGATAATCCCCAATGACAAAGGAAAGGAGTTACACGCTCAGTGGTAATCACTGACAGTTTAATTCAAGTGAACCGTCTTGTTATAGAGAAATATGAAGGGGTGGATTAGCAAATACAGATAGGGGTAGTAAACAATGAACAGATGTAAAGCTCTTTCCTTCAGAGGACTATGTTCCAGGAGATTCACCCAAGGACAGTCTTCCTTCTAGGGGCTACAGCACTTCAGATTCATTCTAGGAGGTCTGTCCAAGGTATTGCATCTAGGGGCTTATTGCTTTCTCATTTCCTTTCCCTGTAATCCATTTAAAAATCATATTAAATTTACTTTTTAATAATATTTCTAGTCATTTTGTATAAACATAGTAAGAGGTGTAGAATTTTATCTATACCCTGGATTAAGTTTAAAGTGGTCTCTCTGGACTCATGGTAAAAGGTGGCATTTCCTGGGACATCTCACTGTATTTCCCAAATTAGTGTTTTCTAAATCCAACAGGGTCTTAGTCAGTTTATTTTTGGGTCATGATAGAGTTTGTTCCATGACTCTGTTCTTAACTTATACTTCCTATTACTCTTTGGCTGTCCCTTGTGGAAGCCAGGGTAGCTTACTCAAGGCTTTCTCTGGATCCCATCCAAGTACAATGGTGGGACTCACCTTTTGGAGGATAATGAACTAAGGTCAATCTAAAGGCAACTGAAGTTTAAGTCAGGTATATATGATGGATGCCCAGGAGTAAATATTTCACAGTCAATTAAAAAAAGTATAACATTAACCTCTCTTCCTGTGTCTATAAAAAAAGGATATTGCTCTACTATAAAAATAGGCAAAGGACATAAAGGAGAAAAGCAATATTTTGTACATGTACAAAATTCAAAGTCATCAGAGGTTTTAACTTTGTAAGTTACTGTATCTGATTAGGAGATATTTGTGACTAAAAGGAGGAAGAAGGACACAAAGGAGAGGGTAAAGTTAAACAGAGAATTGAGTTTGCCCTGAGGGATAGGGTGTGCCACCAGGAACACTGGAATGGGTGTAATCCAACACAACATGAAATAAATTTTTTTTGTGCTTCCTAAGGGGTCAGGTTTGAGGATTGCTGGGAAACTGGGGACATTGGTGGTAGAATTGTTGTAACATTAAATTTCTGGAACAACGGTTAAGAACAACTTTGTAAAACACAGTGTTACAATAATAAAAAATGTAAACAGCACTTTTCACAGTCATCATCACAACCATTCTTTCCACTTAGAACAGATGCACTTACCTGGTGCAGAGGATGATTAAACATTAAATTAAGCTAATGAGAAAATGCAGTCTATATGAGGATATGCTTACTTATATGCAGTTCATAAACCAGAACTTATCAACTGCTTATATTAATAATCATAATATAGTTATTATTATACGCAATTATCTACAAGTATTGAATTGGTTGCAAAAATTGCTATGCTTATTATTAATTAATCAAGCTACGGGGACCAAATGAGCCTTTATCTGATCTCTGTGCTAATCACACACTGACACTGGACTTGAGTTTTTTTGCTCTTGTGAAAGTGTTGACGCCGGTGATTATTTTTGCTTTTCTATTTACTGAATTCTCTGTAACATCTTGTCTGTTTAAAAGACCAAATTCTAAAATATTGATTTGATCTCTCTTTTCTTATTAACTACAAAAAGGAAGTGCCACAACTCAAAAAGTTCAGTATTTGGGATGTTTTAGAATTTCTGTAACTACCAGTGAGGGTGACTACAGAAGAGAACATTTCATCATCTTCTGCTGTTGCTTTCATTGAAGGTTCACATGCAGATCAGATAAAAGTGGCAAACCCAGGAAAGCAAGAAAATCCAGGCACGTGAAATCTCTTGTCTATTTTGCCCATAGTAAAGTTCATATTTTGATTTCTTCCAGACTACATAGATCAAATATATTTTATGTATTCTTCCACTTCTTTCTTCCTGGATAAAGTACAGCTTAATTGCATTTCTTCTTGGGGTTTCTGAGTTTCTAAATTTATGAGGAGCAAAAAGGGAGGGAACTCTGGGATACACAACCATCAGAAAACTTTCAAAGTGATTACCTAGATGCAGTCTTGGGAAAATATGTGCCGTGCCATCTGCATGGCAGATGACACTGAATGTTGAATATATCAGTTAAAGTAATTATGTTTGTGTCATGTCTTTAAGTCCATTTGTAGACACCTGTCTTAGAATGAGCTTAATGTTAGGGAAAACAAAAACAAACAAACAAACAAAGTAACTCTGTACGTTATTCACAAACCTTTTTTTCATCTATTTGTCTTCTCTTTCTTTTTTTTTTTTTTTTGGTAATATTTAATTATACCACCGTGAGATATACAATTACAAAGATGTTAATGTTTGGTTTTAGTCAAACAGTGTTTCAGTACCCAAATCTCCACCAGTGCCCATTTCCCACTACCAATGTCCCCAATTTCCTTCCCTTTTCCCCAGGCCTGCCTCTTTGGCAGGGTTCTTTATCTCTTTTCTCTTTCTCTTTCTCTCTCTCCTCTCTTTCTTCTCTCTTACACATTGTGGCTTACAATACATACATTTAGAAGTTATTGTGTGTGCTCCTTTGTTTATATTCAATGTTCAGTTCTGGACTGGTATTATCATTTTCAATGATTATTAGCACACTGTTCTATTCTCCATCTTACCTAATCTCAGACTCCTACACACTTGCAGTTGATTCCACCTGTTGACAAGACTCCTGATCGGTGTTTTGCCTGGACTTTGATATTGATATCCAAGGGATATATATATATATATATATATATATATATATATATATACCAAGGACTAAACCCTTCTACCGAGATTATCTCTTATGCAAAACACTGGAGAGAGAGAGGCTGATATAAAGTAATACATCTTGATTTCATGCGCTTCATGTAATCTAGATGGTACCCTAGGTCCTTCTATCTATCTATCTATCTATCTATCTATCTATCTATCTATCTATCTATCTATCTATCTATCTCTATCTATCTATCTATCTGTCTGTCTGTCTGTCTGTCTGTCTGTCTGTCTGTCTGTCTGTCTATTTGTTGTTTGTTTATTTACTTATCTATCCCTCTCCGGTTCTAATAACTATTTCTTATCCTTTAGGCAATTAGGAAAATACTAGATCTTATAAAGGAGAAAACATTTGCCTGATTTGCCTGTACTCTCAATTGTACAAGCACATGCCTGTGACTCCTAAACCACAACTTTCACTTCGTGACCTACTTTTTTCTCCATTTTACATCAAACCCACATGGTTTGTATCCCACCTGCATG
>JAJIBD010021261.1:0-79641 GCA_021461705.1 Cryptotis parvus
CTGACCCCGGGCTCCAGGAGAACGGCTCCAGCTTTGAGGAGGGTCCCCACCCGCACCCATCCGGCGCAGGAACTCCCTCTGGCGCCATCCAGCCCGCCGCCCAGCAGATCCCTGCGCTCTTCCCACCAGATCCCTGAGCTCTTCCCACCAGGTGCGTTCCCCGGCGGCGGCTGCCCCTGACCCCGGGCTCCAGGAGAAGCGGCTCCAGCTTTGAGGAGGGTCCCCACCCGCACCCATCGGCGCAGGAACTCCCCTCTGGCGCCATCCAGCCCCGACGCCCAGCAGATCCCTGCGCTCTTCCACCAGGTGCGTTCCCGCGCGCTGCCCCTGACCCCGGGCTCCAGGAGAAACGGCTCCAGCTTTGAGGAGGGTCCCCCCCCGCACCCATCGGCGCAGGAACTCCCTCTGGCGCCATCCAGCCCGGCGCCCAGCAGATCCCTGCGCTCTTCCCACCAGATCCCTGCGCTCTTCCCACCAGGTGCGTTCCCCGGCGGCGGCTGCCTGACCCCAGGCTCCAGGAGAAACGGCTCCAGCTTTGAGGAGGGTCCCCACCCGCACCCATCGGCGCAGGAACTCCCACTGCAAGACCTCCACCCTGACCCCCTGACACCTGAACCACCCACAGACACCTCAAGAATTCAAAACCGCCGGACGCTAGGCGTCCTTGCGAATTATTCTCTCTATCTGACATAACATTAAGCTTTGTCCCCTACACTCTTTGCTATACGTCCCTAGCTGCAAAGTAATTCAGAAACCTACTAACTTTACTGGCTAGTCACCCAGAACACTCATTTTCAACCTACGATAGTCATTATGGTAAAACAGCGCAAAAGTCCTTCAAGCTCTACGATTGAAGTTATTAATACCGATGGAGTCCAGCAATAACGATGAGCTATATAACCTCTCTGAAAAGGAATTTCGTAAGCAACTGTTAAAGATGTACAAGGAAATAAAAGAAACAATGGAATACAAACTCAGTAAAAGTACAAGAGGAATTGAGCAGAATTGAGTAAATTTCAGACCAAAGTACAAGCAGAAATGACAGATATTAAAAATGAGGTAAAGTGAACTGAAAAACACAGGAGAAGGCCTCCAAAGCAGAGTAACAGCTACTGAAGAAAGAATTAGTGATCTCGAAGACGAGGTTCAGAAATTCTGTAGACAACACCAGAAGATGGAAAAAAGACTCACAATCAACGAGCAGACTACCAGAGAAAAATCGGGATGAAGCCAAAAGGAACAACATACGCATCATTGGGGTGCCAGAAGGTCAAGAAGAAAACCCTGATGAAGAAGATACTGTCAAAGCCATCATCGCTGAAAAATTTCCCGAACTGAAGAAAGCATGCTCCCAGATACAGGAGGTCGAAGGATACCAGCTAAAAGAAACCCCAATAAGAATACTCCAAGACACATCCTTATTAAAATGACAAAAGCGATAGACAGAGATAGAATACTGAAAGCAGCAAGATCAAAGAAGGAAATCACATACAAAGGAGCATCCCTGAGATTTACAGCAGACTTCTCAGATGAAACACTCCAAGCCCGAAAACAATGGTGGGATATAGTGAAAAGACTCAATGAACTCCAGGCCTCACCAAGAATTCTTTACCCAGCTAGACTTACTTTCAGATCGCGAAGGAAAGATACACAACTTCATGGATAAACAACAACTCAAGAAATTCATAGACTCAAAACCAACTCTAAAAAGAAGGATTGAAGGGTCTATTGTAAAATAAGACAACCCAAAACCACAACAACGTTAAACAGAAAGATGGCACAAAATCCAATGACAATAATCTCGCTCAACGTCAACGGTCTAAATGCACCAATTAAGAGACACAGGGTGGCAAAATGGATTAAAAAACTGAATCCAACATTCTGCTGCCTACAAGAAACACATCTGAATAACCAGAGCAAACATAGACTCAAAGTCAAAGGCTGGAAGACCATTCTCCACGCAAACAACCCCTCCAAAAAGGCGGTGTGGCCATACTCGTATCTGACAATATAGATTTCAGGCTGAAAAAGGTCAAAGGGACAATGAAGGCCATTTCTTAATAATTAAGGGGTATGTTTACCAGGAAGAAATCACACTGCTAAACATATATCGCCAAACGAGGGGCCAGCAAAATCACTTAAAGCGACTATTAATAGACCTCAAAGAAGACATTAACAGTAGCACAATAATAGTCGGAGACTTCAACACTGCCTTATCGACTATGGATAGATCGACGAGGCTGAAACTCACCAGGGAAATACTGGACCTGAAGGAAGAAATAGAAGAAAGAGAGCTGGTTGATATATACAGGGCTTTTCATCCCAAAAAAGCTGAATACACTTTTTTTTCCAGTGCACATGGAACATACTCCAAGATAGACCATATACTGAGCCACAAAGCATACCTCAACAAAATAAAAAGATTGAAATTGTGTCGACTATCTTTTCAGATCACGATGCACTGAAAATAGTAGTGAACCATACACAGAAGCAGGGAGCTAAACCAAACACCTGGAAACTAAACAGCTCACTGCTGAACAACAAATGGGTCATAGAAGAAATCAAACAGGAAATCAAAAGATTCTTAGAAACAAATGACAATGAAGATACCAACTATCAGAACTTGTGGGACACAGCAAAAGCTGTGTTAAGAGGAAAGTTCATAGCTCTGCAAGCATTCATCAGGAAAGAAGAAAGGGCCCATATAAATAACCTGACCTCACAGCTGAAAATATTAGAAAAAGACCAACAAGGGAAGCCCAACCCAGGCAGAAGGAAGGAAATAGTGAAACTTAGGGAGGAAATCAACGACCTGGAAACCAAAAAAAACAATCCGAAAGATTAATGAAACCAAGAGCTGGTTTTTTGAAAAAATTAAACAAGATCGACAAGCCACTGGCAAGACTTGTAAGGACAGGGAAAGAGAGAACCCAAATAAACAGAATCAGAAATGAAAATGGTGACATCACAACAGAAAAAACAGAAATACAAAAGATCATCAGAGGTTATTTTGAGAACCTGTATGCCACAAAACATGAGAACCTAGAAGAAATGGATAAATTCCTGAAGTCCTATAACCTCCCACGATTGAAACAAGAAGACCTCCAATACCTAAATAAGCCTATCACCATCGGGAAATTGAAACAGTAATTAAAAGTCTGCCCAAACACAAAAGCCCAGGTCCAGATGGGTTCACTGGCGAATTCTACCAAACCTTTAAGGAGGACCTACTGCCAGTCCTGTTCAAGCTCTTCCAGGAAATAGAAGAAACAGAAACACTCCCAAACAGCTTCTACGAGGCGCATATCACCCTGATACCCAAAGCAGGGAGAGACAATACAAAGAAGGAAAATTACAGACCAATCTCCTTGATGAACACAGATGCTAAGATCTTCAACAAAATACTAGCAAACAGAATCCAAAGACTCATCAAAAAGATCATACATCATGACCAAGTAGGATTCATCCCGGGAATGCAAGGATGGTTCAACATTCGCAAATCAATCAACATAATACATCACATCAATAAGAGAAAAAATAAAAACCATATGGTCCCTATCGATAGATGCAGAAAAAGCATTTGACAAGATCCAGCACCCACTCATGATTAAAACCCTCCAGAAAATGGGAATTGAAGGAAGCTTCCTCAAGATAGTCAAAGTCATCTACCAAAAGCCCACAGCGAGTATCATTCTCAATGGGGAAAAATTGAAAGCCTTCCCCTTAAGATCAGGAACACGACAAGGTTGCCCTCTCTCACCTCTTTTATTCAATATAGTACTGGAGGTACTCGCCATAGCAATCAGAGAAGAAAAAGGACATTAAGGGCACCCAGATAGGCAAGGAAGAAATCAAGCTATCATTATTTGCAGATGACATGATATTATACCTAGAGAACCCTAAACTCTCGACCCAAAAACTCTTAGAAACAATAGATAGGTATAGTAGAGTGGCAGGGTACAAAATCAATACCCAAAAGTCGGTGGCTTTCCTATACACAAATAACGAAAGAGAAGAAAGGGATATTAAGAAATTGATTCCATTCACAATTGTGCCACAGAAAATCAAATACCTAGGAATCAGCTTAACCAAGTGTGTAAAGGATCTATACAAAGAGAACTACAAGACACTGCTTCAAGAAATAAAAGAGGACACGAGGAAATGGAAACACACTCCCTGCTCATGGATGGGGAGAATTAACATTGTTAAGATGGTAATACTCCCTAGAGCGTTTGTACAGATTCAATGCGGTTCCTATAAGGATTCCCATGACATTCTTTAAAGAAATTGACCAAACACTTCTGAAATTCGTATGGAATAATAAGCCCCCACGGATAGCTAAAGCGATCCTTGGGAAGAAGAAGATGGGAGGCATCACCTTTCCCAACCTCAAACTGTACTACAAAGCAGCAGTAATTAAAACAGCGTGGTACTGGAATAAAAACAGACCGGTGGACCTATGGAATAGAGTTGAGTATCCTGACACCCACCCTCAAAGACATGATCAGTTAATCTTTGATAAAGGTGCAAAGAGTCCAAACTGGAGTAAGGAAAGCCTCTTCAACAAGTGGTGCTGGGAAAACTGGACAGCTACATGTAAAAAAATGAATTTGGACCTGTGTCTAACACCTTGCACAAAAATCAGTTCAAAATGGATTAAAGATCTCAATGTCAGACCTGAATCCATAAAGTATGTTGAAGAAAATATAGGAAAAACCCTCCACGACATCGATGCTAAAGACATCTTCAAAGGTGAAGCACCATTAGCAAAGCAACTAGAAGAAAATATAAATATATGGGACTACATGAAACTGAAGAGCTTCTGCACCTCGAAAGAAACAGTGACCAAGATAGAAAGACAGTCCGCGGAATGGGAAAGAATATTCACCCAATACCCATCTGATAAGGGGTTAATATCCAGGATATATCAGGCACTGGTACAGCTATATAAAAAAAACAGCCAACCCCATTAGAAAATGGGGAGAGGGAGATGAACAGAAACTTTGACAAGGAAGAAATCCGAATGGCCAAAAGGCATATGAAAAAATGCTCATCATCACTAATCATCAGAGAGATGCAAATCAAAACAACAATGAGATATCACCTCACACCACAGAGAATGGCCCATATCCAAAAGGGTAAAAGCAACAAGTGCTGGCGTGGATGTGGGGAGAAAGGGGACTCTCATACACTGTTGGTGGGAATGTCGACTTGTACAACCTTTTTGGAAAACAATATGGACATTCCTCCAAAGACTAGAAATTGAGCTCCCCTTTGACCCAGCCATACCGCTCCTGGGAATATACCCTGGAAAGCCAAAACGCACAGCGGAAACACAATCCGCACTTTTATTTTCATAGCAGCACTGTTCACAATAGCCAAAACCTGGAAACAACCAGTATGCCCGAGAACTGATGACTGGATAAAGAAACTGTGGTACATCTACACAATGGAATACTATGCAGCTGTCAGAAAAAATGAAGTTATGAAATTTTGCTATAAATGGATGGATATGGAAAGAATCATGTTGAGTGAAATTAGTCAGAAGGAAAGGGAGAGACATAGAATGACTGCATTTATTTGCATGGCATAAATATACTAGGTGATCTTACCAAAAGTGGAAATTACCACAAGCGGGTGGGAGTCAGAGGTTGGTTTTAGATAGAGAAGGGAACATGAGTGAATAAATGTCTAAAAGTTCTGATGCTAACATAGAACTGAGCATTAAGGACAGACAAAAAATGCAAATGATGGCTTCTAAGTGTGCACGTAGTGCAACCCACAATGTGTGGGAGAAGGAGGAGAGAGAGAGAGAGGGAGAGGAGAGGAGATAAAGAACCTGCCATTTAGGCGGGATGTGGGGGGGGGGGAATTGGGGACATTGGTGGTGGGAAATGGGCACTGGTGGAGGGCGGGGTTCTGGAACACTGTGTGACCGAAACCCCCAAGTGTGAACAACGTTGTAATTGTATATCTCACGGTGGTATAATAAAATGTTTAAAAAAAAAAAAAAAAAAAAAAAAAAAATAAACAGAGTAGTATGGTTGGTTTCTTGTACATATCACACAACAGATGATACAAATAAAGCAAAAACTATAAATTGCACTGGTGGAGGGATGAGTGCTGGAACACTGTATGACTGAAACCCAAACACAAAACGTCTTTGTGATTGTATATCTTACTGTGGTATAATAAAATTGTTTTTAAAAAAATCTGAAAAAAAAAAAAAAAAAAAAAAAAATTTGGGAATCCCGGATCCCTCCCTGCTGCAAGGAGTTATGCTCTCATGTTAGTCTTCTCCCAGTCTATACAAATTATTAAATAAACAATTGACCTTACCAGTATATGCCTCTGGAAGTTTCCTCTGATAAACAAATATTAGATACCGTAATTCTCTGGATGCACTTGTCTATTCAAATTATTAAGTGCTGAATCCGCGTGACATCAGTTTATATTAGGTCCAGCAAAAGTCCTTTGTTTTAATTTTAGCCTTTGCTTTCTTCTTGACAAGAATAAAGTAATCATGCCTAAAATGTTTATATGCCAAAGGTGAATTATTCACTCTATTATAGATTCAATATGGGGAAATTTATTGATTTATTTTTTAACAATAATATGGCATAAAATTCTAGTATGCCCCTTCTTGTTCATGTTGTAAAATCATATTTTAAAAGACTTAATATAATGATTAATAATTTAAGTGTATATGATCACATGGCAGAGCCTGGCAAGCTACCGTGTCATATTTATTTTTTTTTTGGGTCACACCTGGCAATGCTCAGGGGTTTCTCCTCGCTCTGCACTCAGGAATTACTCCTGGCAGTGCTCGGGGGACCATATGGGATGCCGGGGGATCGGACCCAGGCCGGCACAAGCCGGCCGCATGCAAGGCAAACGCCCTACCCGCTGGGCTATCTCTCTGGACCGCCGTGTCATATTTGATATGCCAAATACCAGTAACAAATATAGACCTTATTCCCATGATCTGATGGAATGGTTTGAGGCTCTTTATGTTTCTGGAGCAAGAAGGTGCCCTTGGGTTCTACTAGCATGAGACAGTACATATGGAGATGTTACTGGGGCCCGCTCTAGCAAATCAATGATGACCGGGAAGAAAGTTAAATGATCACGAAGCTAAGGCTAATGATTTATATATATAATATATATATAATAACATATATTATATATAAAATCTATACATATATAA
This sequence comes from Cryptotis parvus, assembly GCA_021461705.1. Classification (NCBI taxonomy): domain Eukaryota; kingdom Metazoa; phylum Chordata; class Mammalia; order Eulipotyphla; family Soricidae; genus Cryptotis; species Cryptotis parvus. Next base: position 7,208 of record JAJIBD010021261.1, read on the forward strand.
AATATATATTCTATTTATATGTATTAGATTATGGCTTGCTTTCAGATTAATAAATAGAATATGACAATTTGCTTCATATTTTTAATATCCAAATCCTAAAAGTAGAATATCCCTAAAAATCTCTCAACTAGATGCAAAACAATGATAAGATAGTTAAAGTTTTTAGAAAAACTAAAAAAAAAATTCAAACAGAAAACCTGAAAGAAACATAATATGAAGAACTGAAAATATGCTGCTTCTAGCATGTAAGCAGTATGGTGTATCATTATGACTATAGCAGTTCTTCTGGTTGACTTTGGGCAAGTTAGGTGACTGATGCTCCGTGTGTGTGCTAGTTAAGCACCTTATAATTATGAGTCTCTAGTATACCAGTTCTGCTTTAAACTTAAAAAATTAATTTAATTTCTAATCACTTGATCACTGACTTCCGTAGATCATCGATTTATTAGAGCGGGCACCAGTAACATCTCAATATGTCCTGTCACATGCGAGATAGTCCAGGGCATCTGCCTGCTCCAGAAACATAAAGAGTCTCAAACCATTCCATCAGGTGATAGGAATAAGGTCTATAATTGTTACTGGTATTTGGCATGGCAAATATGACACACCCCCATAAAGCAGCCGCGTGAGCCGGGCTGTGATCAGCTTTTCTGCTGGGTGGAGCTCTGAGGAGAGGGGAGTTCAGATGTGGAAAATGGCAGCCCTCATGGTATGGGGTTCCTCTGGCATCTTGCGAGGCTCTGCTGGGCTGGCATGTCAGGGCTAGAACCCACCATCCCTCCCATCCCATCCCTCTCATGATCAGCTGGGCACAGGGAGAGCAAGTAGCAACCCTGTCCCTTGTATGAGTCTCTAATATTAATTAATAAAATATTAATTTCTAATATTTTACGTATGTTGCCATGCTTTATAACAGTTGAAATATATTATATTACTGTTTTTGAAGAGGGTTTTGTTATTGTTATTGAATTTTGCATGTTGCAGATATATTTTTCTTAAATATAAGCAGCTGTTTAGATATGTAGTATTCAATTATTTTTTCCTAGTCAGTATGTTTTCATGTTAGTTATAGTTTAGTTTGAATGTTGAAGATATTTAGTTTATGTTCTCTTTGTAATTGATGTCATTGCTTTTTTACCATAAGAAAGTGAATTGTTGAATAAATCACTGAAGTCAATATTGTATAGAGTTCTTGAGTTATCCTCAATGTATTTCAAGAGTAAGAATATAACAAGAAGGTCTTTATTTATTTCTGAATTAAATTTTGGTATGATATGAAGTATTGATTTAAATTCATTTTGTTTTCTATATGGGCTAACTTGTTTTCTAACACCATTTTTCAGAGATATTTTCATTTCAGAGTTATATGCTCTTGGCTTCTTTGTAATATATTAATTTCCCTCATACATCGAGGTTAATTTCTGGTTTCTCAATTTTATTTTATTAATTTTAGCATTGTTTTTTAGCCTAGTGTCACATGTGATACTGGAATTTTTATTTATCAGTTCTTGAAACAAAATTTATACAAATACCAATATCAGAGAGATACATAAAACAAAATATTCACTTGTGTCTATCACTTGTCTTTCCCTTGTTCATCAATTTGCTAGACCGTGCACCAGTAGTGTCTCCATTTGTGTGCTAGTGTAGCCCAAGGGCATCTGCTTGCTCCAGGTCATGGGGAGGAGGCCTATTATTGTTACTGCTTTTGGCATATTGAGTACAACACAGGTGGCTTGCCAGGCTCTGCCATGTGGGCGGAATACTCTCTCTCTAGTAGGTAGGCTCTCAGTTCTTGTATTTACTGATGTACTGTACAGATGCTTTATGGCTGTATGCAATGGGGGGGGGGGCAGTAGCAGCTCTGCCTCCTGTATCTGTGTCTCTGGTCACAGCCAACAGCCAGGGAGCAGTTCATGGGCGGGTCTATCAGGCATCCCAGATGCTACAGAGATGGGGGGAAAGGGACCCCAGCTCCTTCTCCATGGAAGCCCCCAAGATCAGCATACCTGAGCTTGAAATAGGCTTCTCTGTCCCAAGCCCGGCTCGTCAGAGCCTCACTCTATGGAGAAGCCTATTTCAATAGAGTGTCAGAAGAAGACAGAGGAACCCCCCACACCAAAAAATTACAAATATTTTCATAAATATGCATACAAATAATTCTCAATAGATTATTATCAAACTAAATTTATCTACACATTTTAATTATGATTCACTATAATTAAGTGGAGTGTATTCCAGTGATATATGTATACTCCCCAATATTATACAAATCAAATAAAAGAAAAAAATTAATGAAATATTAATAGATGCAGAAATATTTAATAAGACTCAATAGCTTTTCATAATTAACATTTTTCAACAAAATGGGGTTAGGAGGTACTTAAATCACTATTAGAAAAGCCATATATAACAACAAATTCATAATGAAAGTTATGCCAAATGCAGAAAACTGAAATTCTTCTGCCAAGGTACCCAGAAGACATGCTATATTATTATTCAACACTGCCTTTCTGTATTTGCTTCAAAGCCAGTTGAATCAATGAAATATCACCAAATAATACCCTAAGTGGTTTTACTATGTTTTCTTTGGTATAATTCAAAGATCCTACTCCATATTTTTGTTATTGTGAGCGTGGGGCATGTTTTCTATATTTAAGTAGTCTTTTGTATGTGTGCTGTCAATAAATTGTGGTATCTTGAATCTATAGATTATGTGCTTTTCTTCTATTATATAATGTTGTTTGCCCCAGCTGTTGCTTGTCTTTTAGACTGAATTATTTCTCATCATTTGACCAAGACTGTTATGTTTATCGTTTTGATGTTATATTTCAATATTCCTTGTAGAACAGGTCTAGCTGTGGTATACTCCATTAACTTCTGTGTGCCTGAGAAAACAAATAAGGTGTTATTTCTTTACTGTATTTGAATAAAAAAATTTCAGGAAAATGTATTATTGGATAGAAGTTTTTATCCTTTTGGTAATGCAAAAGTGTCATTTTACTTTCTTCTCATCTTTATGTTTTCGACTGCAGAGTCTAATGAAATCCTGATGGAGGAGTGTTTGTCTGCCACAGTTTCCCTTAGAAATCTTCAATATGTTTACTTTAGAATTGACTTTTAATAATGTGTAATGATGTGTCTTGGTGTAGGTCATTTTGCACTGGGCATTCTCTCAGCTTCCTGGATATGTATGATTGTTTCTGTTCTTAGGTTTGTCTACCGCTAGTTATTATTTCTTCTGACAGTTCCTGGGATCAAAGTACCTCTCACAAATGAAGTATGTGCTCTAAGGCTGAGTCACATCCACAGCTACTTATTGTTTCTTTGAATATCATTTCGGATCATGTCCTTTCCCTTCAGTTTCTGCAATGTCCATAATTTATATCCTGTACATGCCCTGCAAATGAAGTTTAAAATTTTATACACCTAAACTTATCTTTCTAAATGTATTTTTATTCTCTTTCATTAGGGTAATTAACTCCAAATTCTGATAGCCCTGCCTCTGAAGAATTGAATCGTGTTTGGTGTCCTATGTTTTATTAAATTGCACTGAATAACCTTTTCATACCTTGTATCTATGAAAATGTAAAATATCCTTAATCTTATTGGTGACAAAATCCTTGTGCTATTCTATCAGCAATAATACATTGCACTTGATTTGTATCAGTTTAACTGATATCCCTCTTGTTAAGTTTTGCTATGATTGGTTTTCTAAATCATCTGTTTTATATTCCAACTTTATGTCAATGTGATCCCTGAGTTCAAATTTATTTTACAAGATTAATTTTACAATTCTTACTGAATTTTCATATGCATGCATTTTGGTTCATTCCTTTTGCTTTCATGTAAAGGATGTTTTGGCCTTTCCTAAGGTATGAATTCTCCTTGATGCTGGTGTGGTGGGGAGCAGAAAGGTAATCAGACTGTGAGTCATGGTCAGTCCGGGTTGCTACACAGAGTTGGGTGGAAGGAAATAGCCTATAGAAGGTTCTTTCCTGCTGCTATTCTGCCTCGGTGGCTACACCAAAATGGTATAATATGAACAGACTTTTTTTTCCCCAATTTTCTGCCTGTGTATAATAGTCATATCTCTGACTTATTTAATTTTCTAGAAAGTTCAACTTCCACGACCCTAAGTGTTAAAGTACTAAGACTCAGTTTGGGTTGCCAAGTTAATTTTTGTGCTGATAGCATTTTTTTTTCTTCTTCTTCACATTCACCAGGAATTTCACTGACACGGACTCTAATGCCCAGATTTTGTCCTCCTCCAATAGAGGCAAGTCAGCCAACAGCAATGTGACTTTTGTTACCACATACCATCCGGTTACCTTCTTCCTAATTTCATTCCTAAAGTTTACAGCCCCGAAAAAAATGTGTGGATCTACTCAGACACGTTATACTGTGGCATGGTAAGATTTTTCTTACTATGTGAGAACTTAATAAACTTATAGTTTATAGTTGTGGCTTGTTTTCATATCATGTGAATTATAGTTCATTTCTTGTTGGTCTTGGAGGGAGTATGGTTTGCTAAGCTTGATAGCTCCATCACTCCAGAAGTCTCTAAAATATTGATTTTTAAGGGGATTATGCAATGACAATTGAACAGTGTCAAAATTGTGCTACTGCATTTTCAGAACTTTTGAATAAAATTCTAGAGCTGTGTAGTAGTTTCTGACCATTCTCCCTTCTATGAGGGTCTCACAATAACTGGTCTGTGTTATTTAAATTAATTTACCTTAATAGCATAATTCACAGAAATGGGGAAATCATTTCAAAATTGCAGTGGTAATTTTGAAGTAGATTTCTAAATAAAACAGACTCTTAATCACCCATAAAGAAGTATGATGGTATGTGTGATACAATTTTCTATTATAAAGTACTGTTCAAAAAATGGTATATGAAACGGTAACAAATTATGCATATTATAATACTAATTCTCACTTTAAATGCTAAAAAATCTATATATTAAATTAATAGTTTTCCTTTATATAGCAATAGCTTTCTGCTATTTAATTTCTCATTATGCTAAAATCATGAATGTACTTATTTTAGTTACTACATTTAAGTTACATAATATAAGATCTATTGTGTATAGATCTAGAACTCCAATTTCATCTTTCATTTGAAGTTCATGACAGAAGTTTAAAAGAAACATAATTTTTAAAAAAACAATATTGCCAAATAAAGACTATTTTCTTCATTGTTTAGCATTTAACGTTGTGTGGAAAACTGATCTTACAATTCTGTGAATTCTTAGGTTAAAGTGATAATACAGTGGGTGAGGCCCTGACGTTGCATACAGCTGAATCTGGTTTGATCACCAGCATCCTGTATAGACCCCTGAGCACAGTCTGGTGTGATCCCTGAATACAAAATCAAAAGTAATTCCTGGGTATTAGGAGCAGTGTGGCCCTAAAACAAAATGACAAAAACAAACAAAAAACATGACATGTGTGTTACTCTTAGAAACCATTAGAAACTATTAGAAACCACTTAATGCTCTGATTTGTATGAACATGTCTATAAACCTAGCTTTCACCTCAAGTAGCACCTGAACGTGTGCAAAACATTTCAAAAAGAATTTCAATGACGCTTGCCTAGTGTTCACCCACTTATTTTCCTGAAGTTATTATTTTTTTTTTTTGCTTTTTGGGTCCACCCAGCGATGCTCAGGGAGTTTCTCCTGGCTCTGCACTCAGGAACTACTCCTGGCGGTGTTTGGGGACCATATGGGATGCCGGGGATCAAACCCAGGTCTGCTGCGTGTAAGCCAAACACCCTACACGCTGGACTATCACTCCTGCCCCTCCCTGAAGTTCCTACGGACATGCAACAGAAAAGAAATTTGGAAAATTCACTCCGGCTCCTGGTGTGCAGAAGCAGTTCTAAATGATAGTCTTTAGCAGTCTTTAGCAGGTTGTTTTTCATCTCAGTTTGCAATGCATAACATCCTAAGATGCATATGATGACTGGAGGTTATTGAAAATGTAATCAACACTGTCTTGCCCTTAACCTCCCTCAGGAAAAGAGCAAAGCAATCCGGCCTTGGGGAGAAACAAATGCAATGTGAGGAAAGGCTTAAAAATAGCTCATTTATGTAGTTATTACAGCTGATTTCATTTGCACTGAAACATCATCCATTTCATATCATTCTCACTTCTGGGTTTTCAGAGCACAAATTAATTCCTTGTGGATAAGTGCTGATGCTATTTATTATAGAGCACCTATTAATAAATCATATTAAGCTATAGAATTAATTATATAACCCATTTGGGGGTAATAAAATCAGCCACTTTCAAATGCTATTTGGAAAATATCTGAATATATAACCGTCACATTTTTGTTGGTGTTTAGCATCATTGAATCAATTTTAGATTTTGTTTTTTTCTATAGCAAAGAAAGTCAAAATATTTCCAAATCTTATTATTTTATCAATGCATAATTTCAGACTTCAGCTGAGTTATCAAAAGAGATGACAGCTTGAATAATTTCAAAATTGAGATATCTTAATTTCAATTTTAATATCACCTATAATAATTGTGATCCCAGGGGGCTCACTCTGGAATGAACCCAGAGCCACGGCAGAGCCTGGCAAACTACCTGTGGTATATTTGATATGCTAAAAGCAGTATTAATTGATCTCATTCCCAACGAATGGAGACATTACTGTCGCCGCTCTCGAGCAAACCAATGAACAATGGGAAGACAAGTGACATGTGACAAGTGATAATAATTGTGATGCTACTTCCATTGATGCTACGGACTTACCTAGCTGTATAATGGTTCAAATCGTGAGAGATCCTAACAGTTTATAGGAAACTCTCTTGTTTATTGTATTATCAAACAGTAGTATCTCTGCATTACATACAAACATTCATGAGCAGCGTGTGACCCATTCACCAACCCTCCTACAAAAATAACCAGTAGATTGACAGACATACGGGGCAGAGCTACCATGCAGCTCTCCCCATGTCCTCTGACCACGAGGCATCCAAAAGGGAGGACAGGTTCTAGTCTTGACCCACCTTCCCAATTGGGCCTTGGAAGAAGCCAGAGGAACCTTGCTCACCACAATCACAGCCTTTTTCAAGGTCCAAACTCCACAGCTCCTTCCTTCCTTCCTTCCTTCCTTCCTTCCTTCCTTCCTTCCTTCCTTCCTTCCTTCCTTCCTTCCTTCCTCCCTCCCTCCCTCCCTCCCTCCCTCCCTCCCTCCCTCCCCTCCCTCCCCTCCCTCCCTCCTTCCTTCCTTCCTTCCTTCCTTCCTTCCTTCCTTCCTTCCTCCCTCCCCCTCCCTCCCTCCCTCCCTCCCTCCCCTCCCTTCCCTCCCTTCCTCCCCCCCTCCCTCCCTCCCTCCCTCCCTCCCTTCCTTCCTTCCTTCCTTCCTTCCTTCCTTCCTTCCTTCCTTCCTTCCTTCCTTCCTTCCTTCCTTCCTTCCTTCTTCCTTCCTTTCTTTTCCACTTTAGCCAACATTCATTGTGAGATGCTTACTTTGCACCACTTCAGAAACTTAGCCCCATCACCATTGACTATCTATTCATTAATCTGGGATTTTTTTCTCTGGTATATCAATTCTATTCCATTTGTCTAGGATCTATCTCTATTTTCACATTACACAGCTTCAATTAGTATAGGTTTATAATCAACTTAGGAAAAACATCCCTCCTATAGTATATTTTCTTAGAACAACTTTGGTTTTTCAGAGAGTTTTATTTTTATATCAAACTTAAGTAGAGTTTGTGCTAAGTCCTTGAAGAGTCACTCCAAATGTGTTGGGGATAGCCTTGAGCCTGTTAACCTCATTTGGACTCAATTAACCTCCCCAGTTATCTTATGTCCAAGTACAATCACACTGGGCAGTCATATTTCAAAAAGTGTATTTTAGAGGAATTTATTATGTAACAAGATATTTTCCAATAAAAAGCATGTCATATTTTTTTCAAGCTTTGTTTGTGAGAACTCCCAGCCTGGAGTACCCTCCCAGCTAATAAAAATGTTTTTATGTTTATTTTGGTTTGGAAGACTATATTAATAGGAAAGGAATATTCACCTGTCTTTTTTTTCCTGAAATTAAATACAAGTGATAAATTCTATCATACACTGTGGAGGAATACACACTCTAAGGTATGTAAAGTTCTCTTCTTTCTAGACACCTCAAATGGTTTAATAATACTAAAATATATTTACATTTAATGGCACAAGTTCTAGAGATAATGATAAAGCAAAGGTATTTTTATACTATTTAATTAGGCAATTCAATAGCTTAAAGTTTTAATGTTGAAAGTCACACGTGAAGGAAATATTGACATATTTAGCAATTTATATATATATATATATATAATGATAATATACAAGGCAAAAGAAAAATGAATGGGAGCTATAAAACCTAAGTTTATAGCTAAGGTGCTAAAAAGTCTTGAACTTTTTAACTGATGGAGTCAGGAAATTCCAGCAGTTCTTTCAGTCACTCATGAGTATATAACTATTTTTTTTCTCCCTCCCTATTTAACCATATGAAATTAGCATAGTTATGGGCAAAAATTTTTATAGTAATTCTTTCTTAATTCTGAAAATACATATAAAACATTTTCTATAAACTTTAACTTTATGCCTGGCATTTTATACTGAATAAAACATTGTATTCCCTTTAGCAATCTGCAAAACATTAGGGGGAATTCAGAAGCAACATAAATAATGCCATGAAAAATTCTGAATAGCAAAATTAGTAAGTCTAACTTTTGCAATTTGGAGAATAAGATCTCATGATATTTTTGAATCATACAATTAAATAAGTGAATACTTTTCTTGAGAGAGTTAAAAATTTTAATGCCACATAGTCCAATATAATCTCTTTACTGACTAATACCTCAGCCCATCTTAGATTTTCTTTGTTTATATGGAACACACAACTTATCGTGCTAGAATTATGTTAAAAAGACTATTCACTCTTTAACCCCTGTGCCATTTGCAGTAGCTTTGAATTGCTTGTTTCACATCATAATTTTAATTCATTAGCAACCTACACAATTCGGTCAGCCTCAGCAGTGCTAGGTAATGATTCTTTGTTAACATACTCTATCTCCCTGTATAAACGAATCATTATTTTTTCTCAAGAGCCATTGTCTCCTAACTTCATTTAATAACATTTTTATTTTGTGATTTTTTTTTGTTCAACGGTTTATATCTCACTCCAAGTCACATTTGCCTGGCCTAGAAAAAAAGGGGAGGGCAAAGAAAACATGTCTAATTATGGTTGAAATTCCACTTTTACTCTTAATAGTTTGTGGTATATGTGGCGGTCAACATTTCTCTTAGTGCAGACTTAAATTGAAATGAATTTGTTCCCAACAGAGCCCCAGCAGCTGAAGACCTCCACACTCCACAATTGCCTATGTTCAGTAACAAAATCACCGTGTTCAAGTCAGGAGTTCCACTGCTTGGACGAGCTCCACCCAAAAAATTAATCTGCTAAAAACCTTAGAAATGAAGCCTTTTGAATTTCTAGGACCTTGTGTTACAATAAATTGCTTTTCCTTTAGTTTCAGGAGCACTTCTAGCTTATTGGGTACAAGAGATTGTACAGGAGATAAGGTGCTTGCAAACAGCCAACTATTATTTGATCCTGGGCAATGGACATAATCACCTGAGCATGGACAGAAAGTGACCTGAGTGCAAAGCCAGAGAGGCAAGTTCTGAACACCACTGGGCATTACTGAAGCAAATACACAATGACAGCATAGTTAGGACTTATAAACAAAAAGAGGAGGGGTTGTCCCAAGGCCCCGGGCTCAAGGAAACTCTTGTGGACTTCACGGCCCTAACAGTACTTGGGGAGATCAGGGGGTAAGCATAGCAGTAGGCACTGGAGTCTAGCAGCTTCCCGACAGTACACACAACCCATTAGGGTCTCCGGCCCTGTCCAGGCCCTATGCCATTCCCCGGACCCATCAACAGACAAGAGAATAAGACCAGACGTTCCTCAAGGTTAATTTGTTATTCATCTTCTGCTACATTTTTCTCCACCTTCTGCTCCCTGCAGGCACTTCTGAATCTCTCCAGGCAGGTTGCTCTCTTGGGGCATCTGAACATGCTCCTATTTCAGGGTCTCTCTCTGCTAGAAGTCTTTGTTCAGGGCATCACCTTTCCTGTCCTCTCTCAGGACCTCTCTTTTCAGGGCCTCCTTCCTTAGGTCCTTTCTGTTCTGGGCTTTTCTCTTCAGGGCCTCTTTTTGTCTTAACTCCTCTGTCTATCTATGTCCCTGTCTCTCTCTAGTTCCTTAAGTTTCACTGTTTTGTCCTGTTGCCTCTGTTTCTCTGTGTCTCTATTTGTATTTCTTTATTTCTCTGTTTGGTCCTGTTGCCCTGTTGCTCTTTAGCCCTGTGGCCCAGTGGCCTTGGTGCTAGCCCTTCAGCCCAGTCACCGGGTCTTGTGGCTCTGGTGTTGGCCCTTGGGCCTAGGCATCAGGAGCAGCTTCTCTTCCCTAGTGTTGGCTATGTGGCCAGGCACCAGAGGGCCCATGGTCCAGGTACTAGCCTTACAGCCCAGGCGCCAGGGGCTGCTGGTCTCTTCGTCTGGAAGACCTGGATGCTCTCCTGGGCCCCTAGTTATGGTCTCAGGCCAGGTTCAGAATCCTGGCCCCAACAGCTTAACAGTCTTCCCAACTGCTATAACCTTATAGGTATTGACCATTTAAGGGATGTTCTCTAACAGCAGAGAAAGTATCACAATAAAATTACAATAAAATAAGGGGGAGGGAAAGTTACAACACAATAATGTACTGATAGCAATAATATTATAGTAAAATCATTTATTATTATAAAAATAATAATAAATGTGCCCAGCCACTCATGAGGCCCAGGAGGGATGGCGGGTTCTAGCCCTGGCTCGCCACCCCAGCAGCGCCCGCAAAAAGCCAGATGACCCCCTACTCCATGAGGGCCTCCTTTTTCCACATTTCGGACTTCCCCCTCATCAGAACTCCACCCAGCAGAACAGCCTATTACTGCCTGCCTCCAAGCGACCGCGTGGTTTATCAATAAATGCTGGATTTAAAGATGACTACAAGAGTATGCTACCCGCAGAGCCTGGCAAGCTACTCATGTCATATTTGATATGCCAAATACCAGTAACAATTATAGACCTCATTACCATGACCTGATAGAATGGATGAGACTCTTTATGTTCCTGGAGCAAGCAGGTGCCCTTGGGCTCTACTTGTTGAGACAGGACATATGGAGATGTTACTGGTGCCCGCTCGAGCAAATCTATGATGAACGGGAAGACAGTGATACAGTGAAAAACATTTATTGATCACAATAAAATTCATTTGGGATAATTTATTTGTGTCCAAAACATATATGTACTCCTATGCTCTATACTATAAGGTTTAGCATATTCTATAGGATTCTGGTCTTTAAAATAGTTCAAAAAGTACTATGGACAGACAGTGTATATTTAACTATAACTGAAATACTAGTCAAAATGTACTGGATTCCTAATTGCTTAAAATATTTTGCATAAAGTGAAAACAATTAAGTGAAAGACTATTTTATCATTAAACTACAATCTAGTTGGGAAGATGTAAAAACACATATAAAGTCAGTTATATAAAGTCAGTTCAAAGTTTGTAAGGATATGTAAACCTTAACTAAAGGATCAAATCTGGCCCACAGCTGTGCCACTCATCCCATGTGGAGCAGCCCGTGGAGTTTTGGAGGACAGTAAGCAGCTCACCCCCTAACTGAGTCCAACATAGCTCCTAGGGATAGCAGACACACGTGGAGAGGTAGTGCTGGTCAGACTTGGAGCGGGGATTTGGGCTCCTCCACATCCATGTCAGTGGGTGTGGCTATGGTTAACAGCCTCCACAGCCAGTAAAGCTGGACAAGAGACAGACCTTGTCCAGTCTGCACCACACAAAAGGCTTAGATAATAATGAAGGTTAGGACTCGGTTCTTCCCAGGATCTTTCACATTTATACATTGCAATGATCATTGTAGTTGCAACAAACTGGGGAGGTTGATGGGGAATGTCACACTAGAACTCACTCTTGAATATACACATAGAGACATCATAAGCCATTAATATCTGTAGGGCAAGCCACAAAGTGTAAGAGAAGAGAGAGAGAAATACTGAGACAGAGACAGAGAGAGAGAGAAGTTACCTGTTATAGGTGCAGGCTGGTGTTGGGTGGGAGTGTTGGGACATTGGTGGTGGGAATGGGGCACCGGAGGTGAGCTGGGTGCTGGAACACTATATGACAGAGACTCAATTATGAGCATCCTTGTAATTGTATATCTCACGGTGGTATAATAAAAATAATAATGAAAAAGAATCAAATCTGGACCTGGAGTGATAGTATGGTGGGTAGGGCATTTGCCTTGCATTTGGTCAACCCAGTTTCTATTCCTGTCATTGCATGTGGTCCCCTGAGCACTGCCAGGAGCAACTCCTGAGTACAGAGCCAGGAGTAAACTCTGAGTTGGGCGGGTGTGACTCAAAAAGCCAAAAATAAATCTAATGTAATGCAAAGGAGACGGTTAATTTTTATTCTTTGATTAGCTGCTTATTTATCTAATTTTCATATACATGGTTTAATGAGTATTTGCACTGTGAACTGAAGGTAAACAGAAGCAGACTAGCCCATCACCAGTGGTGTCTTTCATATGAAGAACTACCAGAGATTACAAGAGATATAACATTTTTCTCTACTCTTTGGAGTTTAAGTTAAGTCACTTTTAACAAATCAATAAGATAAATACAAACTTAAATGGACTAAGTTCTGGGCATCTGAGCAGGCCTCTTCATATACATATCAGAGATAATCAAGAAGAAATTAATATACTGCAGGTAGTTTAGATCTCCTTATATATCATGTCCATCTAATTGAACTGAAAAAGTGCTTGTGTGTATTTGGAGTAACAGTTATAGGGAGACTGAGAAGTATGTTAAATTGAGTATCTCCCTCACCAATATATGAAGGTTTCCTCCTTCTCAAGCTCACCCCCATATAATTTCAGTTATGTGTCCAGAGACTGCTTTTTTATTACATGTATGATTTCTTTCTCTATAGTACCTTACAGTGTACAATTTTTTTCTTTATTTTTCACATGAGCTAGATCATCTAGTATATGGTTGCTACTATATGTTTAAACTTATTTCTTTAGTAGGATGCCTTCTAGATCTATCCATGTTAACACAAAAGGCTCAATTTCATCTTTTCTTGTAGTTGAGTACCATTCCATTGTTCACTGTCTATATATACCAGAACTTCTTCAAATGTTCACCTGTTCATCTTTTTGTGGGAATTTAGGTTGTTTTCAAATCTCCAGAATTTGACTATTGTAAATATTAAAACAGTTAACTTAGATTTGTATATAACTTCTTCACTTCACTTGTCTTCCTGTTGCTCATCGATTTGCTTGAGCAGGCACCAGTAACATTGCTTGCTCTAGGAACAGAAAGAGCCTCAAATCATTCTTTCAGGTCATGGGAATGAGGTCCATAATTGTTACTGGTTTTTGGATTATCAAATAAAACATGGGTAGCATGCCAGGCTGTGCCATGTAGGTGGTATACTCTCAGTAGAAGATCTGTATATATCTTTACAAATCATGTTTTGTGTGATTGTGATAGATACAAAGGTGTAAAATTACTACACATTTTTTAATATCCCCACACTGTGTGTTTACAGACTCTGAACTAGTTTAAATTTTCTTTAATACATGTTTCACTTTTTTATCTTCTATTGTGTTGTTTTTCTTTTTTTAATTGGTTATAATTTTAATAGTCAATTAAAATCCATACTCATTAAGTATATTCTCATGGTCAACTGTGTGCCTTCTACTGAAGCTTATATTTCAGTTTTCCTTAGTGTTTAGAAGAAACACTATTTTATTTTTAGTTTTTATTTTTGGGTCACCCCTAGTGGTGCTCAAGGTTTCCTGCTGACTCTGTGTTCAGAGAATTTCTTCTAGGGTGCTTAGGGAACCATATGTAGTGTTTGGATTCTAATCAGGGCCAGCCGCATGCAAGACAAGCAGTTTTTTACTGTTGTTCTTTGGGTTTTCTGCTTTGTGTGTGTGTGTATGTGTGTGTGTGTGTGTGAGAGAGAGAGAGAGAGAGAGAGGAGAGAGAGAGAGAGAGACCTGCCAGGTGTTATGCCTTACCATGATTCTGTGCCCAAGGAATAATTCTGTTGAGTTTTGAGAGAACATATGGAATTCCATGTCTCGAATCCTGGTCAGATACAGGTAAAGTAAGCACCTACCCACTGTAATCACTCTCTCTGGCCCTGTAGATTTTTTGAATGAAGTCACCAATGTTTTCATGTTGAACGGGCTTTTTTATACATAGTTAATATTAAGCTTTGTCAGAAATATGTTTTGCCAATATTTATCCCATTTCATTTGCTTTGTTTTTTCATTTAATATAATGTTTTTGGCTTTGCCGTACATGGGCTTCACTAAATTGAGTCAATGTCCTATTCTCTTTTATTGAAAGTTTTGTGCCTGCTGTTATAAACAGGTCTTGAACCTTCTCACAAACTTATCTTTCCTTACATTGATGTGGTGTAATACATTCACTGACTTGCATATTGTGAAATATTCTTTCACCCCAAATAAGATTAATTTGGTCGTGGCATGCAATCCTCTTAATGTGTTAATAGAATTTGGTCTTTTAAGATTTTGTTGAAGATTTTTATTTGTAACTTCATCATAGATAATATATTAGTATCTGCGTTGCAAATCATAGTGGCCAATGGAAGGGAGAGAGAGAGTGAGAGAGGGAGAGAGAGAAAGAAAGATGGAGAGAGATAGAGACAGAGAGAGAAACAGAGAGAGAAAGGCTGGGGTAGGCAGTAGACAGCAGGAGGTAAAAGGGGGACATTGGTGGTGGAATTGTTCACAGTGGAGGGATGAGTGTTGAAACATTGTATGAAAGAAGCCTGGTCATGAACGGCCTTATAATCGCATCTCGTGGTGATTAAATTAAAAAAAATGAAAAAAGTTTCATCATGGATTTTGGACTATGATTTTCCTTTTTGTTGATATTTCTGTCTGATTTCATTATCAGATTACTATAACTCTAATAAAGGCTTAGAAAAAATCAAATTCTTAATTTTTTTGATAGGGATTGAGAAAGTTGTGTAATAAATGTTTCTAATAACCCGTGAGTAAAACCAATTTGGACCTAGTCTGTTTTGTTTGTTTGCCTTGGGCCTTGCCCAGCAATGTTTAGGTCTTGCTCCTGACTCTGTACCCTGGGTCAGTTCCTGGTGGGACTCAGTAGAGTCATATGAGGTCAGGGTCAAACCCAGGTTGACTGCACAGAGCAAATGCCGTAAGAGTCCAGTACATCACTGAACTCTTGAGTTTTTGTTTTGGGGTGACTTCTGATTGCTATTTAAATTGCTTACTTGTAATTAGCATCTTCTGATTTTCTACTTCTTATTGATTTTATAGTTGGAAGATTTAATGGCTCTAAAATTTCATTCATTTTAGAACCAACGCAATGACAAACATTTTCATAGGGTTCTGTTATATATTTTCCTATTTCTGTGTTGTCAGTTGTACATAGTCACTTTTTATTATGATTCTGTTTATTAGGGATTTTTTTTTTTATTTCTATGTAAGTCTTGCTAAAGACTTGTCAATCTTGTTTATTCTTTCAAAGAGCCAGCTCTTGGTTTCATTGATTTTTTTATTGACTTTTTGATTTCTATTTCATTTAGCAGCACCATTAGGGTCAAAGCATTAGATTCCAGTAGCAATGTCTGCCCTGGTGACAACAATCAAAATCTCCAGATATTGATAGATTACCCCAAGATGACCAAAATGCCCTAGATGAGAATCAATATATTTCACTCATTGAAACAATAATAAACCTGAATATCTTTGTTTTAGAATGATTTTATATAAGACATTTTTAACCTAAATAGAAATGACTGTGAGGTGTTGGGGAGGTTTCATATTCATGTTGAAAATATATACATCCCTAGGAAATCATAAAAGTATAATGTGTGAAAGTTCAGTGTCTTCTAATGGTGATATTACAAAGAGAAATTCCATTTGCTGATGGCTATGTTTAGAAAATAGCAATCAGTAAATACAAGAAATATCATTCCTGAATATTTAATATATATTTATTTATTTACAATTATTCTATGATTGTATTTTAATATTTGCTCATTATTTATTTTTGTATTCAAGCCCATGACTTTCAAGACAAAGGCAATATAAAATATCAGAAAATTATATAAATTTAATGCTATAAATGGCCCTGAAAACTATTTTTAGCCATAAGATATTAGAAAGAAGTAGATGAATTAATTATATAGTAAACATATGGGAAAATTAACAGATTAATATGGTTACTTACAATTTTTAAAATAGTAATAAAACGCATGTTCCTTGTATTTAAAAACGATGTCACAAAAGAGTAGTAATGGAACATTTTTTTAAATTTGTTAAGTTTGTATAATTTCCATGTGAATAATCAGACAAAATACACTTGAAATTTTGGTTAAGATAAAATAAATAAACAACTGCTCTACCTCCAATAATAATTATCAAACACAAAAAAATAGGCCACTGATTTTCAATTATTAAATAATGAGGTGTTCAGAAATCTTACTTATGGGAAAAGGAAATGCACAGATTGTCAACTTACTAACTGAATTATCTACCTGGAGACCATTTCTAAACCGTGTAAAATCAAATCGAGTCTATAAAGTATGGAAGTTTTGTTGAGGTTAATGGAAAATAATTAGGACTTGTAGTTATTGAGGACAGGGAAATAGAGGTAGGGGTACTAAGTAAGAAGAACTCCAGTTCAAATATTCTTCATAAATTGGAATGTGATTTCCTCAAAAAATGTTTGGTCAAGAACTCAGCTGCTAATATGTTTTAGGAAACCTTAGAAATTCAATCAAAATAAAAGAGGTTGAGGTATATGGAGGGGTTGAAAGTATATGGAGATCCCGTATATACAGTTGTTCAGAGATATTCGAGTTTAAACCACTCCAAAGGAAAGATTCATATTGTATATTATGAGGGGGTTAGAGGGAAACTCAGGTCATTGGAGGGAAGAGGCACTGGTAAAGAGATCAATGTTGAAAATGTTGAAACATGTATGCCTGAAAATCAATAATAACTTTGTAGTTCATAAAGGTCAATATAAAATTTCCAGAAATTCAGTAGGGTTTCCTGCAAATATCCTGAAAAGATAAAGCTATTGGTGTTATTTATTTAAACCATATAGAGTATATAAAATAAAAAAATCACCTTATGATACAAACTCAAAATATAAGTTTATATAATTTTATTTAACAAAATCTTTTAAGGTTTCTAGAAGAGAAATAACAAAATATATACACTGATTATGAAAGACAAAAATAAATGAAATATACACTTATTAAGATGAAATTCTTCCAAAATTAATGTAATCTTATCCACATTCAGCAACTTTAGTTTGCTTGTTTGGTTTATTTGTGTTATTTTGAAAGCAATTAATTATATAATTAATGATGAACAATTCATAGGAAAATCCAATGGCTGTATTAAAGCCAATTCAATAAAAAAAGAAAGTTAAGAAGACTTGCATAATACAATTACAAGGCACACTTAAACCTATAGCAATGAGGACAGTAGGTGTAATATAAAGACAGAAATAAAGATCAATAAAACATAATAGAAAGTCCCCAACAGAAGCAAATGAAAGGCCGATTTATTTTCAACAGAAGTACAAAGATAAATCAATGCTGTAACTGCAAAGTGTAATATTGGACAACTAGATAAATGTATAAGAGGCAAAATATTTTCACCTCCAAGTTATACTATTTATATTCTTTTAATTTGTAACATTGTAAACTTAGTGCAAATGATAAAGTCATACATAGTATAAAATGATATAAAATTCTTTACCTTAGAGACAACAGTGCGTATTAAATATGGGAAATGAGTTTAATACCTGGCACATCACTCTGCCCTAAACACTGCATGAGCGTGACCACACTGTCTCTGCACTCACATCTCCCCATTAAAAAAAAAATGACAAGTACAAGAATGCATTTAGTGTCATTATTCACTTGTATCATTTGTCTTCACATTGCTCATCGATTTGCTCGAGCAGGCACCAGTAACGTCTCCGTTCATTGGGAATCACTTGATCACTTGATACTTGAATCCCGTTATTCATCGATTTGCTCAAGCGGGCGCCAGTAACATTTCCATTGGACCCTATCACGTGCCAATGTAGCCCAATGGCATCTGGTTGATTCAGGAATATGAAGAGCCTCAAACTGTTCCTTCAGGGTCTTGACTATGTGGCCGCCCACCTACAAGATGGTCAGACTTCCTAATCTTTTGACATCCCTTGGCATCCAGTCGGTAACAGCTCTAGTCCAGCGGTCGTCTCCAAATCTCATTACATGTACTGCCCATCTGATTTTCGATGCATTGGCAAACAAGACAGCATCCCTGATTCTGGAATAGCGATGGAGGCTGGAACTCCAGATTCCTTCTCTCACTTGAGTGAGGCGTGATATTCTAAGCATAGCTCTTTCGATTCCTCTCTGGGAGACCCAAATAGCATTCTCATCCTGCTTTTCTAGGGCCCAGTCTTTGAGGCGTATGTTGATGCAGGGAGATTCGTTGGGAATGAGTTCCATTATTGTTACTATTTTTGGCATATCAAATACACCATGGGAAGTTTGCCAGGCTCTTACTCAAGGCAATTCAAATAAAAACTACAATGCTTTAACATTGCACACTATTTAAAACAATTTTAAAATGCTGGCATGATATTGTTACAGATAAAGAGAATCATGGAATATCTGCTAGATATTACTGGAAGAACCATAAGGCACAGCCACGTTGGAACAACATAATTCTAAAAATTTAAACACAAAAAGTCCAACTTAAACAAAAAATCCGGCCCAGGTATGCTGAACCAGAGACTCTCAGACATGGGGCAGAGCTGCTACTTGCTCTCCCTGTGCCCAGCTGCTCATGAGGCACCCGGGAGGCATAGCGGGTTCTAGCCCTGGCCTGCCACCCAGCTGAGCCTCACAACAAGCCAGACAACCCTCCCCTACTCCATGGGGCCTGCCATTTTCCACATCTGGACTTCCCTCTCGTCACAACTCCACCCAGCAGACCAGACTATCACAGCCAGGGTCGCGCACTAGCAGCTGCGCAGTTCATCAATAAATGCTTTATTTAGAGGTGACTACAACAGTATGCCACCCGCACGGCAAGCCTGGCATGCTGCTCGGTAGTATTTGATATGCCAAATACCAGTAACATTTATATTAGGTCATTCCCGTGACCTATTATAATGGTTTGAGGCTCTCTATGTTCCTGGAGCAAGCGGATGCCTTTGGTCTACTCGCATGAGACAGGACATATGGAGATATTACTGGTGCCCGCTCTAGCAAATAGATGATTTACGGGAAGATAGTGATAGTGATAGTGAAACAAAAAATGTTTCTCATAAACTCAATCCTGATGAAAAAATGCTTTCACAAAATGACATAAATATCATTTTTTACTGTTTTTAGAGTTTTTAATAGACAAAAATATCAAAGCTTATAACAAATTGGGGTATTTTTCATATGACAGAACATTAGTTAACAATAGTTGAAAACACGGTTATTCTTTTGGTAACCCTAAGGGTGAATCTCCAAAACATTGTGAATGAAAAATGACAGATACTAGAATAATAAGAAGAGTTTCATTTATATGACTTTCTAATAAAGATGCAAATGGGCCATATTAACTTAAAGAAATCTATAATTATGCTTCGCAGAATGACCTAATACAGTGATGATGAAATTATTTTACAAGTTGGACAAGTTGCTTTCAGAAGAGATGAATATGTAAATGTTGAGATGTTGATTACATTTATTACATGACATATACATTGTTGAAGAAATTGGAGACAGCCCAAAGTCCTGAAGAGCCTGTCTGCCTGACATGCTCAGCTCTCTGGGTTTGATCCCAAAGCACAACTGCTGTAAGCGTAGTGGCCACAGAAACATGCTAGGGAGGAGTTTAAAAAATTAAATGAGAAAAAAAAAAAAGAAAAGCAAAACAATAGAAAGCTATAGGGACAGTAGCTACCTTAAAGCTATAGGGACAGTAGCACATACTCAGCACAAACTGAGTGTGTGCTCTTCATTTTGGAGGCTTGTCTTTGGTCCCCAAGCATCACAAGGGCTAAAGCTGGATTACAATCCAGAAAAAGCCTCCAGGCACTGGTGATGAGGCCTACAAACAAAGTAAAAAGCAAAAATAGGTATTTGAATTATATGCTTAAGAACTGCTTATTAAATTGCCAGTTTTCAGAGTAAGAAGCACGTAAGCAGCAATAGAGTCAATTGTTAGAAACAGAATTCAACTGCCCATCTTATTAAAATAAAGTTATTGAAATATAGTTATGCAATATACTGATGCAAATTATACTTAAAATATAGGAATGGATTAATTTTAGTTTAAAGAAAGCCATACTTGAGATAAGCATGCACTATATTTTTATTTGTATTAAGTTAAAAAAGACAAACCTATTTTGCCTTCTTTTTTTACTAAAAGTGTTTTGCCTTCTTTTTTTTATTAATACTAAAATAATGTATCATTGACTTGACTAATATGTATATGTGGTTGATATAAAATTGGTCCTTGCATGTATATTTAAAGCATAGTGAGTATCTGTAAGTTACAGTCAATGGAATAAAAAAGAGAATGAGCTGGTGGGATAACAGCAATGTTGTCTCTTGAATTAGGTGGTGACAATATGCTTATGTTCTTCTTTTAAAATTTTAAATGATGGTCTTGAAGGTGACCAACCTGGGTTTGATACTTAGTACAACAACATGATCCGTGAGTGCAGTCAGGGATAAACCTTGATATCATCTGCTGTGACCTTAAAAGCAAAAACAAAATTAAAGGGGGCAAATGTTATAGTGAAGGTAAAGCACAAGCTTTGCTTGTGGTGCAGATTCCAGTTCAATCCTCAGCACAACCTGATTGTCTGAACTGTCAGGGTGTATTTGACACTGACAGGTCACCTTACAAGGTGACCTGTCAGTCACCTTACAGTCCTGCGTCACAGGACCAAGCGCTACAGCATTAGACCTTCCAGTGTGCGACCAACCCAAAGTGAGTAGTTCTGACCCCCTGAGGACTTGGGAGGCTCAGGAACTTTTTTAAAAGTAATAACTGTTCATACAAATACTTTACAAATATTTCTATTGTATCTTTTTTCTTCAATAATGTTTGTTCTAAAATTTTAATCTAAAATAAATATTTCTAATTCCAAATTTAAGGTATTATAATAAATTAGCAAAGAAATCATGTCAACTATTTAAAAAACAATTGTTTGGGCTTACCAAAGAAACAAGATAGTGGCTTAGTATTTAAAACATATATTAATGCAAAGCGATGTTTGAGAAATATTTTTGAGAAATATTTTACATATTTCTCAAACATATGTTTGAGAAATATTTTACAGTATCTTAATGATACATTATTCCAATAGAATTCTAGACCTATTTGCAGTAAAAGTTACACTTAGCATAGACTAAATAAAATGAAATAACATAAAATGACTTAAATTTTAAAAATTAAGTATATAGATAATAAGTGAATATAACAGAAAAGAGATGAAGAAATACATAGGAGCTACACCACTTTATAGAGGATATTATAAAATGTAAACATTATATAGTATTTATAATCCATTAGAATTAATGAGGAATTTATTGAAATCACTGCATGTAATGTAAATCTATCTAAATAAGAACACAAATGAAGTAAAAAGCAAAAAATACTTTACTATATTTAAATATATCTATATAAGAACACAAATGAAGTAAAAAGTAAAATAGAATCAGAATAGCAACAAAAATGCCATGTATTTAGAAATCAACTAAATCAAATATAAACAAAATGTGTTTGAAAAGATAATACAAGTTTCCAAACTAGACAAGAATATCAAATTAAACAATATGCTTTTTGAGTGAATACAAAAGCCCAATGTTTGCAAAATGTCAATTAATCTGCAATCCCAATTTCACTCATGCTAAATTCTTAACATTTGTCTACTAAAATTGAGTAATCGGTCTTTGCTTTAGTAAGAAGAATCTAAGACCTAAGAATTGAAGTTATATTGGGGCCGGAGCGATAGCCCAGCGGGTAGGGCGTTTGCCTTGCACGCGGCCGCCCATGCCGCCCGGTTCGATCCCCGGTAGCTCATATGGTCCCCGAGCACCGCCAGGAGTAACTCCTGAGCGCAGAGCCAGGAGAAACCCCGAGCATTGCCAGGTGTGACCCAAAAAGCAAAAAAAAAAAAAAAAAAAAAACCAAGAATTGAAGTTATAATTTCAAAGGTGAAGACAGATACTGAAGATACACACTATCACACATTTTAAACCTGCCATGTAATTGTTAACAGAAGTGAATTTTCCTGGGCTGGTAGGTTCTTGAGAAGTGCATGCAAGATTCGTATATAAAACTCAAAGATTGAGAGTTAGTTTATCGTATTGAAAAAATTAGGTGAATGCTTCCAGGTCCCTCCCCAGATGACCAGGCCTCTCCTTTACCCCTGAGCGACACACAGGGGTGCCTGGTCCCATGCTACCTGGTCCCATGAGCAACTTTCCTGTCCTGCCCACACAGCCAGGACTTGCCTCCTCTGAACTATGTCACTGGTCCTGTCCAGCACAATCCCGCCCCATCCCACACACTATACTTGCCGCCTTGAGCGCATTCACTGGTCCTGTCCCGAAAGTTTTCCTGTGAACAATTTTCTTGTCTGGTCTGATGCACTCTCCTCTCCTCCCATGAACCATGGCTAACCCTGTCCCTGCACTGCTCTCTATATGGTGTAACTTCCCGGAGATGACCACGGCCACCATGAGGACCACATCCCTGTACTCATGCCTTGCTGGCCTTCACAGCTGTACCCAACAGCTCCTGTTGCCTAGTCTCAGGTTTCCTACTCTCTGCTGGGGCCACCTGCGCGTGGACGAGAGCCCCGGGTTCAGCACTTTATCCCCTCCTGGGCATTCAGCCCTGTCTGGGTTCTGCCCCTATTGGCCCTGATATGCCTGTACGAAGTCCTGACCAGATTCACACAGTCCCACCTGATCTGGAGGTCTCTGGGTCCAGAGAATGTTCCAAAAGAACGGGAGGAGTGAGCACAGTTAGGTGGCACTCAGGTACTTTAGCAGGTAGCCAAATCCTGCCTTGGGCCATCCCACCAGTTCCAGCGACAGAGTCTTAAAGTGACCTGGTGCTCTACACCTTAAGTCCCGCTGTATAACAATTATATGGCAGTTTGGTGTAGAGAAAATCAAGAGTAACAGATCCACACATATGAGGAAATTATTACAGTAAGAAAAGAAAACTCTACTTGTGCTTGGTATAGACATAGTCATTACTTAACCCAAATGCCACAGGAACACTTTGATCCTTTCTGCACATTCTCCCTGAGTGCTTTGTCAGTTTGTTGCCAGCATCGGCAACTCCTTTTAGGTGGATTAACCTTCTCCTTTGAAATGGCTTTGCTGCTTTCATCTCATACCACTACTATCAAATTCGGCACTGTTCTCCTTGACTGCTTTGACTGTGATACAAAACAGCCACAAGAAAAGCAAGACTGAAAGTGAGTGTGCTATTTAATATTTTATGTTCGGAAGGATTGTCCTTCACAATCCTCCACAGAGATGTCCCAAAACAGGAATCTCTGTGTTATCATCTTATCATGCAGAAGCAGCCACTAAACAGCCTCCATTTCCGGAGCCACCTACTGAGACAGGTGGGGAAAGGAAAGATAAGATACAAGCACTTGGGATTGTGGGAATGTTTTCCTCTTCTCAAAGAACTTAATGCTTCAAGATATTATTAAGTGTTTGTGAAATGCTTATGGAAAATTGGCATTATGACTAGGTTGATCAGATAACACTACCTCATACTCGGCAATTCATATTGAATGATTACATGATGACCCATAGCAGCATATTTTAGTTCAGCTGAGGCCTTGTATCACTGTATTACTTGTCTTCCCATTGTTCATCGATTTGCGCCAGTAACATCTCCATATGTCCTGTCACATGATAGTGTAGCCCAAGGGCATCTGCTTGCTCCAGGAACACATAGAAACTCAAGCCAATCCTTCAGGTCATGGGGATCACGTCTATAGCTGTTACTGGGTTTTGGCATATCAAATATAACACAGGTAGCTTGTCAGGCTCTGCTGTGCAGGAGAATGATCATTACAATGTATAAATGTGAAAGATCCTGGGAAAGACCTGGTCATCACTTCCATTATTATCTAAGAATATTATGGCTGCAGAGCAGTCATGCACCAGTGCAGTTATGGGTCTGGAGTGCCACTCTTCCAGTCGATGGATGTGGTGGCTGGGAGCTTGCAGTTACGCCCCTGACATGGAGGTGGAGGAATTGGAGAAGCTGATTCCCTGCTCCAAGTTTGACCAGCATTGCCCCCTCACGTGTGAACAAATCCTAGGAGCTATGTTGGACTCACCAAGGGACTGGTCGAGTCATTTATCATCCTCTGGAACTCCACGGGCAGCTCCACTTGGGGCCGAGCCCAGCTGTGAGTCCGGAGTGTTTCTCTTCTGGTTGCTGTGTGTGGTGGCTGGGAGATTGCAGGGTGAGCTATGCCCTGTTGGAGGGTGTAGTTAAGGCCTAGCAAAACTAAACTCAAAAGTATTCTCTTATTAATAAGAGAGTAATTATCTAAAGAGATTTCTTGGAAAACATCAGGAATTATACATTGATTAACCACTGGTGTCTATCAAAAGCATCAAACAACATTAATAGTTTTCATGAACACTGACATTGTGGGATGCTGGATTTTTTGCCCCGGGTGGGTGGTGTATATTGTGTGTGACATTCAGTGCTTTTACGGAAAGGGAGTCTTTCCTCAGTATGTCTGTGTCGGCCTCTTCTGGGAAGTAATTGTGGTAGGAGAAACTAAAGGTTAATCACGTCCCAATGGACATCAGAAGAAACTATTACTATTTCTTAAAAATGCATATAGTACTGATAGAGCAGGAAAAGTTCTGGGGGCTACAAACACCTCTAGACCACATCTCATCCTATCGCTTATTGCTAATCAAAAATGCAGTGGCAGCTCCTCTTAACATGACTTATAAAAATGAAGTTTATGTGTGGGGTGGGGTATGTTTGTCAGCGAGTTTGTCCTGTCTATTGAGACACTCATCTTTTTGGCTCTTAGAACAAAAAACATGAGGCCATCCCTACCTTGCCCCTTTCATCACGATGACCAATGTTTCCTGGCACAAGGCATTTATTCACAGTCTATATCATTTAAGAATTTAAAATCATGCAAATGGTAAACATCTCATGCAATTTTTATTTCTCATTCAGGGTAAAAGGAACAGAGAAGAGCAGAAGATTTTTCCTAGGTCCTTACCTTATTCCAAGATAGCAGATTGGAAATTCACTCCTAAATGGTTCACTTAGCACATTGAAATGAAAATATATTTCCTCAGACAGGAAAGCCTGCTAGGTAGTCTGCCTCTTTTCGGTTCTTAGGTGGGATAAAGCCAAGTGAGTTACCCTTCATCTCAGAAGGGGTAACTCGGCGTGTCCTACACACTGAATTGCTAGGAATTCTGTTGTTTTGAAAGGATCATGAAATCTATTGGGATGTATTATTCCTATGATAGGAATTGTCTTGCTATTACATCTAGAGGAGTTGCTACTTTCTGCTTACTAGCTATAATCAAATAGTACCCTCAAACTAATGTTCCAGCATGACTTCCATTATTAATATGAGGCAAAACAGAGGACTGACTGAGTTATTGCATACTTTGTGAGTTGATAGGCTTACAGAGAGATATTTGGAAAAGTTAATATAAAAAAGAAAAAGATCACGAATAATTGAATCTTGAAATGTGAGTTTAGAAAATATTAATATTTACAATGGTTATAGAAAATAAGAATATAAAACTGAAAAGGAAAATGAGAAATTTGAGACGTAGAAGAAAATATGAGAAAACTATAATTTGCAATAGGTAGAAGTGAATAGAGGACCTTCTTGCCGCCAACCAGGATTTGATCACCAGCACCCATATAAGATGCTGAATTTAGAGATGACTACAAGAGTATGCTACCCGCACTGCAGAGCCTGGCAAGCTATCCGTGTCGTATTTGATATGCCAAATACCAGTAACTATTATAGACCTCATTCCCATGACCTGATGGAATGGTTTGAGGCTCTTTATGTTCCTGTAGCAAGCAGGTGCCCCTGGGCTCTACTTGCACGAGACAGGACATATGGAGATGTTACTGGTGCCTGCTAGAGCAAATCAATGATGAACGGGAAGACAGTGATACAGTGATACCCATATAAGAACATTCACCCCACCAGGAGTGATCCCTGAGGACAGAGGGCAGGGATAAGCTCTGAGCTGGGTGTGCCCCCAAAAAAATAAATAAATTCTAAATAGAACAGTATGAAAAATTGAAGGGTTCTTGATGAATAAATCTTTAACACTTTAATATGAAATTATCATGATTTTACTTTTTGAAATTTTTCTTTTTTTATTTTCATAACAGATTGTGCTGATGACATGGTTTTTGATAGTGTAAAAGTGTTTGTTTTAGGTGTATAAGGTAAAACACAACATCACCCCATCTCCAAAGTACCAATAATTAGGCACCTTTGTCCATAGGCTTCTCTCTATTTACCCACAGTTCCCTTGTTAAAATTTTATTTTACTGTTAGTATTTTTTCTTGATAATAATGAGAACTTTAAGAGTTCTTGAATTTTTAAATACTATTTTTATTGTGTATTGTGTTTTTCATATTTTTAAATTTCTGTACCACTGTCTTAAAAATAAATATTTAAATGGAAGGCAAATCAAGGGATAGAGGCTATTCCTTTCACGTGTGACACTGGATTTCCATATACCCAGGATGGTATAACCCTGATGGTTCCCCAAGAGCTCCAGTGAAGGCCCTGAGTCCTAGTGTCCAAGCACTGGACATACAGGGACAGCACTCACCAGATGCTTGTAGTAGGGAGTTACTTGGACCTCCAAGCTCCACTGGGAGGGTCACACTGAATAAAAATAAAATAAATAAATGTTCTAAAAACATGACATGAAGTATGTGTGATCTACAACATACATATAATTTACATCTCCATCATTAGAAAAATTACTGTGAAACTTGAACTAGAGAAACTTTTAGTTACCCACAATCAGTCTTAGAGGAGGGCAACAATATTATACTGGTCCTTAGAAATATTACTTGACATCTGGAGGATAAAATGACAACTTTGGGGACTGGAGAGAAAGAACAGGGTTAAAGCGTCGATCCCATGCACTGCTTATGGGACGGACGATAAGTACTTCCAGGAGTGATCTCTGGACACAGAGTCAGGAAACAAAACATAAGTTTTTATAATAATGTAAGTAGTTTAAGAATCTGATGGTTCCACTTCTAATATGTTTCCTTGCATCATATCTAAAAGAAAATATCTGTATTTAATGATTAATAGACACAATCTGAGAAAAATGAATTATGTGATGAAATACATAAAATCTATATACTTGAACAAAAACCTTTATATAAATAGTAATGTGCTTGGTTTCATAGCATTTCCAAAGGTTTAAGGTAAGAAATATCATTCCATGCCATTTCAGCTCTTTGTCAAATGAGACAAGTGGCATTCTACAAAATGTTTTATTCTATGGCTCTTTATATACTTATGTACACATAGAGAGTTTATGTGTAATATGGTTCAACTACAGTTATTCCATACTGTAAGAATTAACATTGAAAAACTAGTTACAGCTCTTTAAAGGCTACCTAATAGATTCTAAACAGCATAATGATATGTTATGTGTAGCTATTCATTAAAATGTGAATACTCTTTTCATATTTAGCAGTTAGAAATTTTATAATATCTTTATATATTTAAGCTCATATTTCTGTACCTCTTTCCATCCAGAATTTTATCAGACTGTACCATGGCATGCCTAGAATCTTTTACATCAAAATATAGCAATTCATTTCACTAACCGAAAAATCTGAAATGGTTCTCCATTGACTAGAGAAAGAAAAAAAATTATTTTGCTTTAAAGTAAGTGATTTTGGGGGGCCAGAACAATAGTCCAGCAAGTAGGGCATTTGCATTGCATGTGGCTGACCGGGTTCGATCACCTGCATCCCATATGTTCCCTCCAGCACCGCCAGGAGTAAT
This sequence comes from Cryptotis parvus, assembly GCA_021461705.1. Taxonomy (NCBI): domain Eukaryota; kingdom Metazoa; phylum Chordata; class Mammalia; order Eulipotyphla; family Soricidae; genus Cryptotis; species Cryptotis parvus. The sequence goes on from JAJIBD010021261.1 coordinate 35,469, forward strand.
TCCTAAGTGCAGAGCCAGGAGTATTCCCTGAGCATTGTTGGGTGTGAACCCAAAAGCAAAATAAATAAATAAACAAACAAATAAATAAGTTAATGATTTTGAGTTTATGTATCAATATTTCCACACTTACTGTGTGGTACTACATATATTTTACCCAGTCACTTGATCACTTGATCACTTGACATCCCGTTATTCATCAATTTGCTCAAGTGGGGGTGTCAGTAATTTGACCCTATCACGTGCCAGTGTAGTCCAATGATATCTGCTTGCTCCACGAATATGAAAAGTCTCAAACCATTTATTCAGGGTCTTTTACACAGTACACACTTTTAATTTTATTTATATCCTTGAGTTTTTTGGAAGCCCATAGATGCAGCTACTTTTTTTTCAGGAGCCTCTGCCCTGATTTTATTCTTTTGTTCTTTCTTTCTTTTTATTCTTTTAAAGCAGAGCACAAGAGGCAGGACTTGGGATGCTGGTGTCGGTGCTTACCAGGACTGCAGGTGCCGCTCACATCAGGACTGGCTACCAGCAAGACAAGAGTTTGTGCTCTTTCACCCGTGCCTCACTTTATGTTCAGTTGTGGAAATTTTGTCAGTCTCAAAGTTGCATTCAGATTATTTTCATATAATATGAAACCTTCCTTTGACTTGCAGGAAACGGTCTATGACATGTCTCCTTCTTTGCTACAGATATACATGTATCTTTCTCTCTCCTGGTTATTAAAACTCCTGAAGGCACAGCAATTACCATTCTATCAATCCCACTACGAGAGTGATTATTTTTCTTAATATATAAGACTGATATTTTTGAAAATAAGGTAAGGGTTTATCTTGAGTTCTCTAGATTCTGGACTAAAAATAAGTGTTACTACAAGAAGTGCTAGTCTAAAACAACCTCAAAATAGTCTATTCTTAACACAGTGTACAGTTATTTTTCTTACTTCTGGAGCATGGTTAAGTTGGGGGGTGAACTGATGGGGTGATCCACGAAACTTTGTCGCTCACTACAGATCAGTGTCTGTCTGCTCAATTTACTTTGTCTTGGAAATGAGTTGGTGATAGCAGTAGGAGTCCGCAGAGCAATGAGTGCAATCCAATGAAGGAAACATCATTTTGCATCAGTTTTTACTACTCTCCTTTAATACACAGTATGTCACCTCCCACATAAAGCAAATAGCTTGGGGAATAGTAAGACCACTAACGCAAGCCTATGAAAGCATACCTTTTTTAGATCAGATTAATGAACTTAGACCAATAATTTAATCTACTGTGGTTGCAGAGATCATTATCATAGTGAATTTGTAAGGAATGATAAAAATAAAATTACTTTTCTAGGAAATAAAGCAAACATTTCACAGCAGAGTTAACTTGAAAACTGATGTTTTGGGGTAAGCTATATGCCAAGTACAGCAAGGAGAGTGCCCATGATAAGACAGATTGCATTCACAGGCAGAATAGAGAAAACTCTTTTTACAGATAATAAACTACCAATGGGATTTATTGGACTTCCTATTCAATTAAAAAAGTGCTCTGTGAAATGGCATTTTACTTAGTATTTTGATGAAGACACACTTTAATTATTACATTTCCTTCTCTCTTCTTTGTTTCTTTCCCTCACTTCTGTCTAGTGCTACATTTTTATTCCTTTCTCCCTTCTTAATCTCAAAGTTTCCCTTAAAAGACTATACTGACTTTAATAGAGATAAGTAAATGTAGCTGAGGTAGAGATCGTTTTTTTCGGATTGAGGCAAAAAGCAATTATAGAGAAGAAAAATATATATAATGAAACAACAGAAGCAGATCTCATTCAACCTGTCATATTGCTTCTTATTTTATGCCAACGATTCATTGTATGCAACTATTGCAAGTCGAGCTGACAGGAGCACAGCGACACCCCTGTCGTCGAGTAAAGCTAGTAACGCCTCCGCATGACCCTCTCCTGTAGTGACTGTCCCTCCAGGATGGACAGTCACTACAGTTGCAGAACCAGCCATGTGCGCTCCGAAATACAACTGGCTTCAGCTCAGTCCTCTACTGCCACCTATGTGCTAACAGCAGCAACGCGCTTTACTGGAAAGCAGGATCCTGCTGGAGCAGGATGCAAACTCTGGACAGTACAGGAAGTCTATGGGAGCCCTAGAGGGAATCAAAGGGCTGGAATGGGAGAGAGTGATGCTCCTGATCTCCCAGCCCTCTAGGACATTCCTCCTGCTGAGGGAAGAAGATGCAGAACTGTTGGAGAACATGCCCCAATGAACTCTGGGTCTGTGCAAGCCCAGAGCATTTGTATTTATTAAAAGCCATTTGCATTTCACTTTACAGATTTTGTGCATTTCACTAAGGACCTCATGGGAGATTTTGGAGAAATACAATTAGCTGCAGAGTGCTCATGGTCAAAAATATTATATGCTATTTCCCATGTATTAAACCCTGAGCTGCTTTTGTGCTCAGATCTATTGACCCCCTCCCATGTATCTTGCTAGGGAGACTTAAGAAGCAGGAACTTCCCCCTGGCAAATTAGCATTTGTTTAGATCTGGGTGTGTTTACCTGGAGATTTGCATTTGAGTACTGGGTTTTGAGTCTCTGCTGAGACCTCTGTTCTTCTGCTTGGGGCTTTGGAGCCCTTTGAAGAAAAAAAACTTGCCCTTTGAGAAGAACCTCCATCTTGGGTTTGGATCCCGACCTGGGAACATGGACTGGATCCAGTCAGGAATTGGAAGCTTGGGGTTCTCCTGACACTGGGTTGTATTAAATTAGCAGAGCTTGTGTAATTATTGTGGATAGGCAAACGTCTTGTGCTAATCTCATGAATGTGTCCGTCTGCCACTGGTCTTTCAAGCTAAAAGGGAATTCCTTTCCTTCCTTATTGCTGGGGATCCCAGAGTGCCCCAGCACATAACCTCTATCTAGAGTTGCCTTCAAGAAGGAAAGTGGCTGTGCGTGATGTAGGCAGGCAGATGACAGGGGATCCCCACATGGCAATGAATTCCTGCCCTAAGGCTGTCCAAAGTCACCTTTTGGAACCAGGAACCAAGACTTGATGAGACCCATTAGCCAACAAGAAACCCTGAGGGAGCTGGATCAACCTTTCTCTGCCTGGCCCTTAATCCGGCTACATTCGGGATAGAAGATCCAGCAGGAACAGAGGTCAAAAAAAGGAGATTTTCAGAGAAGACCACTCCCAAATTCTACTCCCCTTGGCAACTGCCTTAGCAACCTAGGTTGACTCCCCATATGGGAGTAGCTTGGGGAGAAATCTATAAAAGCCGTCCTGACCAAAGGACAGCACGCACATGCTGCATGAACACACATGCTGCCTGAGCCCATGTGGCTGAGCACATGTGGTGCCCGAGCACGTGTGCCGCCCCTCATCTCCCTTCTTGATATGCACACTCTCTCTCTCTCTCTCTCTTTCTCTCTCTCTCTCTCTCTTTCTCTCTCTCTCTCTCTCTCTCTCTCTCTCTCTCTCTCTCACTTTCCCTCCTCCTTCCCTTTCCTAAAACCTCCATAATAAAATCTGTTTTACTTCACTGCTCATGGACTCCTAAAATTCTTTTCTGCGAGGAAGACAAGAACCCTGAGGAAACCCTGGGTAAGGCCTAGTGCTGACTTGCCTGTTACCAGTCCTTAGCCTGCCCAGCGGGTTCGGGTGCAGAGGCTGCTGCTGGGGAGAAAGCGAGCCACCCGCGAGGCCCACCTGTATCACAGTATTGGATTAATCCATACTTGGAAGTATCTGAGCTTATTGAGCTAGTCCCATCAGAATACAAAAATATTTTTTTAGGCTTGCACATATAGACTGCTTTCCACCTTAGTTATTCTAAGTTCTTATGAACCTATGCAGAATGCTCAAGATTTTAGTTGGAGACAGAGAGCTGATATAGGAGTTAAGGTGCTTGCATTCATTATATGTGGATGACCCACTTATATATATGACCCCACATATGTGTGTGTGTGTGTGTGTGTGTGTGTGTGTGTAAGCCAAGCCAGCACCACGTGGTCATCCAAGTATCCCCAAGTCGTACTCTGGGGCACCACTAACATTGCCTGGGAAAACCTCAGCACTTAAAGGCCCAAGCAGCACTGAATCCTCAAGTCTTAACATTGAAACTGTGCAAAGAGCAGAAAATATTAGGGAGCAACCCCAGGGTACCTTGAGCACTGCTAAAGTATTTAAGTTATAACCATTATATGTATGGTTGCTTAATCCATTCTCTTTTAACACATATAACACGGATTTAGGTAATGCATACCTTCCTGAAACAATTGCACTACAAGTGGTTTTATACCTAAGGTTCCGTAACACCCAGGAAGTATTTCTGAATCACAACACCTTTTTATTGGGGAGGCTCTCCCATGATGAGAAGTGAAAACACAGTGATACACACTCAGCCAGTTATGAAGTATTCAAATCATGTCCTGATATATAATTTTGAAAATACAATTTTGTTTTGTTTCTTCAGATTCTTTAGGGATTAAGTAGCATTACACTACAGAAAAGTCCCATAAACAAGGCAGACGCCAATTAACCTGGAGACCACAGATCCCAATGTAACATGAGATTAGACATTTGACATCAGACGCAGATTGTCACATCCCAAAAGATTGCAGTCAGCATTGATTTGTATGTTCCACCACGTGTGCTTTATTAGTATGTAATGATGCCCAAAGTAATGGAATAGAAATAAAGTTAATGCGATCCACAAGGTACTACAGACTTTGGTAGTTCAGAAAATGAACTATGGATTCAATCATCCTGGGGTTCTGTAAAAATTCTATAAATATCTGCCATAATTCTTTTAGGCAATTCACTTAATTCCTGTGACTCTGTTGCTTTCATTTCTACATTAATATTATTCTAGCTAAGAAAGTTTTTTTTTTCTCTTTTTGAGTCAGAACCGGCAATGCTCAGGGGTTACTCCTGTCTCTGCCTCAGGAATTACCTGGCGGTGCTCTGGGGAGCCCTATGAGAGGCCCAGACTGAATCCAAGTTGGCCACATGCAAGGCAAACCCTCTCCCCTTTGTACTATCTCTCCAGCCTCTATCTAGAAAGGAGTTTTTAAAAAATGTGTCTACACCTGGTGTTGCATAGGGACGATGCCTCGCTCTGTGGTCAGGATTTGCTCCCTTCAGTGCGTGGTGAATCAGGAATTGTGCCTAGACCTTCAGTCAAGCAAATACTCACCCAGTGAACTATCTCTCTAGCGCATCATTTAGAAAATTGCAACACTGTGATGAGCCAAAGAAACTATATTTCCCCTTAAAGTGTGATCAATAAATGCAGAGCTTAAAATTATTATCATTTGAAAATAAGTACATTAAAGGTAGTAGAAATTTTAAATACGTCTCTTTTTCTAATGGAAACAGGGACAAATGCTTATAGAAATTCGTCAAGGACAGTCAGGCTAGCTAAGGAGAGTTCTAGAATACAGTCTATGGAATTAATAAAATGACTTCAGATTTTCAATATTTTGGGTTACAACCACAAAGCATGATTTTTTAGTCACAATTTGCTGAAAATAAATGTAGTACATTAACTTTTCTGAAAGTGCTGTATTTGTGAAAAAGAGGCTTATCATAATTTCCTTTGACCTTCAAAGAACACTATATTGTAAATCTAGAACATGTTAAAACATTGTGTAAACCAGAAAAATTAAATGTGTTAAGGTTTTCTCTTAAAATAAAGGAAAGTGTAGGTATTAATATCTACTTAGAAGAGGTAGAATTTTAGGCAGAACTTAAAGAAAGGAAAATTTTCTTAGTCAACATATACATGAATAAAATGTATTCATGACTCACTATGATTCAGAGACTCATAGTGCATAGGCCAGTTATCCTCTGTGTGTGTGAGTGTGTGTGTGTATGTGTGTCTGTGTATGAGCATGTGATATAAACAGCTAGAAGAGGGCCCATGACAATGGAATTTCTGAGAAGTAATAAATCCAAACACTCTAAAGCTGCAAGAATTAAAGCCAAGTTCCGGTAAGATCTTCCTGGAGCCAGTAACAGTCCCTGAGAAGGTAGGAGTCTCCATCCAATAGAAGATCTAACAGGAGAAAAGTACAGGAAAAAAGTTTCAAAGAAGACCATCCACTACTCCCAACACGACCCCTAAGCCAACACCTTAGCAATGGACTCTTAGCTCGGTAAAAGCCCCAGGTGGGAGCAGCTTGAGAAATACCCTAGAAAGGGCACTTTGAACAAGGGAAGGGTGTTATATGCTGCCCAGACCCTTGTGTGGCTTTTGCCCATGTGGCTGAGCACATGTGGCACTCTAGTGCGTGTGTCCTCTGCATCCCCCCTCTTGAGATATTTACTCACGTTCTCTCCTTCTCCTTCCTAAAAGCCTCCCAATAAAATTTGCTTTTACTTTACTGCTTGTTTCCTCCTAAAAGACCAGCGCCTGCAAGTCCTGGGTGCAGCCTAGTCTTCCATCAAGTCCAGGAGAAAGAGACAGACTGGGAGAAAGTGACAGCCCTTCCCTCCCCACCTCACAGAAGCATCTTGTGGGAGCCCGCTCTCATCACATGCACAAACACGTGTATGTGTAGGAATTTTACATCCAAGAGTACATTTAGTTATATTGAAAATGTTTGTGCTTGTCATAACAGATGGGCAGTGCTGAGCTAGCTAATAGCTGGGGACTGAGGCATGCATGGTAGGAAACGTCCTGCAATTCAGAGAAAAACACTCCCTCTCCCTTTGCCGCGCCAACAACTGTACACTCTCAAAGAATCCTCTAACCGAGATATTGATTCTGCTAATGCACATGTCATTATCATAACAAGCATAAAGTTGAAATCAGAAAATGTTATAGATTATGGATGATGAGCCAGGGAACTGGGACTTCTGTATATAGTGCCAAAGTAAAGAATATTCCTTGTCAAGACACGATTAACTTTGTTTTGTAATTAAGGACAATCATTCTGAATATAATAGTGTGCTCATAATTTAACAACTTGCTATTTGGTTGGTTATTGGAAACTAAAATATAGCCTAAATATAAAGATAAGTTGGATAATAAGTAATTTTGAATTGATTTGCTTTGTCTATAAGATATTTTGTGATTCTTAGTTGCTGTCAAAGAATCTTCCTCATCAATGTCAATGTGTTAAGGGCTGGGCTAAGCTGTCCATTTCTTCATTAGTCAAGTGTTTTGGGGACTTTTTTTGTCTGAAAAGATGGTAGCACAGTGAGAGTTGCCTATTCTGGAGAGAAACTATGTTTGCTATTTTTTGGGGTTCACACCTAGGAATGTTCAGTGGTTACTCTAGGCTTTTCGCTCAGAATTACTCCTGGTGGTGCTTGGGAGACCATATGGGATGCTGGGGGTCTAATCTGGGTCATCCGCATGCAAGGCAAACACCTGGAGAGAAACATTTAAGAATGCTACCAAGTTCTATGTTGTGTTTCTTTTCTTGCCATGTCACAAAGGTTGTGATCTTGATAACCAAAGGGGTAGATAGAGTGACAGAGTCCTGACTCATCTCCCTGACCTGATTTTAACTGTGTGCATAGGAAAGTCCACTACTTCCTCTTTATGGACGGTTATCACCATAGATGCCAAATTAAGTTGCTTCTAATTGAATCATTATTTGCTTCCACTTTTTTTTTCCATTGCAGTCGAGATAATAGGTCACTATGGTCATTACAATTTTTCCACATCCGGACTTCTCTCTCGTCAGACCTCCACCCAGCAGACCAGCCTATCAGCGCCCGGCTCGCATGGCCGCAAGTGGCCGCTCGGTTCATCAATAAATGCTGGGCTTAGAGATGCCTATAAGAGTATGCTACCTGCACGGCAGAGCCTGGCAAGCTGCCCGTGTTGTATTTGATATATATGCCAAATACCAGTAACAATTATAGACCTCATTCAGGAATGGATTGAGGCTCTTTATGTTCCTGGAGCAAGTAGATGCCTTGGGCTCTACTAGTATGAGACAGGACATATGGAGATGTTACTGGGGCCCGCTCGAGCAAATCGATGATGAACGGGAAGACAGTGATACAGTGAATCACAAATGAAAATGAATATTTATTTAATTTTATATGTTCTTGTTATATCTTTTAATAAAATTGTTCATATAGTTAAGAAATATTCTAGTAGATTCTATTAAAATGTTTAATGGGAGGGTTTGTATTTATTTAATGTTTTCCAGAGAACAGTTTTTTGTCACATGTGTCAACTGCAAGTATGTCCTCCTTAATGCTGTGTTTCTTTCCATCATTTTAACACTTTAACAGAAACTGCTTCTATTTTGATGAGATACTATTACATGGCTATTATTTTTCAGTCAAATAGAATTATAATCTTAGGTTTGTATTCTGCAGAATTTTGATTTTTTATTCTTACAAGTTTAGTTTTCTTTTTTTTGTTTAACTCTATTGTCCATTATTATTATTATTACTATTATTATTATTATTATTATTACTGTTTTTGGCATATCAAGTACACCACAGGTAGCTTGCCAGGCTCTTCCATGGCTCTGGGTTCATCCCAGGGGGCCCAGTCTTTTTCTATGTCAGACCATGAGACCATTTTGCATAAAGTGACATATGTGTTATTTTTTGAAAAGACTATTCTCATTCAATTGAATTGCTCTCTTGTCTTTCAAAAATGAGTTATTTTAAATCCAATAGTTGAGACAATCACAAAATTTTTATCTACTGACAAGTTATGTGTCAAGGAAGCCGCCGGGGGTCCCCAACAGTGCTGGGAAGCGAGGTCCCATCTACCTCCGAGCCGGGCGGGGAATGGATGAAAACTGAGGAATCCGATGCAGTTTTAAAAGGACTTTACTATCACAGGTTCCAATATACAATCCAAGAGCAGGGAAAACCTCCGGACTCTGGGTTCCCAGCTAGGCCCCAGCCAGGTGTAGGCCAAGATGGCTGCCACCACGTGTTGAGGCCCACAGAGAATGGAGAGGACGGAGAAGCAAAACGCCAAGGGAAGCTGAAATGGCAAAAAGGGGGGAGAAAAGAGAGCTTTCTTTCTTCTTGCAGCTTATGTTATAGCTAGAAATCCACCAAAACTACCCAGCCCAGCCCATTCTGGGCTGAGCTATCTAGAGATGAAAACAGGAAAATAGCTCTATAGAAATGTAGCAACTTCAGGATACCTTCTGGCTGTTAACAAGGACCCAGAGCTAATTCAAAGCCTCATAGCAGAGCTGGGAAGAGCTGTAAGCTAAATGTAACTTCCCCTGGCAGGGAGGGCCAAATGCCCTCAGATAATTTCTCCCAGTACCTCACCTAATGTCTTTTTATATGCTAATGTCTTGAGCCAAGATCTGCCTGGAAAAGCCTTTATAGGGTAGAGAAGGGGGTTTCTGAGATGGCATGTCTCTGTATCAAAGACTAACACTAATGCCAGTTAAATATTTCTCCAAACCTTCACAAGTCTTGTCTACTTCACGGTAGTTTTGTATTTTAGTTGCCTTTGAGTTATCAGGGAGCCATGCTTGCTTGCTTGAGGCAAACAGCATTTCTCTCTGGTCTAATTACTTAGGGATCCAACGTGGCCAAGGAAATATGCTGGTAAGATCTAGCAAGTCCCACGATGCTTGTGGTAGCATGAGAGAATATTTATACCAGCTAGTACAGAATACATGGTCAGATAAACTGCCACATTTAGACTACCCCCTTATCTACCAAGTGATTTGCAGGAGGCAATCTAGAGCAGATGCAGAGGCTCTTAGAGGAGTCCTGCAACAGTTATGAGGATGGTAGACTTCACCCACATAGGTAAATTTTATCCTTCAGAGGTAAATTTTATGTATTATGTATTATGATTTTAGGTTCATATTATAAGAGGCTTGTATATAAGAAATAATTCTGAAAATTTATGCAGTTTTATTTACAATTTCACTACTCTATTCCAATGTTTCACCTGTCCTGATTATACTGCCATGGTTTCCAAAGAAATATAAAGCATCATAATTCTATGTATAGTAATTCTGCTTCCTTTATTCTTCCTTTTTTAAGATTACATAAAACTGTAGAGCCTATGCTTGTTATGTAAACTTACAGTAAGCCATTCATTGTTCCAAAGAACCTTGTTAGAACTTTTGATTTTTCTGAAATTTAACAAGGTCTACATTATCAAAAAGTAATGTAGGCGTAAAATGAATTAGTGCACACTGCAGATATATGTTGCACAGCTATTATGTATAGCCTACTCATATTGCTGGCTTTAAAATTTTGCCTTTCCAGTGTTTCCATTTTACCTCCCATAAGTATAATAATAACCATGTTATTCTTTGTTTCTTAGAAATATTTCTAAGAAATATTCCAGATACTTACAGACATGGGGCATAGCTGCTTCTTGTTCTCCCTGTCCCCAGCCGCTCATGAGGCACCCGGAGGGATGGCGGATTCTAGCCATGGACCGCCACCCCAGCAGAGCCGCACAACAAGCCAGATAAACCCCCCAACTCCATCGGGCCGCCATTTTCCACATCCGGACTTCCCTCTCGTCAGAACTCCACCCAGCGACAGCCTATCACAGCCCGTCTCACACAGCTGCAAGCGGCCGCGCAGTTCATCTATAAATGCTAAATTTAAAGGTGACTACAAGAGTATGCCACCTGCATGGCAAGCCTGACAAGCTGCCCTGTTTTAACTGATATGCCAAATACCAGTAACAATAATATTAGGTCATGGCCATGACCTAATGTAATGGTTTGAGGCTCTTTATGTTCCTGGAGTGAGCAGATGACCTTGGGTTCTACTAGCATGAGACAGGACATATGGAGATATTACTGGTGCCCGCTCAGCAAATAGATGATCAACGGAAGGATAGTGATAGTGATAGTGGTATTTGATTTATACATCATTAGAATTTTCATGAAAAATGCTATGCTGGTGTTGGTAAAGAAATGCTAGAACTCAAGCATGTAGACTTGTTTTCTACTGCTGAGTCATATTCCTGGCATTGGTTTCTTCTTTCTAAAGGCTGACTAGTATTTCACTGTATGCATATATGTTTTATTTGCTCTTTCATGTACATTTATTTAAATATATTTATTTGCTCTTCTTTTCATATATATTTATTCATATAAATGAATAAATGCATTTTTAAAATGTCAGCACATCTTGAATGACTCTAGACCCACAGCTCCACCACCAACACTGGAAGAGAGACACTCCAGACCCAACCACTCTAGACACACAGCTGCACCGCTAGGCCCCACATGGAAGCACCAGATGGAGCTCTGGATGGCAGTAAAGGGCTCGGCTAGCCTCTGGCCAAGTTCAACATAGCTCCAAGGGTTCACTCACATGTGCAGGGGAGGGCCACACTGGCGGACATGGAGCGGGGATTTGGGCTCCTCCTCCCATTCCTCCACCTTCATGTTGGTGGGTGAGGCTGTGAGCTCCCAACCACCACAACCAGCAACCCCAGAAGAGAGACACTCCAGACCCACAGCTCCGCTGGCATGTGACTGTGCAACAGTCTTAGTACTGGAAGTTAGGACCAGGTCCTTCCCAGGATCTTTCACATTTATACACTGTATACAGTTCTAGGCAGGTTCTAGCCATGGCCCATCATCCCAGTGAGCCTACCAAGAAACCAGGAGAACCTCCACACCATGAGGTCAGACATTCTCAACATCTGGACTCCACAGCTCCTCAGAGCTCCACCTAGGAAAAAAGCTGATCTCTCCCCATTGAGGTTCATCAGTAAATGCTCAAGATGAGAGTGTACTAGTAAGAGTGTAGCACCTACACAGCAGAGCCTGGCAAGCTATCCATGTTGTATTTGATATACAAAACCCAGTAACTGTTATGGACCTCATTCCCATGACCTGAAGGTTTGAGGCTCTTTGTGTTCCTGGAGCAAGCAAATGCCCTTGGGCTACGCTTGATTGCAACAGGAAATATGGAAATGTTACTGGTGCCCACTCTAGCAAATTGATGAACAGAAAGATATGCGATACAAGTGATACATCTTGAATACTAGGTGAAATGTATTATGAGACATTTTACAGACATGACTACAGAATTCTGATTTTAACTATCACTTTTATCACTTGTCTCCCCGTTATTCATCGATTTGCTTGAGCAGGTACCAGTAATGTCTCCATTCGTTGGGAATAAGATCCATTATTGTTACTGTTTTTGGCATATCTAATATACCATGGGTAGTTTGCCAGGCTCTGCCATGACTTCAGAAAATATAGTGAAAAAGATTGAACACTTGTCACTTTGACATAGAGGTATATTCCATTACTCCCAATAAATGTGTTAAATTGCTGAACTGATTTTAACTAATTTAGAAAAATTGAGGTAGAATCACTGACTTAACTCAAATGATTGTTCAACTGTGTGTGTGTGTGAGAGAGAGAGAGAGATAGTGAGAGAGAAAAAGAAAATGAGTTATATGAGTTTTCATATATTTTGGATATTGAGCCTACTAAATATGCATGTTTTGTGAATACAACTCTGTGAATTACATTTTCACTTACATTGTTTTATTGATATGCACACTGTTTGCTTAATTAAGTACTTTTTTGTGTTTCTCATCTGTTTTGATGTCACATGTATGAAATTATTGATGATTAGTTTAATTAACGTTTTTCCTACATTTTCCTTTAGTGTTTTATATTTGGTGGTATTACATTTAAGTCTTTAATATATTTGAATGTGCATAGTTTGTGTGTGTGTGTGTTTTATTGCAATGAGTGTAACACCACATTTTTTGCATGTGGCTACTTAGATATACCAATAGAGGTTAATTAAAAGTCAGATTTATCCCCATTACATACTTTTGGCAAAACAGTTAAAGATCTACAGATTGAATATGTTCATGATTATTTTAAAATGTATTGTTTCATTAAACTCTATGGTATCTTCATATTAGCACTATACCTTTTCAGTTGTTGTTTTGGTTGGAGGCTACACCCTGAAAAGCTCAGGGATTACTCATGGATTCTCACTCAGACTTTCTCCTAGAAGTTCTTGGGGAAACATATGTGTTTCTGGGGATTGAATCTGGGTAGGTTGTATAAAAGGCAAACATCCTATCTGACATATTATTGTTCTCGTCTATAAATTAAATTTCTGTACAGTAATATTCCAAGCTTGGAATACTACTCCTCACCCAAGTGAAAGAAGGAATCCGGAGTTCCGACCTCCGTAGCTGTTCCAGAGTCAGGGATGCTGTTTCGTTTGCCAAGGCACTGAAAATCAGATGGGTTTGACATGTAATGCTATTTGGAGATGACCACTGGACTAAAGCCATTACCTACAGGATCCCACGGGATGATGTCACCTGCGGCCCCACAAGCAAGCCAGGCGTGTTGCTGCTCACATTCGAGTGCTCTGCTGTTCACCTTGGAACAGAGACACACCCCCGCCCTCTGTGCAGCTGGGAGCCGGGGCGTGGGCTCGTGATGTGGAAAAGCTGATGCCCTCCTTGGGGCCTTCGTGACAGAGAAGGGGAGGCTGGAGCTGCGGGGAGAGGCGTGCCTGAGGTATGCTGAACCAGAGACTTACAGACATGGGCAGAGCTGTTTCTTGCTCTCCCTGAGCCCAGCTGCTCACGAGGCGCCCAGGAGGAATGGCGGGTTCTAGCCCTGGCCCGCCACCCCAGCAGAGCCGCACAACAAGCCAGATGACCTGCCCTGACTCCATCTGGCCACCATTTTCCACATCCAGACTTCCTTCTTGTCAGAACTCTACCCAGCGACAGACTATCACAGCCCGTCTCACAGGCTGTGGCTAGCGGCCGCGCGGTTCATCTATAAATGCTATATTTAGAGGTGACTACAAGGGTATGCCACCTGCATGGCAAGCCTGGCAAGCTGCCCTGTTTTATTTGATATGCCAAATACTAGTAACAATTATATTAGTTCTTTCCCATGACCTAATATAATGCTTTGAGGCTCTTTATGTTCCTGGAGAGAATAGATGCCCTTGGGCTCTACTAGCATGAGACAGAACATATGGAGATATTACTTGTGCCCGCTCTAGCAAATAGATGATCAACAGGAGGATAGTGATAGTGATAGATAGTGATCCCACGGGATGTTAAAAGATCACGTGGCACGCCCCACCTACAAGATGGTCAGACTTCTTCCTCAAGGCCCTGAACTAACAGTTTGAGGTCTCTTTGTATTCCTGAAGCAACCAGATGCCATTGGGCTACACTAGCACATGATAGGGTCACTTGATCACTTGATCACTTGAATCCCGTTATTCATCAATTTGCTCTAGCGGGCACCAGTAACATTTCCATTGGACCCTATCACGTGCCAATGTAGCCCAATGGCATATGGTTGATTCAGGAATATGAAGAGCCTCAAACCATTCCCTTCAGGTTCTTGACGAAGAAGTCTGACCATCTTGTAGGTGGGCGGCCACATGATCTTTTAACATCCCATGGGATCCAGTCGGTAACAGCCCTAGTTCAGTGTCGTCTCCAAATCGCATTACATGTCCAGCCCATCTGATTTTCAATGCCTTAGCAAAGGAGATAGGGTCAAATGGAAATATTACTGACACCCGCTTGAGCAAATCGATGAATAACGGGATTTCAAGTGATTAAGTGATCAAGTGACTGTAATATTATTTAATTTTTATTTCATGTTCAATCTGTTTTCCTTTCTTCTTTCTTCTTTTTTTTTTTAGTTTTTTGGTTGTACTTGGGGATGGTCAGGGGTTACTCCTGGTTTGCACTCAGGAATTACTCTGAGAAGTGCTTAGGGGACCATATGTGATGTTAGAGATTGAACCCATGTAAGCTGTGTGCAATGCAAATGGCTTACCCTCTGTACTACAGTTCTGGTTTCAAATATGTTTTCTTTAGTGTGGTATCTAGCATTCTTAATTATTAGAAATCATTTTTTAAAGTAAAACAGATTTTATTTTGGAGGCTTTAGGAACAGGAAGGAGGAGGGAAAGTGAGAGAAAGCACACATCTCAAGACAGGAGATGCAGATGGCATGTGCTCAGGTGCCACATGTGCTCAGCCACATGAGCTCAAGCAGCACATGGGCTCAGGCAGACTAGTAGTCATGTTTTTAATATGCACCTAGAAATCATGTTTTTAAGTTTTAAAAACAGTGCCAATTTGCTTCTTTCTTTCTAATTTTGATGCATTTTTTCCACAATTGCTTTTGGTAAGGCTTCTATTACTATGTTGAACATCTGGCAGGCAAGAGTTTGCATCCTATCTTATTCTTCATCTTAGAGTAAAAGACTTTCAGATTTTCATTATTGAGTATGATATAATTAGCTATTGTCATATATTGCCTACATTATATTGAGGCATTTTCCTTCTAAATCTAATTTGTTGAATCATTTTATCATAAATGTATATGAAATTTTACAATTGATAATAGGAATCAATAATCGTTCTCATGTCTGTTATGAACAGTGGTACATAAAAGTAGATAGCCACGTGAAAGGGAGTCAATTTCATAAATATGCAAATTACATAGACTGAGTTATGAAGAATTTTAAATCTGAACAGATATAAAAGTAAATAAGGTAATATATAAGCCAAGCCAGTAATACAAGTCTAGAAGCAAATAAAAGCTCATGGCCAGGTAGTTTTACTGGTAATTTTGACAAAGCACTGAAAAAGAATTAATGCCCTTATTTTTCAAAGTCTTCAAGGACAAACAGATAAATCAAGTTACCTGAGACTGGAAAACTAGATGTGTTTAATAACAAGAGTATTTTGTTATTAAATACTTGACTGCTATGCCAAGACACTTCCTCTCACACACTCTCCCTCCCCCGCCATATATATTACCAGTTCCTTACTCAAGTGATGATGTTTTCTTTGTATTTACTTCCATGCCCATAAGTGCTCAGGTATTACTTCTGGCTTTGTGCTCAGAAATCACTTATTATATTGCTCAGGGGACCATAGAAGGTGCTGGAAATTGAATGCTGGTTGACTAGGAGCAAGGCAAACACCCTAGTAAATGTACTCTCTCTCCAACCACAATGTTTTAGTCACTTCCACTGTATTTCTTTCTCTAGCTTTTATTGTCAATAATATATATTATTTTATTCTTTTTTTCTTTAAGCAATGTGTTATAAGCAAATTTTTCAAAAGGCAAATCTTGAAAAGTAAATGTAAATTACCTTTTGTTTTTTGGTCCATGCCCAGTAGACCATAGGTTTTACTCTTGCCTCTATGCTCAGATCTCTACTGAGATGGAAGAATGTTAATTTTTTAAAGTACAGTTCTTTCAACATATAAAGGGGTAAGTTTTTAGTCAAACCAATATCTGATATTTGTATTTATTGTCATAATACTCACTATAAGCCTGTGGTAGTCATCTATATCATTTGAGACAAATGTATATGTCTTAGTATTACATAAAGAACTTTCAAAATTATTTGTTTTAATGTAAGATCTCAGTCCAACTAATGAATAATTAAATTAATAAAGGCTTTGGATTGCATGAGATGCACATGATACAGTCAATAGCTCCTATTGATAAGTCTACAACATAGCAATTTGCTTTGTGTCTTTAAAATCATAAAGTTAGCATCACAGAAACAGTCGAAGGGTTAGTTACTTTCCTTGCATGCAGTTCACCCAGGTCCAGTCCTTAGCAGTGCTTAGGGTCACCTAATCCACACAAGAGTGATCCCTGAGCACAGAGTTCAGGAAAGCTGTGAGCACTATGGGTGTGACCCAAGATACAGAACATTTAAGAAACAAAATTAAAATGATTTTGTTATTAGTAATTAAAATGATATCTGGAAGTTGAAGTATCATTAGTTCAGGGCTCCATTGGTGAATATGATTTACAAGTATGAGGCCTCACGTTTGATCTCTGTAAGAACCCACCTCCTGAATGAGGTCCAAATGGAACTAATTATAGTTCACTTGTGCTCCCCAGATACAAGAAGCACATGCCTTCCCCAAAGTATATGGGATCTATGCATCTGATTATTGTTTTTCCAGTAATCCTACAAATTATGTACAAATATATCTGCTCAAAAGTATGCCACACTCAATGCTCACTATAATAAACTGTGAGGTTTCTCAATGTAATATGTCATCAAGTAAGCACACAATCTGTGTGTGGTCAAAACAACATCAACAAGAGCAACAGAGATGGGAAGAACATTTTTAAAACAAAATAAAATCAGGGAACTCAAGAGACAAATAATAAACATGTGCTTGCATGCATGCAGATACATAACTTACGTTCACAGAAAACTCTTAATCATTATTTACAATCCTTTATTTTCCAAAAACCTGTTATTCTAGATGATTAATGTTTTTAGGGTCACTTTAGCTTCGAATTCAACTCTGTTGTTTTTTAATGAGGAAATTGAGACAAAGTTAGATAAATGATGCTCTCACAGTTAATTCAAATTTAAATTATTTTAAGAATTCACTGAATGTTGTTTTTGTTGTTGTTCTTGGGAGGAGGAGAGGGAAGGAGTATGGTCTGGCATTCTGTAAGTTCTCTCTCTTTTTTTTTTTTGGTTCACACTTGGTGATGCTTGAGGGGTTACTCTGGCTATGCACTCAGAAATTACTCCTGGAAATGCTCAGGGGACCATGTGGAATTCTGGAGATCAATCCTGTGTTGGCCGCATGCAAGGTAGACGTCTCCGACTGTGATCTCTTAAATGTTGTTGCTACCGACAGGAAAGATTAAGAATAAACTTTAAGCACTTAAAGCTTTTTTGGAGTCTGTCTTTGCCTGTGAAGTCTAATCCCTCTAGTATATTGTGTAGAAAGTGATTTAAGATCTAACTGTGGAACATTCTCAATTGCATCATTCATTTGCAACAACACTATTACCTTATATCCACTTTATCCACTTTAGAATATTTTTTATTTTTGCAGTTGGAACTCAACATATCCCATATACTTTACCAGAACTCTGTCCCGGCACAGGGTCTATTCCATGTGTTGCATTGCCTAGCAACATATGCCTGGTTTTACTCATTAGAGACCAGTAGCACCCACCCGCAACCCCAGTTGAGACCATTGAAACAGTTTCCAGAGATTGAAATATTCCAGAGATTGAATATTGCTGGGTGTGGCCACAGAGACAAAAGCCAAAATGAAACAAACCCAATAAAAGGTTTTAGGATATCACTTGTATCACTTTTATCACTTGTCTTCCCTGTGTTCATCGATCTGCAAGGTCTCCATTTGTTTGGAATGAGGTCCACTATTGTTACTGTTTTTGGCATATTGAATGCACCATGGGTAGCTTGCCAGGCTCTGCCGTGGCTCTGGGTTCATCCCAGAGGGCCAGTCTTTATGTTTAGGTTTATGTAAGTGAAATCAACAGTCACCATAGATGATATTAAAGGCCTAAACTGAAAAATATTAATTTTAAACAATATATTCAATGCTTTTTTAAATGCCAGCATTGTTTATGTGAGAGGAAGTTATATGGACAACAAAAGCATAATTACATGAATATATATTATATATATTCAATTTACCAAATCTTTGCATATAAAATTAAAATAAAATGCTTAGTACACAGGCTTAGCATATCATCAATTCCACCCTTCTCTAATTTGGTAACTCCAACCCTAATTATATTCTAATAACCTTGGGAATAATTAGATATTCTACTAAATGACTATTTTTACTCAGCATACTCAATATTTTAGTCAGATATATTAATAGTTCATAACTTTTCAGATTTTGTATCGTATTTACTCCTATAGATTCTTGTATTTTTGAAATTAATTTTATTATTTTTTTGGAATATACCACATTTAATCATAGGAAATGCAGAAAACTAATTATATAAATATACACTGATTAAGTTTATGTGGCTTAGTCAACCAATTTTTATATTCAGAAGAATATAATATACTTTGAAATTTCTAATGGATTTACAGAGCAAACACGACTGTATTTTCTTTTTTTTTTTTTTTTTGCTGTTTGCTTTTTTGAGTCACACCCCACGATGCTCTCAGGGGTTAGTCCTGACTCTTCACTCAGGAATTACTCCCGGTGGTGCTCAGGGGACCATATGGGATGCCAGAGATCGAACCCAGGTCGGCCACATGCAGGGCAAACACCCTCCCCTGCTGTGCTATCGCTCTGGCCCCACGACTGTATTTTTTAAAAATAACTTGAAACAGTACATTTGTCCCTGAACTTCATGTTGCCTTAATCTTTATTTAAATTCTATTTAATTTTTTTTACAAGTATTGGAGGGGGTGCTCAAGAAATCCTTACTCTGTGTAAGTGAATGAAGCTAGAGAGATATACACTAAACATTGGAGCAAAAACAATGGAATCATTGAAATACACTGGGATAATGATGGATATCTTTACAGAGGAAAAAAAATGAAGTTTGCAGAAGAGAAGCATTTCAGTAAATGAAACATTGTTTCTAAAGTTGGTGACACTAAATTACCATATTATGTAACATTTGCTATTCAAAGTGATGTGATTGACCCTTCCAAGTGACTGCAAATGACTGTTATTTCAGAGGCCATTTGCTGCCATTTGTTTTAATTCTTCCCACAGTAACAAATACAGATCTTGGCGTCTTAGTACACAAATTCTTACTATTCTCTTTATTCTGAATTCATACGTACTTTGTTTCTTTGAGTACTCCATACTTAGACTCTGGGATATGCATAAAAGCTTTCTGACCTTAATAGTGAAATGGCCAAAAAATAAACCAAGATACACATACTGGGAGTTCACAATGGAAGCCGCTCAAACTCAGCCTCATATAACTCGAACAGGAATATATTTTATTCACATCATGCTAGGAATGTATGTCACAGCCGTTGTAACTCTAGCCTGTGGTTTATTTAAATTGCTTGCATAAATTTGTACGAAGACACAAGCAGTTTGTATGGCTAATTGTCTAAAACCATTTGTAAAATAATAAGCAATGTCCCCACATGCAAAATTTTGAGCAGGACATAATCTGCAATTATAAAGTTCTGGCATATCTGTTTATGTTTTACATGCAGTCAGTTCACTCAAATGATCCAAAGATTCTAAATTTGTTTCATGAGATGCTTAAAGTGCTAGTGACAAAGTTACTGGGGAAGGCTCTTGCCTTCTCTGTAGCTAACTCTGTTCCATTCGCTGTACCACAAACTGTGCCCTGAGTCTTCCAGGCATGTTCCATGGACACAACCAGGAAGAAGCCCTGAGCCCCATTGGGTATAGCCTATTCGAATCACCTTCATTCCCAAAGAAGATACTTTTTAAAAGGGGAGAGACACAGAGAGACAGAAAGAAAAAGAGAGACAGAGAGAAACATAGAGAGAGACAGAGAGATACAGAGAGAGAGACAGAGAGATACAGAGAGAGAGACAGAGAGATACAGAGAGAGAGAGAGAGAGAGAGAGAGGGTTAGGGTTAGGGTTAAGGTTAGGGAGTGAATAGTGCCTGCTGCTGTACAAGCAGGTTGTAGCTGGTGTTGGGAAATGTGCACTGGTGGATGGGTGCTGAAACACTGTATGACTGATACCCAAGCATGAACAGCTTTGTAATGGACTATCTCATGATGATGAAGTAAAAAAAAATTAGAAAAAGAAGACATTTGGGTCTGGGGCAATAGTCCTGAGGGAAGGGCGTTAGCCTTGCACACAGCGGACTGGGGTTCGATCCCCAGCATCCCATGTTGTCCCCTGAGCACCTCCAGGAGTAATTCCTGAGTGCAGAGCAAGGAGTAAGCCCTGAGCATAGTCGGGTGTAACCCAAAAAGCAAAAAAAAAAAAAAAGCAGAAGACCTTTAAAATAATATTTTCTAGCAAATAATTCAATTCACAAAAATAAAAACTGGAAACTGATTTCTAATTGCCTTGTCAACTCTTTTTGCCAAGGAAAGGAAATATATAATCAAAGTTCCAATTGGAACCAAACCATTGATTTCACTCAAGTCTGAAGCGAGTTGGAATAAAGTTAGCAGTCACTAGCTGGAAAAATGAAAAAAGAAAATGATGATGGTTTTTTGTCTGTCGTCCCTCCCAGATGAATATCCAAAAGATAAAAACAAATGCAAATAATTATAATAGATATATGATTTGTAATCAGGGGAGTGCACAAAAGATTACACAGTGATATAGCCCTTTATTCTGAGGTAGAAACTAAGATTCAAAGAACTGAAGAAATTTCCAAGTCGCATCAATAGTGTCGACTTCATGACTCTAAAGCACACACCACATCTGTAATTATTTTTAGTAGGCAACAGAATAATTTTAATTGTTGAGAGAAATTAAAGAATACTATTGCTTCATATGTGCATATCTTTTAAATGACTTTACTTTAAAAGGTACAATATTGGGGCTTGGATGTTATTATGGTGTAGGCAGGACACTAGCTTTGGACAATTAAACTATTGTACAGAGTATCTGTATTCAGCCCAGTTCTGTACCGTATATTTGTTACTGAAGTTAATGGTATAGTTTAAAAGACTTTAATGTTCTATGTGCCATTCTGTGCTTGTGCTTTAGTCATTTGAGTTATGTTGTGGCCCCAGACAAGTTTTGACAATACTAGTTAGTTTGTGTCCTCAAAGACAGCATTAGAATGCACAAGACGCTTAAGTGATGTACTTACAGATGCACAAGTCATGTAACTCATTTACTTTCTAAGTGTTTGATCATTTAAATACAATTGCAAATTACATTTTAATATTCTTTCTCTTCATTGATTGTATGTAGAAATATCAATTTTTATTTTGATTTGGTAGCCTGTCATTTTATGGCATTAAGATATTTTTTCTAACATTCCATAGCATCATTAAGGCTTTCTATGTATATTATCCTATATTCTTAGTAGTCATGATTTAACTCCTTTTTAAAACTTTAAAACTTTTCTTTCCTTTTTTTACTTCAGTGTTTCTTTCCTCTTTCTTTCTTCTTTCTTCTTTCCTTTCTTTCTTTCTTCTTTCTCTTCTCTTCTTTCTCTTCTTCTTCTTTCTTTCTTCTTTCTTTCTTTTTTCTTTCTTTTCTTCTTTCTTTCTTTCTTTCTCTTTTTCTTTCTGCACCATTTCAGTGGCTAATAAACTCAGGAAAAAATTCTGAATTGAATTGAAACAAAGTTTTAAGTATACAAGGATAACTAAAGAAAATTTGGAAACGGAAATAAGAACACAAATTGTGCCACATATATGAATATGTCTGTGATACCCAGAGTTATGTGCTTATATTTTGCACTGGCTTCTTTGTTTAGAAAATTAATATAATAATTCATATATCTACTTTATATTACTGTTTTCTGTTTCATCATCTGAAAGCTAGATGAAAACATCTTTGTCACTAATGCTTTTATGCATATTCACTAAAATTAATAAAATACAATCATGTACAAAAATAAAAGTAAAAATATTTGACTATTAAATATTTACAGATTTTCTTAAAACATAACATTATCTATCTGTGTTATAATATTAGTAATAGCAGACATTATAGACTTTCCTTTGTGTTAGCAAAAATGGATCCACTATTTCTAGGATCGATAATTGATCACTTTTATCTGGATTATACAATTCTAGAATAACAGATATTTCAGCACATTGCTTAACACATTTTTTAGTCATACATAATATACATATAATAATGGGTGTAGTAAATTTAAGTTAATCTTTTTTATAAGTGCCAATTAATTCCATTATACAGGAATGCATAATCTCATAGTTCTGTTCTTAGAAGAACAGAACTATGTTCTTAGGAGACACAGGTACACCCGGCAGAGCAGAAACCAGCTTTCCCCTTTGTGCGCGGCCACTGCGTGGCTGCGTGATTTACCTCCAAATTACCGTAAATATTCTCCCCCATCCCTCTGAGAGAGCCCTACAAAGTAATGAGAATATAGTGCCCGCATGGCAGAGCCTGGCAAGCTGTCCGATGCATGTTCGATATGCCAAATCCAGTAACATAAATGTTTATTTTCCTGACCCCAAAAGAGCCCTTAATATGGCAGCAGTAAGGAAGGCAAACAAGCAGTGCCTGGTAAAATTTCATGGCCATCCTAAGCTGCCAAAACAATGAAGGACTAAAATGACTGTCTGTACTTTCAATGCACGTACGCTGGCATCGGAAGCATATATTGAGGATCTGATGCTGCAAGAAAAAAGATCAAGTGCGACATCATTGGTCTGACTGAGACGAGGAGGCGTCAGTTGCATCATGCTGTATTTGACACCGGAGAAGAATTGTTCCTTGGAACATGCGACAAAAAGAGGCATCGGTGGCGTTGGTGTCCTTGTCAACACGAACATGGCCGTCAACATTGATTCATTTGAATGCCTAACAAACCGAATAGGACGATTACACTTGAAGAGATGTGGCCCACTGCCAGCAATTTCTATCTTCATTGTCTACGCACCAACATCCACATACAAAGAAGATGAAATTGAGAAATTCTACATGGAATTGGAGGAGTTCTATAAAAAAGATCACACCTTCTACAAGATAATAGTCGGTGATTTTAATGCCAAGATAGGACCAAGAAGATCGGCTGAAGAACTCCACATCGGGACCCATGGCCTAGAATGGAACGAACAGGGTGAGAGACTATCTGAGTTCATCATGTCCACCAAGACCTTTCATGGCAACTCACAGTTCCAGAAAGCTGAAGCAAAACGTTGGACATGGGAATCTCCTGGCGGACAGTTCCACAATGAAATTGACCACATCATCTTCAATCGACGGTTTTGTCTGACCGATGTAGCTGTCGTCCCCAAATTCCAAACAGGATCGAACCACCGTCTCCTTTGTGCAAAATTCTACTTCCCGCAACGGGGAGAAAAGGCTGCAAAGTTTAAGAAGAGAACTCCCAGAACAACCACCAACTGGGAACTCTTTGGCACCATTGCAGCAACATGGGAAGATACCATCATTGACGACATCAATGAAGAATACAACCGACTGGTTCAGCACCTCCATGATTGTGCGAATTCGAGAGAGAGAAAGACACAAAAGGACGCCTGTCTTCAGAAACTCTTGAGCTCATTTGCCAACGTGGCAAGGCGCGAGCCTCAGGAGACCAAATGCTAACATCCAAGCTTGCTAAACGGTACAGAGAAGCGATAAAAGAAGACCTCAAAGACAGAAGAGCAGAAATACTGGAAGATGCAGCAGAAGCCGGGAAAAGCATTCGCACTGCCCGCCTGTCCTTCGCCAACTATAAGACCAAGATGACTGCCCTCCGACGCCCTGATGGATCTATCACATCTTCCAGAAAGGCAATGGAGAAGATTATCCATGACTTCTACTCAAATCTCTTTGATAGCCACATCCACCTGCCCACATACCAAATTCCACAGGATGGATATGTCATTCCCAACGTTCTCCCTTCTGAAATCCGACATGCCATCTCGTCAGTAAAGAAGGGAACAGCACCAGGCCCAGACAAAGTCAGACCCGAATACCTGAAGAATCTGCCGTCAGTACTCATCAATACACTAGCTCGGCTCTTCACACGCTACCTGTCCAAATGCAAGGTGCCCTCCCAATGGAAAACCAGCAGGACAGTTCTACTGTTCAAGAAGGGAGAATTCACGACATCGGCAACTATCGCCCCATCTGCCTGTTGTCTGTCATCTACAAGCTGTTTACACAAGTCATCCTGAACAGGATTAGCAGAACACTAGATGAAGGACAACCATGCGAGCAAGCAGGCTTCCGGAAAGGATTCAGCACAATCGACCATATCCACACAGTAACCAAGCTCATCGAGGTTTGTAGGGAGTACAAGATGCCGCTCTGTCTCACGTTCATTGATTTACAGAAAGCCTTTGATTCTGTGGAGACTGAAGCAGTCATCGAAGCCCTAGCCAAACAGGGTGTTCAAACCCAATACATCAAGATCCTTCGTGAGCTGTATTACGGATTCACCACCAGGATCTCACCATTCTACAAAGAAGTGATCATTAATGTGAAAAGAGGGGGTTCGACAGGGTGATACCATTTCACCAAAACTCTTCAGCGCCACCCTCGAGAACATCATGTGACAATTAGAATGGGAAGGAATGGGAGTGAAGATAGATGGTTGGCAACTATACCACCTCCGCTTCGCTGATGACATCATTCTAATAACACCAAACATTAGCCAAGCGGCACAAATGCTGGTTGACTTTGACCGAGAATGTGGAAAGATAGGTCTACAGCTGAATCTAAAAAAAACTATATTCATGAAGAATGAACTAGTTCCAGAGGCCCCATTCACTCTCAATGGAACAAACATCTCTGAATGCAGCAGTTATGTGTACCTAGGTCGAGAAATCAACATGATGAACGACCTAAAACCTGAGCTGTGCAGGAGGAAGAGAGCGGCATGGAATGCCTTCAAAGGCATCGAAGAAATAGCTAAAAGGACAAAGAACCCTCTGACTCCGGGCACATCTCTTTGACTCCACTGTTCTCCCTGCATTAACATACGCCTCAGAGACCTGGGCCCTACGAAAGCAGGATGAGAATGCTATTCGAGTCTCCCAGAGAGGAATCGAAAAGAGCTATGCTTGGAATATCACGCCTCACTCAAGTGAGAGAAGGAATCCGGAGTTCTGACCTCCATCGCTATTCCAGAATCAGGGACGCTGTCTCGTTTGCCAAGGCTTCAAAAATCAGATGGGCTGGACATGTAATGCGATTTGGAGACAACCGCTGGACCAGAGCCATTACCGACTGGATCCCCACGGGATGTCAAAAGATCACGTGGCCGCCCACCTACAAGATGGTCAGACTTCCTTGTAAAGACCCTGAAGGAACGGTTTGAGGCTCTTCATATTCCTGAATCAACCAGATGCCATTGGGCTACATTAGCACTTGATAGGGTTCTATGGAAATGTTACTGGTGCCCACTCGAGCAAATCGATGAATAACGGGATTCAAGTGATCAGAGTGAAGTGATCTGTTCTTAGTATACAAAGTTCCATTTAAGTAACTAAGACAATGCAGATATTTTCTAAAATATTATAGTCACTAATTTGTAGAACTAGATATTAATTATAAACTCATTTTCTTTTCAACAATGTTTTTATTTTTGGTTATGTCACTTCAACAGTAATCAGTACTACGTATAGTTTTAATTACAATAAATGACATAATTATATTCTGCAATTCCTTCCCAGTTTCCATGCCTAATAGATGCTTGATAACCTTCTCTTAAGGCAGATGCTGGGGCGAGTTATTTTATGTTAAAATTCCTCTGTGCCATTGATCAGATATGAGAAACAAAATATCACATATCTCAGGTGTATGTTTAGAGATGTTTTAAATGTATTATGAACAAGAAATGATTCCAATTCCACACAGCATTTTTTCATTAATAAAATGAAAAGCACTTAATGTATAAATTTTGTAGAATTTATTGACAAATAAATTGGCGCAATCAAAACTCTCTCTACAAATATGTAAAATAAGAAATTTTGATCCAATATTCATGCAAGCAAGAGTTTATCTTCATAAAGCAATTAATTTTGTAATTGGTATACTATAATTGGTGCTGTTTCATATTTTAAAATAACATGCTTTGATTTGTGAAAGACATGGAAATCAATTCACATTTTACATATTCTAAATTACTATAGTTTGAATTATTCTCAATTCTTATCTATAAAATTCAAAGCCAGTTCTGTGTTGTAGACCAAGAGTATTTTGAATATCTGTTGATACAGTCTAAATTCTATGTCAATGTTAATTTAGGTCCAACAGTAAAATTTTCTAAAATTAAGACTAAATTCTTGACAAGAGAATCATATACATGTCCATAATTTTCACTGAAAAGATATTTGTTCATGCATTTCCCTCCTCTCCCCTCCCATTCTCCTCTCCTCTCCTCTTCTCCTTTCTTTTTTTTTGCTTTCTCCCCTTCTCCTCTCCTCTCCTCTTCTCCCTTATTTATTTCTTTCTTGTTTTTTTTTTTTTGCTTTTTTGGGTCACACCCAGTGATGCTCGGGGTTACTCCTGGCTCTTTGCTCAGGAATTACTCCTGGCGGTGCTCAGGGGACCATATGGGATGCCGGGGATTGAACCGGGCACAGGCCAACAGCGTGGAAGGCAAACGCCCTACCCGCTGGGTTATCACTCTGGCCCCTTCTCCCTTCCTTCTTCACCTCTCTTCTTCCCTGCCATCCCGTTCCCACCTCCCAACCCCCCCATTTTATTACTTTGCTTTTTGGCAACACCTGGTGGTGCTCAGAGCATATCTCTGGTTCTCAGCTCTGAGATCACTCCTACTGAGAAACTGTATTAAATTTTTATGTCAATTAAGAAAGTATTTGACATTAACAAAATTAAGAAAAAATATTCTATTTAAGTGAAAATAATTGTGACAGCTCTATATAGGATATGTAGAAGACTGGAAGAACAGAGATAGAGAAACCACTTAGGAAGCAATTGTATTAAAACCGGGAAGGCCTTTGAATATCTGTACTTCAAGATTGTCTGTAGTGATAAGGACAAGTGGAGAGGACTAAGAATTAGATAGGAAGTTGGAAGCAAAGGAATGATGTCTTAGAAAAGATCAGTTAAAAATAATCCCACATTTTATCATTTAATGAGCACTGGTCCTGAAAAGCCCTTAGCCAAATTAATAGCTATCTATGAGAATTCAGATGTAGTTCATTAGACATTGTCATGTCTATGTTTTTAATTTTTTTTGCATTTCTAATCTCTATGCAGAAAAATGTATCTTTTTTTCAATACATTATTTAAAAGAAAGCAAATGAGCCAGAGCTAAAGAAACTAAAATAATAAAAAGTGCAAAAGAAAATTGGTTAGGATATGTAGTTTGTATTTCTACTTTATAGTTGCTTCCTTATTTTTCAATGTAGAGCAAAAGCAGATATGTCCATTCTTGGCTCATAAAGAAGCTAAAGAACACAGGGTTAATTTGGGATTTTTCTCCTAGAAAACTTAAGAATTTTCCTTTAGGAAAATGTCTTTAGTTCCATGTCATTCATGCTTTTCACCTTTCTCTGAACAAAGCCAATATACGCAAAAAATACAAATCTATGGATGTGCACGTGGCACTTTCAAGGTTGATATAAGTCCATTTTAAAAAATGCTTTTTTTAAATCACCACAAATCTCTTATTAACAGATTGCATAATGGAAAGTAATTAACAAACCAATAATTTTCTCTTTCGATCTTAGTTTCACTAGAAACAGTTAAATGGCAGAAGAGAAACTCTGCAAGCAGAAGAAAGAGATGGTTGAAGGTCTTCACCAACCAGGGCCTGTAAAAGTCGGTTAGCTGTTTGACTCAGGGCCATTTTTTTAATCCATATTATTCAGACTATTAATATTAATGGATTCTAGTCGAGAAAGTTAGGGGGCTTAGTCTTCCATCTTGCTGTGCAAAAACTGAATATTGCATGACACAGAATAAATGGAGTGTTACTGGTGCCATTTTGTCTCCAATGAAGCTACACAAGAGACTAATCTCTTTTTACTCACTTTCTTTTTTTCTGGTTGGAGTTTAGACAATTTGTAGCCTTAAAAAATATAAACAGTGCTGTCTTACAAAAGTTTACAGGTCTAAACTGAATTAACATGGCTTGAGAAGTAGTGCCTGACCCCAGCTTTAAACAGCTGCTGCAATTTTACCTTGGCAAGTACAGACTTAACCACTGGAAGTGTAATTGAAAAATGATTTAAGAGTAGAAGGATTTATTGCATATTTTTTTCCCACTGCAGCGGTGTTTGCTATCAATGTCCAAAGAAAATTGGGTATGGAATTAAAATGGACTGGCAGGCTTCATTAGCTCAAAGATTCCGATTTTCATTAAGTGCTGTGAGGCTGAGTGATTTTGTAAAAAGGTTTTTAGTGCAGAAGACACAGGATATTAAAGATAATAAAGATAGGTAGCTCCGCAAGCCAGGAGGGAACGTTAAGGAATGCAAATTCATGGACATTCCTGGTTGTTAGTGTAGAGTTAAAAAAAAAAGATTTGAATATTCTCCAGCTTTGACAATCTTTTTAAATATTAAGAATACATTTTCTTTAGAATTTTGATATGGGGATATTTTGGATCAAACGGTTTTTGCTGCATTTACATGAACATTGCCACTAAAAATACACATTTGATATGGTAGCTAAAAACTTCTACTACCAAACAAACCTGCTTTACTTATTATCTCTGTGAAAATGAATCTAAACAGAAATGTTTCATAAAAAAAGAACATTGTTGATACATAAACAGAAACTGTTGACTTGAGTGTTTTTTGTGAGATAAAAATGTACAGACTATATTTCCTTAAGATTGTAAATATTTCCAAAAGTGATTTGCAAAGTGATTTTGCTCTGTATAAAACTATTGACATGAGGTGTTGCCCACATTTTGCACTAAACATATCAACATAAGAAGAGTGTTTGATCAACATGATTTGATGGCGCCCCCTTTCAGGAAGTCGAAGTGGAATATGTTTGGTGTGTTAGAAGCTATAACTGCTAACATTCCAAATATAACTAAATTAACAGGCATGGCAGTGTAAAGACATTTGGGAGGACTTTAAAAATGTAGAATGTTATTTACTTTTAAATTTTTTAGCAAGCTTCCACAAGTTACATTTATAATTTTACTTTTATAGAGTGATCAAGAGAAAAAGTAATAGAGAAAAACTTTTTCCTGTAAATGGCTTCTAAGTAACACAAGTAAGAATAGATACTGCAAAGCTATACACATTTTATGATTTTAGTAAGCTTATGATTTCATAAAATTCTGAGACAAAGTTCTTTTTATTGCTGACTTCACCTTTATTTTTAAGCTAATTACACAGAATTATTAAGAAAGTGATACTTTAAATGGAATGTTTTTGTATAGGTGTAGATATGCACCATATGTTTAAACAGTTGCAGTACTGTAAAGAAGACGATCTAATGTTTAGATAAAGAATCTCATTCGCCAGTAGCCAGGGCTACCCCATGTAAGCAATGTCATAGGCAATAATTTACAAGCAGAAGCATTTCTGTTCCCTAGTTATCATTTCTTTCTCTCTTATTTTGTATTAATCTGGCATAAAAAAAAGTTAAATGTTCATGTTTTGGTGTGTAAACCACACCATGCCTGCCACTAAAAGTGATGATATCCTTAGAACCCAGATGCAGTTTATTTATTTTCCATAAAACTTTCCTTTGGGTTTTAAAGTGGGGTCTATTCTTTTCCCAATTTTTCAATACTTGATGGCAGGCTTCATAAATACAGCATAACTTAATTAAGCAGACATTTTATGTCTAATCTTTTTAAGTGATCTCAAAGTATTTTCAAGTGATTGAACCTTTTTAATTCTTAGCAGCGTTTAAAATTTCACTAGGGGAAGGAGTTAAAAGGTAGTTCTGAGTGTTCCCATTGCAACCCGCAAAGAACACAGAGAAACAGAAAGAATCACAGCCCCACACAGGAACCCTCCGGGAGAAAGCCCTGAGAAAACAGCCAACATCTCAGGGAGACTCAATTGTGCAAAGTGTATTTGCAGACAAGTCCAGTGCTAACAAATCTTCCCCTAAGGTAGTGGAAAAGTAGAAGCAGAGACTGGAAACATGGAACTTGGAAGTCCACTACCAGACAGAAAGTACCAGCCTAAGGACCAGGAGTACGAAAAGCAAAAGACTTATAGAACATCAGTTTTTACTCATTAAATCAAAAAGTGTCTGTCAGCCACCAGTTCACCATTGTAGTAACCTTATTGAAGATAAGTTCTTGTCTCTGTTGCCTTTGGGCTAAGGTTATCCCCTGAATCTGTTGCTTTATATCACACATATAAAGAGATTCTTTTGTGTTTATTCCTTTGCTTCTGACTGACTTCATTCAACTGATATTTTCTAACTCCAACCATTTGGTACAGTATTTTAGATTTCTTTTTTCTTTTTTTTATAGCCATGTACTAGTAGTATTTCATTGTGGATATGTACCTCATTTCCTTATCAATATATCTGACCTTGGATGCTTGAATTACTTTCAGATCTAGGCTATTCTGAACAATGCTGCAATTTACATATGAGTGGAGATTTTTCATTTTACAAAATTGAGGTTTCTGACCATTGGGGTAGATGTGCAGAAATGGAATTGCTGGTTCCTCTGGAGGCTGAATTCCCGGTTTTTTTGTTTTTAATGTATCCACATTGTTTTTCAAAAAGGTTGAACTGGTTAACATTCCCTCCAGCAGTGATGAAGGCCCTTTTCCCCCACATCCTTTACAGTTTTTTTTTCCTTTATGATGTGTGATCAGTCTCAGTGGTGTGAGATGATATGCCACACTACACTATAAAGTTGAGCAATTGAAACTTGTGGTTCTGGCATATGGAGAGACTTTCAGATAAATGAAAAAGAACTGAGAGCTCAGAGCAGATCCCTATGTATATGGACAGTTAATCTTTGACAAAAAAGCAAAAAATATAAAGTTTAACAATAAAAGCATATTTAATAAATGGTGCTGAAAAAACTGGTCTGTCAGATGCAAAAAAAGAAAGAAAAAAATAATTCATATCTCTTCCTTATACCATGTACAAGGTCATTTTCAAATGGACTAAATATTTTGTTATTAAACTGAATTCTATAACACACATTGAGGGAACACATAAGTAGAACACTTCAGAACACTTAAGCTAAAGGTGCCTTCAATAATTCAGAAACAGGGGGCCTTAGTACAGAGGGAAGGGCACTTGTCTTGGAAGTGGTTTACCTGAGTTAGATTCCTGAGCCCCGCGGGGGCAATCTCTGATCACCACCAGCTGTGGCCTTAAAACAATGATTCAAAACCATTGGCTAGCAAATTGGAAGTAAAAATATGAAAATAGGATTCTGTTAAATTAAGAAGTTTCTGTAATACAGAAGACACAATAGCCAGAATAGAAAAAATACCGTGCAGACTGGAATATGATACTCACCCACTGCCCAGGGGATAAAGGGTTAATATCTAAGCAATTCAAAGTCATAGTAGAACTCTAAAATTTTTTGAAATTACAAACAAAATCTCCATCAAAAATAGAGGGAAGGAGATTGCAGAAATTTCTCTCAAAGGGACATAATGATGCCAAAGGAACATTAGCAAGTACTCTGCAACTGGCATGAGAGCATAGGGCAGTGGGAAGAGCACTTTGCTTTGGGCACTGCCAACTTGGGTTTAATCCCTGGCATCATCTATGTTCTCCCCTAGCACTATCAGGAGTGATTCCTGTCAGAGTGCAGAGCCAGGAGTAAACTCTGAGCACCGAATCGCTGTTCTTCCAAGAAGATGTTCTATATTACTCATCAGGGAGATGCATATCAAAACAAAAATGAGATACTGATTATTTTTTTATCAAAGTCATTGAGTAAATTATCAGGAAACAAAGACAACTTCCTGCTCCTTATAAGAGAAAGACATGAATCTAAAATAAGCTAAGCTCAGAATGAAGGTTTGGAAAACAGTCAAAGAGGCCTAAGATATGCTAAGGAAAACAAAACAACACACAAAAAAAGAGGTGAGCATAATTGTACCAGACTAAACAACATTCAAATTAAAGAAAATAGTGCAATATGCTTGAGCTCAATAGTTCAAGAGAATTTACTCTTATCAACATAGACATACAAGTGAAGGGGCAATGAAGTTTAAATGGCAACCATTAATGGGTTTTAGCAGATGCGTCCATGCCAATATAATAGAAGACTTTAACACTAAACTCTCATCATTGAACATAACAACCAAACAAAAAATTCAGTAAGGAAATGAGCTCTAAAAGAGGAAGTTGAAGAAGTGGGAAAAACATAAATGTACAGAACTTGTCCTCCCAAAAAATATATATACAATCTTCTCAAGTGCGTACTGCTTTTTCTTTGGCATAGACTATGCTGGGGCACTTTAAGTTTCCATAAAGCACAAGAATATCAAAGAAACCAAGTGACTCCTCAGACCAGTAGTACATGAGCATAAAAAAAAAAACAAAATGAAAGTTGGGGAAAGCTTCACCATTTGGAATCTGAATGGAGTACTATTAAATAACTATATAACTATTGGTCCAAAGAGAATATCAGAGATTTTTGAAAAATTTCTCAAGTGGTAGAAGTATTAAGGCACTAAATATATGAATTTAAAGGTTGCACCAAAAGCAAAACTAATAGAGGTGTTCACAGCAATATATAGTCTTACATCAGGAAACCGAAAAAGCATAAATAAATAACCTAACCTCACAGTTTGATAAACTAGAAAGATAACTACAAAGATAGCTAAAAGAAAATAGAAGAAAGGGAAGTAATCAGAAATCAGTAATATAGAAAGCAAAAAAAAAAGGTTGATGTAACCAGAGGCTACACTTTTTTTAAAAAATTAACAAAATTGACAATTTGTTATTTATATTTGTGAAGCAAACGAGAGAAAATCCTAATGAATCAGAGACAAGTTTTGTTAGGGATTATGGCTCCATGTTTGTGTTTATCTGTTACGTGTATTCATGAAGACTTTGAAATCATGAGTGATCAATTTTTATTCAGAGTACTGAGCTCTAGTGAAACCTGTGTGCCAGTCTGGGCCGGATGATAGTCCAACAGGTCAGGGCCTTTGCCTTGCATGCGGCCAGACCCAGGTTTGATCCCCAGAGTCCCATATGGTCCCCTGAGCACTGCCAGGAGTAATTCCTGAGTGCAGAGTCAGTTGTAAACACTGAGCAATGTCAGGTGTCACCCTAAAACAAAAAAAAAGAAACCTGTGTGCCAGGTTTAAAAAGTTGCTAAATACCTGGCAATCTCTGCTGTCAGGAATTAGATACTGTAGGCTGACACGGAGCACTGAGTGACACTATAGCTATTTTTCCGAGGACAGTTTTCACTAGCTTACCTGGGGGATCTGTTTATCTTTCCTGCAGTAACTACAGAGGCACAGATCAGCAGACATGGGTGGCTTCCTTTGTGTGACTTTGTAAGTATTTGGTAGAGCTTAAAGCACCAAGATGAAGTGGGCATTCACCATCATCAAATGTAATCATCATGGCTGTCTATGACACCTATGAACCATGACTGAGCAGTTCTGCATGCTGTCCCGGGTTGCAGAGTGACAATTTCCAAGTGGTATGTCTGTTTCAAGAGCTGTAAAGACTACATGGTGGTGTCAGTTACAGTTTGCAAGTACCCAGGGGCACATATGAGTCATGTTCCAAGGACCCTGGAAATGGAGACCAGAAATGTGGTCTATGAATGCCAACCGGTAGTTCTGTGCCAAATGCATTCAAACTTGGGGGACTAAGCATCAAGATTTTTAGTACCCTCTGGTATTTGAGCAACGAGAGACTCTAAGTGGTAAAGAGAGTTTGAGATCAATAGAGCTGAGTTGTTGCAGTACTTGCCTTCTCTAGTCACATAGGTCTGGGTGTACCTGGCTAATCAGTGTGAAAGAGAAGGTTAAATTGGCATCCAGGTTCACTGAGATTCGAGAGCATGTACTAAGGATCTGACTGTCAGCCAATTACATGTCTTGTTCTTTGAATATGCTTTGTATGTAAAATTGAACAACAAAAATCCATCCTTAAAGGGGGGGTTAGGTCTTGCCTTGCACATTACTCACCCAGGTTTAATCCTTGGTTCTGCAACCTGTCCTCTGAGCCAAGGGTGATGCCTGAGCACAGAAAGAGGAGTAAACTCTGAGCACCTGCTTGTGTGTCATCTGTGTTGGCTTGAGGGACCGCTGGTGTGGTTCCAAGCAAACAAAAATATCCAATTTTGAAAAGAGTCGAATCACCTGCTGAATGAAACCTAGACATTTGTTATAGGTCTAGTATGGTATATATAATACATATACAAGCGTATATTATCACTTGTTTCACTGTATCACTTGTCTTCCTGTTGTTCTATTTGCTCGAGCAGGCGCCAGTAACATCTCCATTCGTTGGGACGAGGTCCATTATTGTTACTGTTTTTGGCATGTCAAATATACCACAGATAGCTTTCCAGGCTCTGCCGTGGCTCTGGGTTCATCCCGGGGACCCAGATCTATTTCTATGTCAGACCATCAACAATCCAGGGTCCACAGGGCAGAGCCATGGATGTAGACAAGCCTGTCTTCTATCTGCCACCTCCCAATGCAGTCGGGCCACACAGGACACACCTGCAACACCTGAAGGCAAACTCTCTATACATACATATAAAGAGAGAAAGAAAAGATCATTTCTTTCTCTCTCTATATATATAGATAGATAGATATATATAGATATTATATGTACCATATAATCTTTGCGTGTATGACTGTTATATGTATACAATATACAATTTACATATAGTGAATTATAATACTATACACTTTGATATAATGTTACAAGCCAATACTACTTAAATACATGATTTTTAATTCCAGTCTAAAATTTACTACTTAAGCTTATTTAACATTCCTTCAAACTGTGGGATAGCATGTGTTCCAGTACACTGTATTACAAGATGTTTCAATGAATCTTGTTCTATATTGAAGCACCAAATTAATAATGCAGAAAAACAGCAATTAATGTTCACTGGAATAAAACAGAACAATCTAGAAGTGAAATTATTACAATAGGGAAAAAATTTAGCTTTGACTCTAAGAAATGCACACTTTCATATTCAAATGTCTCCAGTATTAATTTAAAACATTAAAGCAAAGAGCTTTTGAATAGGTGGCCTCTCAAGTTCTCCAGTGAATGCTCAGAAGAAATAAAATTGCATATCTAGGCATGATCAGAATATTGATTCAATTTCAGTATTTGCAATTTTCTATTTTTTTGAGTTTTCTAGAATTGCAGTGGAGTGGCAGTTAGAGTCAGCACACTCTATTATATGACAAAGAAGGAACCTTACTCAACTATCATGGTGCTATGAAAATAGTTTACAATCTTAAATAGAGAATTGCAGATTTCATTCCGAGAAAACAGGATAATGATAATGCATTACTGTAACCAGATAAAAAAACAAGACATTGACATACTTGACTTTTACCAGTTATTCAATTTAAAAAGTGACAAAATGTTTCATGTACATAAAGATTTGTAAAATATTAAATTTACATTTAAATTTACATTTACAACATTTAAATTTAAATTTGCATTTACAACATTTAATGTTGTAAATGTAAATTTAATTAAATTAGATGTAAATTTTCATTTAATTTAATGTAAATTTAAATTTACATTTACAGCATTTTAAAAGTTGTAATTCTTATTTTTTTAATAAAAGTCTTAGAATACTGAGACAATGGGAAAGTAAGAATAGTCATATATGTATGCTTTTTTTAAATCCTGGACACATGTCGAATATTTTTGAAAATCTGTTTGTATAAATTATGTGATATTTATAATAAGAAAATACTATGAAAATTCCCTTATTTCC
Organism: Cryptotis parvus; assembly: GCA_021461705.1. NCBI lineage: Eukaryota > Metazoa > Chordata > Mammalia > Eulipotyphla > Soricidae > Cryptotis > Cryptotis parvus. The sequence continues at coordinate 71,724 of JAJIBD010021261.1, forward strand.
ATAGTACTGATATCTTCCTATCTTAGAGTGTTCTCCACCTCTTTTATGCATTTCTTTTGGTGGCAGACAGTATGTCAATGCAGTGGTGATAATGATAAGAAAACAGTATTGAATAAACCTTCAGGGTCATCACATATGGAGGAGCAATAGCAAGATAGACAAATTAATAATTTGAACATCAAGTGACTCTTAACAAATGCTTACTTGATGCTATAAATGCTAAAGTAAAGATTACTTTTAAATTTGTCCATATTGGAGTGGGTGATGAATAAATGTGTCATATATACTGGACGTCTTTGGAAATTGGAGACAATCAGGAAGAAAGTTACCCCATTGCTTAATAAAAGAATAAAATTTTTAAAACTTCTTATCTAGCTAGTCCCAAATATAAAATTATTCAAGGTCTAGTGTTGTTAACATCTCACTTTCCTTGTGTTTTCTTCTACAGAGTAAACAAAAAATCTGATGGCCATAATTGCCAGGTATAAATTACAGTTCTTTGCTACTTAGAAAACTGCAATTAAAATTTGACATGGATTGATATTTATTAAACTAAATAAATATGAGAAATACTATTGAAGAACATTTAGTACAAAGGAAAATGCAGGGTCTGATAAGGTAAAATAAGTTTTAGAAAAAATGCATCTTTATTGTAACCCCGTAATTTATCAAACTGACATAACAATGCTTTTAAATATATTTAACTAAAAAACATTCAGTATAATGATATAATTGTTTCTGTTTTAAAGGTGAAGTTTGTTTTCTTTTTAAATCACACAAATATTGCCTGTCTAGCTTTCAGGTATTTTTTTTTCATTGATTTTGATATTTGTCAAAATAAATATGTTATTATGCATGCAAATGAACATATACTAATAGATCCAAAATACTTTAAACTAATGCCACTATCTCTAGAAATAGCATTTTATATATAGATCTTTCTGTATTTTGACAGTAGTCTACCTGATATTCTGAAACTCACATAGCATAATCAAAATCTTTGTTCAAATTTTCCTTTTTTTTTTTTTGCTTTTTAGGTCACACCTGGCAATGCTCAGGGGTTACACCTGGATCTTTGCTCTGGAATTACTCCTGACAGTGCTTGGGGACCATATGGGATGCCAGGGATCGAACCTGGGTCAGCCCAGCGTGCAAGGCAAACTCCTACCCATTGTGCTATTGCTCCGCCCCTCAACTCAAATTTTCTCTAATTTGAAATTGATTACTATATATAAACTATATATATCATATATGATATATATCAGATATATATCAGATATATATATATATATGATATATATATCATATATATGATTACAAAGTGGTCTTCAAAGGAAGATACAATATTTCATTGATTTGGAAATGTCAATATGGTCATTTTGGAAAATGCAAACTATCATAACAAGAAAGAAAATACCATGTTCACTTGAATTTAGGTTCAGTGACACGACTTCACAAACACGTCTTCAGGTTTCATTTTCATGAAAAATCTCATGAACAGAATGCTACTCAGCATAGCAAGTAGCATAGCAAAATACTTCCATAACACAAAAAAGTGTAATTTAGGAGACTCAATATGACTTATTATTTTTAAAAGTAATTACTTGCAGAGTATATAAAGGCCTATAGCCCTTTGCAGCAATCACTACATAGCATCAAAAACGTAAAGCATTAGCGTTTAAGAGCATAGCATATAAAAGCTACACTAGCAATGAAATGCAAATGCTTAAAGATTATAATGATGGTAACTTTGAGAATTTGGAGAAAAGGGAGAAGGGACTAGAGAGATAGTATTGGGCATTTGTGTTGAACTCACCTAACCAGGGTTCCATCCCAACTTTCCAAATGGTCCTGTGGGCCTGTTAGAAATAATTTAAGTACAAAGCTAGAAGTATCCCCTAGGCACTCCCAAATGTGGTCCAAAAAAAAGTGAAAAGTGAGTTCTTAAGTTCAAATGATGCTAAGACAGTGGATATGTTTAACCATTTAAGTAAAATAGAGTACCAAAAAGAGACATTTAATGAATATGAAAACTTTACCTATGAAAATCAACACTTAATCATATGTTGCATTTCTGTAGGTAACTTGCAAAACTGGAAAACAAAGTAGGGCAGAAAAACCCACTTCAAATAGTGTCAAAAACCATTAGTAAGTAGAAGTTCACTTAATGTATATTTGAAAGACTTATGCATGAATAATTATGTCAGTATGAAGGAAATAAGAGGGCGCCAGAAAATAAAAAAATAAGAGTAAAAGGCATGATCATGAATTGGATTTTTATTAGCTTTGTAAAACTTACCACATAATCCAAAGTATTATAAAGATACAATGGAATTCTCATCAAATTTTTCCTGATATTTTCAAGGACTTGGAGCAAACTCTATTAAAATCTGTATGAGATCATAAAAGTCCCAGTATAGTTGCAAACCAATTTTGAGGAAAAAAGGAAGATGGAGGCCAGATTTGAGTTCCCATTACCTTTATGGTTCCCAATTCCAATCAGGAGTGATTCTGAGTGCAGGAACAGGCTTACAGTGCTGACTTTAAATCATACTATGAATCTTTTGTGATAAAAACTCAGTCATACTGAAAAAAAAGACTCTCAGTCTAATGTAATAGAATTAAAGTCCATAGATAAGCCATCATCAGTATATATGAACAGATTAATATAGTTCATATATCATTATATATGAACAAAGTTAATATATACATTATATATGGACATTATATATGAACAGTTAATATATGGTAAAGGGTTTGGATTAATGAAGTACAAGGCAAGACACTTTTTTGAAAACTGTACAGACACATAGGAAAAAAAACGAATCCATGTTTTACATCAACACAAAAATGTATCAAAATGAATAAAAACCCACTATATTTGACCGGAGTAACTAAAATGTCTTGAGAAATATAGGCAGGATTCTCTAGGATATGGACCCTAAATGTGTCTTCAATAATTCAACCTTGGCCAAACAAACAAACAAAAAAAAAACAAAATAAAGCTTAAGAAGAGAAATGAACAAATGGAACATTATATATTTTTTAAAATTAGGGGGCCAGAGTGATAGCACTAAGTAGGTAGGGTTTTGCCTTGCACAAAGCTGATCTCCAGCAGCTCTTCTGGCACCCTGGATTGCTAGGAGTGATCCTAAACAGACCCAGGAGTAATCTTTTAACACCTCCCAAAAAGTTTCTGGGTCGGAGAGGTAGTACAGCAGGTGTAGACAAAACCTTGCATTTGCACTAATATAAATGGAAGTGGCCAGAACATATTGAGCCATATTGAGCATAGTAAATGGAGAGTGACACATACCGCATGAATTTACTCATCTGTGATACATACAGGAGGACATGAGGTGACGACGGTAGACGGAAGTATCAAACAATGACAAATCCTTGGTCTTGGATTACAAAACTCAGGTGAACAAACAGTGAGTGTGTCTTGAGGGTATTTGCAGAGATTAACTAGGGTGAATTAGACCAATGTGGGGGATTGGGGCACTTTGATAACTGGGAATATAGTAATTTTCCACAACGGACCATAAATGTTAACACTGTTATTGCACTGTTGTCTAAACTACATCTTGAAAACTAACCTTTCAATGCTGCAAATTAAAATAAGGAACAGATATGAGAAAATATCAGGGGACTTGAAGAAGTGCCCTTGCCTTGCATAATGGCTGGGCCAGATTTGGTTCCCATTACCTATGGTTCCCCAAATTCCAATCAGAAGTGATTCCCTGAGTGCAGGAACAGGCTTACGGGCTGAGCACTGGTGATATTGACCAACACCCCAAAAAGATAAAAAAAGTTTCAACGGCACAAAATATTACTAACCTCTAACAATCACTAACCCAAAGTGGGAAAATCCATGAGACACACCCTACGGCTTCATACATCTCATTCCTTCAGCCCACCCAGACAAGTTTCCCTTCAGGGACTCTGTTCTCCCTGGAGGTCTCCTCTTGCTCACACCCAGCTGTGACATGGATTTTCCATCTTTTCATTGTTAACTCTTGTTTATTCCACATGTATGATAGCTCACAAGTAGGAGCCCAATGGCACCTGCTTGTCATGGAACATAAAGAGCCTCAAACCATTCCATCAGGTCATGGGAATGAGGTCTATAATTACCACTGGTATCTGGCATACCAAATGACTGAAAACGGGTAGCTTGCCAGGCTCTGCCTTGCAGTCTACTCATGTAGTCATCTCAAAATCCAGCATTTATTGATGAACCAGTGCGGCCGCGAAGTGGGCATGAGCTGGGCTGTGATAGCCTTCATCTGCTGGGGTGGAGTTCTGAAGAGAAGTCCGGATGTGGAAAATGGGGTCCTCATGGAGTGGGGATCGTCCCAGTTTGTTGTGAGGCTCTGCTTGGGTACGGGCCAGTGCTAGAACCTGCCATCTCTCCGGCACCTCAGCAGCGGCTGGGCAAAAGTGAGACCAGTAGAGCTCTGCCCATGTCTGTCTGGATCAGCTCAGGACCAAGGATTAAAAGACTGCAGCAGGGTGGATGTGAGCCCAGGCTGTGACTAGCCTGGTCTGCTGGGTGGAGTTCTGACTTGAGGGGAACTCGGATGGAAAATGGAGGTCCTCATGGAGTGGGAGGGTCGTCTGGCTTGTTGTGAGGCTCTGCTGGGGTGGGCAGGCCAGGGCTAGAAACCATCCTCCCGGGCACCTCATGGCTGGGCACAGTGAGAGACAGTAACTTGGCGCTGCTCCTATTCCACATGTAGCCTATTCTAGTCAAATCTAGATTCTAACGATACATAAAAACTTGGAATTCTAATTCTATTTGAAAAAAGAAGCTAGCTTCCATTACTTTGCTGGCAAATTTGTTCATTTTTAAGGAAATTTTTAAATTTACTCGATCTCAGACTTTTCAATCTTTTTGGAAAATGTGTCTATATTAAACATTATTAACCATCTACCATCCTGTGTCATGGCACACTAGCAAACTTCTCCCCTGCCTTCAAGTGACTTATCCTTGGGTCAAGGACAAACTATTTTCTCAAAATCCACAAAGGCTAGGTTTTTGGCTGCAGGCAGGACTTGGACTGAATCTTTTTATGCCACAAAAGGGACTCACGTTAATATCCTTAATCTCCCACTTAAATTCTGCTAGCTTCGATCCATCTTCTTGTAGTGTACCATTTACAAAATTATTCCAATTTCAGTTTTCTCTGTGTTATAAATCTGTTAGAAAGGATCTTTCCCATCCAATGTTTTAGCTAGGAATGCAAGCGTATGCCCACTACCGGCTGTGGATTTCTTGCTGTATATCTTAACCCCTCAGTAATTAAACCCTATTTAATCCACCCAGAAATGAGAACTAAGTTAATAAATTTTTTATTCTAGGGGAAATTTAGAAGATAATAACAAAATAATATCAAGTGGTTCCAGAAGAAATTCTATGCAATGAATTAAAAATCACTAAAATAGAACACTGGTATTTTAAGACTTCCTGAGCACCCTATTAGGTGCTGATGGGTGCTGAACATTTCTAGAGAAAGTATGCATGTACTGGAGTTGCATTCTTACCGTGGAATCTGAAGAGACAATTTTTATCCACCTAAAGTGTTTCCTGGAATAATTTACAGACTATATGTCCTTCAAAGCACTGAAGTCTCTCCTGCTATGCTTTGAAAGGGCTTCAGATCTTTTCACTATTGAAATCAAAAAAATGTTAGAAAATGGCTCATTGTTACTGCTCTCATAACTCTTTAATCTTTTCCATTTATTTGCATAAAACAAAGTGCTATGTAAAAACTTTAGCCACATGAGGTTCATTTGTGTGAGAATAAAAAGATTTTAGAAAAAGACCCATCTTGGTAATAGAAAATCCATTAAAATACAGAATAATTTGCAGATTCTATCTGTGTACCGTAGGTTTTCCATAGGTTGCTGACATTTCTTTCAAATAGAAACTTTGAGTTGATATTCTGACAGATGATTAAACAAGTCAAATGACAAGAAAGACTACTTGCATTTTTGCTAGTTAGTATGTTGGATATTAACATATTAACCAATAACCATAATAGATGCAACTAATGTGTTGTATAAAAACATAACAATTCCACATCTAAATGCAATGAAGTTTTTTTCCTGCAATTCTTACTTCATTTACTTCAAACAAACACTGATTTGGTTATAAGTAGAAACTCATGTATAAGGATGGAAACTGTTGAGAAGTAGCCAGAAAAATCAAATCACAGATTAAAATATTAATTTGATAAAACATATTTCTCTACATGGAAACGATAATTAGAACTAATTAAAGTGAATTAAAGGATCAAGAACCCTTAAAAGCATCTGTTTGGGATTATATTTTAAGTGTGATGCCGAATGTGATGGTATGAAACCTCATCTTTCAAAGTGGGATGAACTAAAATTACAGTTTCAAGGTCAAATTAAATGTCTCAAATGAAATTTCGGAAGAAAGACTCCCAAAACCCCTCTTGGGTGAATATACACCCAAGATGATGCCTGCCATTTATCTTAGTTTCCACATCAATTTCCTATTCAAAGACAAAAATAAGTTATGCTGAGCAATTTAAATAGACCAATACATTTTGAATTCTTTCTGAACTGAAGGAGCTTAACAATGACATTGATGGGAGAGCTGTAATTACAGCTCTGTCCAGCAGTGGTCAGGACTGTTTCACCTCAGCTATCCAGTCTGTGTAGGTGCATAGTGACTGCAGATTGGTGCCTGGATCAACTGCATGCAAAGCAGGCACCACTACCCTGTGGAATCAGCCCATGAGAGACCTGAGCTTAAGTGAGCACATAGATGGTTAACAAATTATAGTTTTCTGTTTGATTCTTCCTAAAAGGAAAGACCAACTCCTGCATTTCTTAGGAAAGTATATGGTAAATGTAAATCTCATTCTAAGTCTGATGATGACTTTGGAGACAGCAACTACTTCAGATAATGATATCTCACGAACACTTTTGATAAGGACTAAGGTGGATATATTAATAGATAGCTGATACTTGCACAGCACCTCATCTCTCATTCTTTCCAAGGTTATTTCTTCACACTCAGCAGTTTGTCTTTGTTCCAAAGAACCCCAATAACAGTGTAAATCATGTTTAAATTTTATTTGAAATGTAAGTGCAAATTTTGACAGTAAGAAATTTACCAAGGAAAACTAGTTTAATATAGACCTTAGAGAATATAGGAAGTGCACACAAATGCCAACTTCCGTGTTTAACCAGTACTAGCAATAAAACTGAAAATGAAATTATTTTATATAATATCTTGAAGACAAGTCCAGTTCAAAAGTAGGATCACAAAAATGTAGAAATGGAAACCATTTATAAAGGGATTGTTTAAGTTCGGGTAATATACTAACAATGAGAAATAACATCTTGAAAAATTTAATCCTATCTATGAAAAGAATTGTATGTTTACATTTCAAAATAAAACTGAATTTTTATATTGGACATGAGCAGTTCGTGCCTACACTCTCCCTTTCATACCTCACTGATTAAAGCTAGCTTTGTTCCAAAATTAAAAGCATATTTTCAGATGTATGCTTTATGTGAGTGAGAAATAATATATTTATTCATTTCAAATTTATTTTGTATCTTAAATTAACTAAATTAATTTGAATTAATTATTTCATGTACCAATCTTCATTATCGCACTTAACGCATTTATAACGCTTTGTTTTTTTTTTTTTTTTTCATACAGAAGATCTACTTATGAATTAATTTCCCTAATACTTGCTAGGAGACAGTTCTGAGCACTGAGACAACATTAATTCATGACACTGCAGGGTATGGCCATAAAGAGAAAATATGAGCAGAGGTTGGAGGGTTACATCCAAGTGGGACATTACCTGCATGCAGTCAATTGGGGGTTATTCGATGCAGTACCCTATAGATCACATAGCCCCAGAGGTGT